>OY754965.1:10177234-10737234 GCA_963576475.1 Molanna angustata
AACAAAGTAGACGTATGCTGTATACCTCATTAGGTATCATTTTATTGGTAGGGTACCTTTTTTATTATTTTAAGATAATCAAACAAACAATGATAACGTCACGAAAATATTAAGTAATACCTATACATCCGGTAGTAAATACTAGTTAAGTAGATCATTTTGTCCACCGTTTTTGATCTCGTAAAATAAAACGGAAATATTTCATAAAGAGAATTAGGTAATCGGCAAATATTTTGACGAGTTTCACCAGAGAGAGGAACGATTTGCGCATCTACCAACCAAGCAAAATCCCAAAATTTGTCCTCTAAGCAGCCCTAGCGATTATTTTCGAGATTTTTGCCGATAGCTATACGCACAGAAAGAAAATTGAACCTACACACTGCTACAAATCGATGAATAGCTGCATTTCGCTGGATAACATTCACAATCTCGTATCTCAAAAAGTATCATTTTACAGGAGACACTAAAACCTTCGTGACTTTCTCTAAACAATTTATTTTTTATTTTTCTGTTAATGTGGATTGAAAGTTCATTCAATGATGTATCTAAGCAATTCATTAATTGCATTTTTTTTATTTCTTTAATCCTTTAAAAACATTGTTTATTTATGGATATGAGAATGCAGCTTTTTGAGATACGAACTTGTGAAAGTTATCAAGCGATTTGTAGACATGGAGAAAGCTCAGGTGATTTTTTTTCAAGTATAGCTATCGATTTTTTGAGCCCCAGTATCTTTTTTTTCTGATCTAGTTACTTTTTTTTTGTCTTTTAACAGTTTCTTCTAAACAACCACATTACTATATTTTTTAATATATTTTGAACTAATAAAATTTTATCTGAAAATGAAATGTATTTGTCAGTTGCGTTGGATGCTAGGGAGTGATTATATTTAATAAATTGTTGCGTAAGAAAATACCTGTGATCTAATGTTGTAAATATAGTTAAACAAATTGTATTGTACACTTGATTAATATTTTTTTATAGAAAAAAGTAACCAAATATGTAATAGAATTCCTAATATGGAATACCGGCATTTCTCTTAAATTAATACTCCTACTCCTAGACACATGTATCTACATGTATGAATCTGTCAGTCGAACGAGTGCATAGTCCGTTCTGAGACGGTTTTGTATTGTCACTGTCAGAAAACATTCAATGGTATATACGCAAAAATTTAGTATTTTTTGTAATGTAATTGTAAATTGTATCGTGTTTATTACATGTATGCATTGTTGAATGTTTGTTTGGAAGTTTCAAAGGTTTTTCATTGTGCTATTTAGTTTACTTTAAAAATATTAATAAAAATTTAAATTAGTTAGAAGTGCCAAATATGGACAGTCCGTGAGGTCCAAATATAGACCGTGCCATATGCTTACTTGAAAATGTGCTTAGCACGAAACCGGTTGTAGGTTGTAGTCTAAATAAACAGTGGAATTAAGTTATAAACGTTTTTTCATTTTTAATGTTTATTAAAAAATTTAAGAAAATTTCCATATTTGGATACCAAAACATCAGTTGAGTGCTTAATTATTTTTATTTTTACTTTTACACCCAAACAAGACATAGAAACGAAACCCTTTTTTTAAATATTAGGCAACCCACCCTTAGAAGCGTGAGTTGTGCCAAAATTATTGAATATTACGACTTACAGATTAACACAACTGATTAAGATAAATTTAAATATTGCGGAATAAATAGCAAGTGATAAGAGATGCGACATGTTTACTGGTAGAGGAACTTTAGTTGGGATATATGTCATATTCGTAGTGCATCGGACATTCAAAGAACACATGATCGAGTGTTTCCAATTCTGCCCCGCATGCTCAAGAAAGGCTTTCTTTTATATTTATTTTATAAAGGTGAGAGGCAATTGAGCAATGACTCAATCTCATTCTCGAGATATTAGAGATCGCTCTTTTGGACATTTTTTTGTGCAAAACCAAGGAAAACATGGAATGTTTAATTGGATATTATAGAAGTATGTTCCTTTGGTTTCAGAAGTGATTTTCCACAGGTTTTGCCATTAATTTTTGGCAATGTTACAATGAGAACGAATTGTGTCTTGGATGGAAAGGGAAATGTTAAAATAAGAGGCATCAGAACTGGAGGCTTGTTTTCCTAATTTATCCGCGATATCGTTCCCATTTATACCCACGTGGGACGGGAAAACGAAACCCTTGACTTTTGAAACCCTTGAAACCCTTGAAGCGAACAACCAAAAGAGGAAATCAAAGCTATGAATAATCCAGCTAAGTTGAGACGATGACGAGATTATACAGATTGACACACACAGTGACCCCGATGGATGCCTTGATAGGACATAAAACTCCTAACTCAGGAGATGCGGAGTGTATGTTATTTTCCGAAGATATTCGAAGGGAAACCTATATCAAATGTGCGGACAAGTTTAAGTTTAGTTTCTTTTTTCCCTGTCGGAATAAAAAAAATGTCGGGATTTAAAAAATATTCGATTTTAGTATACGAGATGTAAATTATATAGAGCTTTCGACTTGTCATCACTGTCGGGTACCTATACATGATTGATGATTTTACATATTGGCCCAACAATAACCATAAAACACAATATACAAAGGCATAAGATACAAAATTTCATAGTAGGTACCTACGCATAAAAAATATAAAAAAACATAAAAAAACTCATGGCATGCACTCGATATATTTAAAAAATATTCTTAAAATCTGTGAAATCACTACTCTTCTCTATTCCATACATCTAGAATTCATTCATTCATACCATCACGGCATATTCCACAATCTGGGGTAACCAGCGACTGGTGTGCGGGTGTGCATTAAATTATAGAATGAAGCACGTCACATGCGTGTATCCCCATCGTTTTCCATGATAGTGGAGAGTAAAACGTAAATAATAATTTCATAATTTGGTATACTATCACGTTGTGCATTTTTATCTCCGCTCTACTATAATAATAACCTAAATAGTTCCACTATAATTTTTTACGCTGTAAATTATCTGAGATGTATGTAATTAGTTTTTTCTACATTTTTTTGATAAAACATTGTACCTACACGCCAAACAAACATATTAGGTACCTATGTTTTGTTTCAGGCTGCCGAAATATATTATTTGAAGTACTTCAAGTATAGTAGGTAACTTAACTTGTATTTTTCATTTCACATAACTTATTTTTATTAATTTTAACATTAAGTACGTTAGTCACTAAATCACTCCATAGAGTATTATCATGTCGGAAAATGTAAACACGCGTCACATAGGTACCTACTTTTTTATTGCTGAAAATTTTGTCAACAAATATTTTTTTCTCATACAATTTGCAACCAATCCTTTAACAGAGAACAATCAACTCAGTGTCAATTATTTTATTATATTTTATTTTTTATTGTCACTTGGATATCTAACAAGTACTATATGTCAAATGTTTATATAATACTAGTTGCATGTAACACATGAGATCCAAAAAAAAACAATTGTTGAATACTATATTTTGTTTTCTATACAACACATGTAGGTATGTATGTCAAGATAGGATAGTATGGAGGTCAGTCAGATATTGTGTATAGGCGACTGCTATACAAATTGTAAGAAGCGATGTCGTCACTAATTTAATTTTTATAAAAATTGTTGAAAAAATTTAAGATATACTACTACAATGCTAATATTTTTTTTGAAAATTAAATTATCTATTTGGGGTGTTTCGGTTTTTTCGATATTTTTTTAAAAAAATGGAAATATAGGCAGTTAAACATATAAATTTATCATAAAGAAATATTTTTCTTAATTAAAAATGTTTGAGAAACTCTGGATTTTTTTTTGAAAAAATCAATTTGAGATTCTGTATTTGTCTATCTTCATGACAATTTTAAGCGTTCTAGCTTTTATGGTTTCTGAGTATATGGAAAAATAAAGTAAAAATTCAAAAGTTGATAACCCCTGACTGAAACAAAAATTCAAAATCCTGAGTTTAAAAGTTTTGTAGGCCTATAACTATTTATATATTCTGAAATTTTGGGCTCTGTTAATTGAGCGGATCAAAAGTTATAAGGGGGGGACACACAGACAAACACACGAAATGTTCTACTCCGAATTCTGAGTAAATCCGTATATGGAACATATATGCTACGGAGCCACTAAGTTGGTGTTTTTTGACTTCAAAGTTGGAAAAACCTTGATAAATATAGACCCTGCATACAAATCTCGCGTATCTTGGCTTGAAACGTTGTCGATTTGTTAAGAGAACAAAGTTCTCTTGAACAAATCGACAGTTGGATAACTCCCAATAACAATTTGCCACATTTCATTTCATTCATACCATCACGGCATAAACCCTAATGTGGGGTGACCAGCAAAAGGTATGCGGGTATGCATTACCTTGAAAAAGGAAGCACAACACGTGCGTGTTTTCCCATCCACCAGTCTCGTCTCACATTAATTGCACTATATTCCGAACGGATGGTGAACTATATTTTTTTTAACACGGCTACGTAGGGTACACCAGCTATAAGGATTTGAGTCCATTATACTCTTCCGAAGAAGCGCACTACGTATAGCGTTGGGGAGGGTTTGCAATCTGTTCAGAAAAAAAATATTCGTGTTTTTAAAAAGACCCGGGTTCTAAGAAGGTTCGAAACACAATGTTATTCGAAAGATCGTTCCACTGGAAATTTTGCAATGATATCTATTGTATAAAATCATAAAAAAATATGGATACAAATGTTAACTGTGGAGGAACTTTTTATTATTAATTAAGTAGTAATAATGAAATAAGCTGGTACCTATCTACTCTAAAAGATTAATCAAGAATTTAAAAATTATCATGAAATAAAATATACACTCTATTACCCATATCATGGATATAATTATCATATGGAGTTCTATGACATATAAAGATGTAATAGAACTCCATATAATAATTAAATACATGATATGGTAATCGTGAGGGTTTTGATTTCGCCAGTTGGACCAGACTTGCCCCCCAGGTTTAACTGTTTAAACAATGAAATTTACCCTGTTTGAACTGTTAAAGCGGCTGATGGATAACTTCGGCTCATTTCGAAGCCGAAGGTTTTTTTTGTGGCCGAAGGTAGCTGTTAGGTCATAAACAGATCATACTACGTTATTAAATTTGTTAACACGAAAAAGTTTTGAAATATGGAAACGATACAAACGAAGCGAGATTTTTTGTGTTTATTCGGAGAGTATGGAATTCGAATTATCTGCCTTTATCCCTGTTTAATTATAATATAAATTGCCATCCAAAATGTTCCATCATTATTGATGAAAACAAAATATTTGTATTTTCAAATCAACGGGTCTTACGTGAAACTAATATGTGCTTAGTATGCTTTTTTCAGATAAAACTGACTGAAACAAAAGAAATGTTTATGCACATTGATTAGTATAGTTTAACGACGTTATACATAACGTTATATTATATACGGTCTTTTGTACCTACATACCTACATACCAGCCAATATAATCACAAATATCTTATCATTTTTTTTTTGCAACAAGAATGCATTTTTTGTTAAGAGTTGTTAGTAAAAAATACATTACTTAGACGTATGGCAATCTTCGTTGATGAATTCCGTCGCAATTTAAAACTCAAAATAAAATTTGAAATATCACAACAATTATTTTTCACATTTATCCAAGCATTTCGCTCTAGGAATTAATCAGTCGATGCTCGTACAGTGCGAAACGCGTTAATCATCTATGTGAGAAAAATAATTAATTATATAAGAAACAAGGACTCTTCCATAAATTCTATTCTGTGCAAAATTTCATATATCTTCCCAAATAAAATTTTCCTTTGGATTTATCTGAGAGTTTCTTTACAATACTTTTTCGAGTGTTTGTGATATTTTTAATCAATGCCATATTTATTAAGTTCGAAAGTTAATACCTTGTTTCTTGGTGTGCACAAAAGGCTATAATAAAACCACGTTATTCGAAGTCATGTTTCTAAGATTTTTTTGTGTTAAAATACTATGTGCCATGTGCAAGGAGACCTCTACGACATTTATTTTTTTTATTTATTTTATTTTATACCATCTCGATATTTATAACATTATTTATAAATACTATCCTAACCTCAGTAGGACTACGCCTGTTTCGAGGTACATTTCTTCAGTGTTTGTTTTAGTTTAAGTACTGCTATATTCTCTCCGCCATTTCTGATAGATTCTTATTATTCAAAAAAAACGTTTATTGCCTTAAAATATTTTTTGGAAAATTATAAATGAATATTCTCACATATGTACCTGCTTTGAAGTTGATTCATTTATAGTAAATTTAAAACATTATCTGTCTTGAATCAGGTTAAATTCTTTGTAAGACAATCAAAGAACACATCACATGGTATCAGAAAAAATTAGGTATTTTTGTTCGAAATTGTTTTAGTGCTCCTGTGAATTATTGATATGAATATCAGAGTTCCTATGAATAATTAAATAAAACTATCATGATTATTGAAATAAATTTGGTTGATGTTCTGATCTTGAACTTGTAGCGTTATACTTAATACTGTTGAGTATACCTAAATATAATATGCCAACTACGTCTCACATCGTGAATACTTACTTAGGAAAAATAAAAACTGATATGAATTTCCACCAAAGTGGGAGAATTATATAAGATTTCTGCTGCATCTCTAACAATCATATGTAGATAACATCAGTTTGTGTGGTGCTGTGACATTATAGTTATCCATCCATCATCTTCATTATGCTCTTGATGTGGACTTTCGTCCTGTTGCTGAACTGTGTGCTTTTTGTTTTGGGAAATCAGCAAGCAACGTCAGAGTGAGCTATTTGTTTTATTTTTATACACTTTAAAATGTTTAAACCATTATTCTATTAATTTAACAAATCCAAAAAATTAGTGTACTAGAGATTTTAAATCTATTTATAGTACATATATTTAATTTAAGATCACGTGCTTGTTTCTTCTTGTTCTTAAGTACTTTTTATGTTGTTTATTAATATCTTAATTAATCTGAAGAAAATATTATAATATTACTTAAAAAATAAGTACCTAACAACACAAATGGTTTACTTTTTTAAAAAATTAAAAATTTGTGTTGTTACTTATTTTTTTTAAGTAATATTATAATATTGATAATGGATAATTTGTCAAATATTAATTAATATAACACGCACCCAGTAAAAAGTTGCCACATTCTGAATCCTACGATGTTTATCGTCTCACAGATCCAGATTAAAAACGCAATCAAAAAATGTGTCTCCACCGGGAATCGAACCCGGAAACTTTGGCTCAGTAGACAGAGTTGTAAAAAAAATTTAGCGATTTTTTTTTCAAAACAACATTTAATATTAACAAATTAAATAGAACAATTTTTTTTTCAAAAGATTCGATTTATTACGACCAAACGTTTTCACCGAGGTGTCTCAGCATTAACATATAGTTTTCGCCGAGGTGTCTCAGCATTAACATATAGTTTTCGCCGAGGTGTCTCAGCATTAACATATAAATTTCGCCGAGATGTCTCAGCATTAACATATAGTTTTCGCCAAGGTGTCTCAGCATTAACATATAGTTTTCGCCGAGGTGTCTCAGCATTAACACATAGTTTTCGCCGAGGTGTCTCAGCATTAACATGTAGTTTTCGCCGAGGTGTCTCAGCATTAACAGATAGTTTTGAACTATGTTAAAACAAATACTTTAGAATCGTTTAAATAATATTTCATATATAACCATTTCCGTGAATTAGGTTGATTCCAAGGGCGCTTTTTATTCGTTATTAGGTACGCATCCCTTCACAAAGGTCGGTATAAGGATATGCGGGAAGAGTATGGCTTCGCTTTCGACGTTTCGGGTCGAATTTTCAAAGAGATTTAGTGGTATAATATAGGCTAATTGTTATTGCTGACTCGTCATAAAGAATTGAGAAATCCTATAACTTGTTATAGGGAAAATCACATTTATGACAGTTCATATCACCAATCGCTTATACTAGAAACCTTTATTAGAACAGGTGATGTATTTTTTTTTATTCCGGAAACAGACAGTTATTATATATAATTTGGTATGAAAACAATTAACATAATACCTATAGACGGTGTATCTTGAGGGGTGGATCATCCGAAGTAGGGCGATAGGAGACCTCAGACCTCAATACCTATCAATTTAAACCCCTATGTATGTATGTATGTATGTATGTATGTATGTATAAATATTGGGTTTGAACAAAATTTATTTATTTAGACTTTTGTGAAATTTGAATAAAAATCGGATATCAGACTAAACTACATCGCTGTTAATAGTTGTTACGCAACTAATGCTTCTCTGGGCTGAAAACTCGCCACTTGCACAGGGTGCAAGAGAGTGTTTATTTTATTACAACTATTACAAGAAACCCAGTAAATGAATCACCTCACGTAGGCAAAGAGACAAATATAGATTAATAAATAATAAACACTTCCTTGCACCTTGCGCAAGTGGCGAGTTTATTGCCATATGGCCAAAGTTGGTAAGCCAAACGGCTTACCAACTGTGCCATGGCGGTAATAGAACGAAAAAAACAAAATTTGATGTTTTAGTTGTTGATTTGAAAAAAAGTACAATATGTAGGTACATACACTTGTATAGGTACAACAAATAATTTAAAAACAATCTTTATCACCCATTTGACAAGTATCTGTCATCTATAAGTATCTGTCATAATATCAATATACCTACATTGCACTTGTCAACGAGACCAAACATTAAATTATTTTCTTCATTATTCATAAGTAAATGTTTTCACATTTTTTCTCAATTTGTACGTACTTATCTTTTACATATTGTTATTTATTTGTTGTTTGTATATTCTTTCTATAGAAAGTTTATTATAATAATTATAATTATTTACCTAAATTTTTATGCAAGTTGTGCATTATTTACTGTTGTAAACTCTTGCATGTTTTTGATTCATTTATAATATCTTGATTTCATTTCATATATGTATATTCTTTATTTTTTTTTTGTATAACTCTTATTTTCTATCTTATCTTTTATACCTATACAAACTTTATTTATTTGCTCTGTATAACCTTGATTCTTTGTAATAGGCTTATGCCGTATATATGCACTGTAAACCCATGATTTTTTGTAAAAGGCTTTTTTTGTAATATTAGTCTACCCACCCTTAGAAGCATGATTTGTGCCAAATGGAAGAAAAAATAAAAAATATATTATTGAATATTACGACTTACAGATTAATACCATTGATTAAGATAAATTTAGATATTGCGGAATAAATAGCAAGAGAGTTAAGTGATAAGAGATGCGACATGTTGACTGGTAGAGGGAATTTTAAGTTGGGATAAATGTCATATTCGTAGTGCATCGGACCAAGGCCCTCTGGATTGTTCGTCGTTCGTTTTCCTATATAACTGCAAAAACTGCAAATCCAGAGGGCGCTGATCGGACATTCAAAGAACATGTGATGGAGTGTATCCAAATCTGCCCCCGCATGCATAAGAAGGGTTTTCTTATATATTTAATTTATATAAAAAGGCTTATGCTGTAATAAATATCACTCGATATCGGGTAGGTACGCGAAAATTTAATTAAAAAAAAATAATAATTTAAGTGAACAAATAATTTATAGGACCAGATAGGGCCTTCTCGACAGTTTGTTATATTTGCAACTCAATAAGAAGTCGATGGACAAATTTTTTAACACTATTTGTTTCCTAGAATACTTTTTTTTTTCAAAATCAAAAGTTTTATGATTGTTTAACTTAAATCAGTGGTCGGGGAACTTTTTTAACCACTACCCCAAAATATTTTTGCGTAAGTCGATATTACCCCTTACCCCATTTTGAAAAGGAGACAATCAATGTATATTTAAATAAACATTATTTATTGAATTAATTTACACGGAAAATAAAAAAAAAGTTACATGAAAATAGTAAGTATGTAATAGACAAATAAAATAAAATTCTCAAATTGGATCAAACAAAAATTCATTTTTACCCCATTTGGGGTAATTTACCCCGGTTCCCCGACCGCTGACTTAAATGAACGATTAAAAGCATGCATATTTAAAAAATAAATGTGATAATTGTGCCATTGATTAAACAGATTCATAATGACTAAATTATGATTATAAGAATGAGACATTTTGGCGTTGCTGAATTGTCTATTTATATTTTAATCTCGGTTATTAATCTTGATTTAGTTACATTTAATTAAGTACCTATAATCTAAGAAGTTAGACTAGACAATAAAAATATTGCTGTGATAACAGTTAGGTATAGGTAAATAGAGTTTATTTCATAAAATATATGTTTTTATAAAATGTTGTAACTCTACCATCTATTATGTTGTTGATTTCGGAATGAAAAGGAAAAATAGTTTATGTGACCAATCCGGATCGATCGTCTAGGGATTGCAATCTGGAAATTGGTGCCGATTATTTTTACTTATTTTAAACTGGTCCGTTTCAACTGTTGTAGCTTTTGAACATGCGGTGGATCTGTCTGTATGTGTCGGATAAAAACCTAGAAACAGTGTGGTAATAAATATTGATCTGATAATTATTGGCTAAATACAAAATAAGTACCTTCTTATATACATACATACGTCAATAATGACTTAATTTCCAAACATCGATCGTCACGATTCTACGATGTGACTGACATCAAAGTGAGGTCAGCCGCAGTGGTTATTTTTCTCTTGATGTGATATTTAAATTTGTAATTATACCGAGGCGCCGAATATTCCAACATACATATATAATGATTGGAGTTCGTATAGGTACGCACGTACAAATTAGATAGGTTTGAAGGAAGGAAGGAAGGACAGAAGTACGAAAGAAGGACAAAATTAAGTACGTAAATAAAAAAAAATGTGTGTGGGGAATACACGCATGTGTCATGCTTTATTTTATTAGGTTATGCGTATCCGCTAACCTGTCGCTGGTTACCCTACATGGTGGGGTATGCCGTGATTATACTAACGAGGTTTACTTTATTTATATGCAGATGATTTTCAATTTTTTTCCGTTAATTTTACCGTTCATTAATGCATAAATATGTAAATAATTAAACAAGTAAAAACTTAAATAAATAAATAAACAAGCAATTAAATCTACAAATAAAATGTATTAAATAAATAAAAATGTTTTCCTTGGGTTATCTCTATTGTATCCGTTAGTTCATTCCGTTAGAACGTTCGAAACTTCAGCCACATGATAGAAACAACAATTTTCAGACAGTATTAATCAAATTAACTATAATACCTTCTCATCATTCCCAGCCCTTCTATTCCAATTCATTCGGAGTTGGGCCTTCTAGTCCATAGACGCCGTGATCTGCGGTTCTAGGTTATCCCCTGTGGAACGCCGCCAGCTCCTCAATACCAGTCCACCATGCTGCCGATTACCTCTTTCTCGTGGTTTAGAGGGAATACTTACAGTTTCAATAGAGTTGGTATCCTATCTGTTCATCAATTTCCGCCCTCTTCAACATTTCTGTTCTTAGGGCCAACTTGAAAGATCCTCTTAAGGACTCGTTGTAAATGTTTTAATTTATTTTATGTTTTTAGATCACCAACTACCAGCGCCACAGACAACTGTGAAGCGAACACACATCTAGGGATATGTAGAATTCCAGGCGCAGACAACATGACTCAATCAGACTTCATGGCGAGGCTAATAAAAGAGATCAAATATGACAAACTTCTCAGACCAGAAATAGACCACGAGGTCACAGTTCGTACCAGGATATATGTCTACTTTATGCAGGCCTCTGAGGCGCATGACATGGTGAGATTTCATGAGGTCCTAACTTGTATGTTAAACTAACTCCCAAAGATAATATATGAAACCTTAATGAAAGGGATGATTGGTAAATGTTGTATTATCACTTTTATAAATCACACAAATCAGCCGATAACAGAACTCAAGCCGGGTAGGTTTTTGATTTTCCTAAAATAATACTCCATTTTAACCTCTATTCCTCTTGAAACATTAATCCAATTACCTTCTTCTTTGTATTCAATCATTGAGATAGGTTGGGAGCAAAACGAGTCTTCTCCACTTGCTCTGCTAGCTAATCCAATCAATGACGAACAAAATCAGTCTCGTCTTGTAATTTTGACAGCAAGGCAAAGAAAAAGAGTCTCGCTAGACGCAACAGACTTGTGGTTTCACAAAAATCTTACCTGTCGTCGTATTTTTTTATAAATTTGACGTTGTTTTGCAAATATACCCACATTCGCGGTTAATTTCTAACGTTACGAGGTATTCTGATAATTATTTGTCCCAATCCCAACTAATTATAGGTACTTAGGTAAATTCAGAAAACTAAATACTTTTCGTTTTATATTCTGTTTAAAAGATGCATGACTATGACTATGGATAGGGGTGAAACAAAGTCTTCTCTAAATTTCATGTTTTGATTGTCTTCACTAAATATTAATCTAACATCTATAGTTACTCTTGAGTGTAGGTCTCAAAATTGATTCCAGCAAGGTGAAGTAAGTGACGAGATACATACTGGAAACATTGATCAATTATTGGTTTATGATCCAAGCTCATTTTTGCATAGATACATAAGTACTAAATTGGTAAAACAAGTATTTTTCAGATTTTGATTATTCTTCAATTGACTTTTTAAAATAATTTGTTCTTTTTTTAGTATTTCCATGCCCACTTTCTTCTTCAACTTCACTACAGAGACGAGAGATTAGTCTACAGTGGATATTCTCCGAAAAGAATGAAAATAATTGGTGAAGACCTTATCAGTTCGTCGATTTGGACTCCCCACATATTTTTGGCAAACGAACAAAAGTCAACTATCATGGGAACGGACAAGAAGGACGTTCTTGTCTCTATAACACCAGACGGTGATGTTCTCTTCAAGAGAAGAATTCAAGCTCTCTTTTACTGCAGAATGGACCTGCAGAAGTTTCCTTTTGACGAACAAGTTTGTTCCATTCAATTTGAAAGCTGTGAGTACATTTTCGAGAAGATTATGTTTATTCAAATGAATACCTACCTAAATATAAAAATATGAATTTAAAAATATTATTAAAATCGGTGCCTACATTTTTTATGAAAGAAACATTATAGGTATACAAATTTGTCCTTTGCGGAGTTGATTATGAAATCCAAATTCTACTCTACTTTTATCGTTCAGATAAGTCATTTTTTGCGACCCTTCATACTTTTACTTCATGCTTTTAGTCACTCGTTTCATACTTTTTTGCATTACTTTTTTTCGTAAATCGTTATTTTTTTGTACGTTTTAAATGTAATTAATTTATATAATCTTCATAAACAGGACTTTTTGATAGAAAATACTTTAGTAAATTATTTTCAAATGAAATGAAGATGTTCAGGGCTTACGACATGACATCTATTTGTTTATTGGATACACTAAAATTCAGTTATTTTTGTACTTTGATTTCATAAAATAGTTAAAATGGAATCGTTCGACAATTAGACACCAAACAAGTAAATAAAAAATGGAGGCCACCCTTTATTATAAATAATGCTTGAATATTGTGCAACATGCTACAGTTACAGTTAGGTACAATTCATAAAATTCAGGAAAGTACAGAAATACAAAATTGTTCAATTATATTTCGAAATTCTGGTACAGACATTATAGTGAAGTTCAAACAAATGGTGTAAAAATGATGCGCAATATAATGAAATAAATGTATTTTACTTGTGCTTTTACTTTTTTATCTTTGTTAAAATAAAACATCATGTATTCTCAAGATCCTCATATTTATTACTTTGTTTGACAACGAAAATCTATCAATTTTTTTTACTCTTCAATTTATAATATTTATCCTATTGATAATATCTTTCCAGGGATGTACGATGCAAAAGAAGTGGTTCTTCAGTGGGAAAAAAATACTCCTGCAACATTAGACGATGCTCTGCATATGCCAGAATTTAGGATTGTGGACACATGGGTCAGCCAAGACATTGTTTATGCCAATGACAGTAATCATCGACACGGTGGATTTCGTAAGTGTCAAGAGTTGGAATTATCAATATTATTCCCTTACGCATGTAATGAATTTCTTAAGATTTTGATGACACCTTTAAATTTTAACAAATTGTTTGTTTCTTTAAAGATTATATCGGGGGATTTCCTCCAAGCAAAATGTCTGTAAATGGAAGACGTAATTTCGAATTGTCTTCCCTATTAAATATAAAAAGTCACGCTTCTATAACGATTCTAAATGCTTCTACAAGACATTTTTTTTTTATTGAGTAACATAATATGAACATACACATAGTACAAATATTTAAATTAATACAATTTTTTTTTTCAATAGGTACTGCCCCAAAAAAGTTAAAAACTTGTGCTTGGGACAGGAGCAAATAACATATCTACATTTAACATATAACATACATTTTACTTATATTAATAGAATCATTTAATAAATTGTAAATCAAGTTCAACTTACAGCTAATACATACAGATGATTAAAGTTTATTATTGTTTTTTTAGTGAATATAGAATAAAAACCATAATTTATCCAATAAGGAGAAAAAAATAAAAATTCACATATAGAAATACACATATACAAATACACATATACACATACACATACATACACACACATACACATATACAACATACACACATATAATATACGCATACTTATACACACATGTACACACGTACATATACACATACATGCTAAAATAGCAATTTTCCACCACTACTCAGAGTTAATATTATCAAATTGCTGTTAACAGCTGTGGTGCTTTTACAGCAATAAATTTTGCAGGTCGCTGACTCTTGATCTGTTGAGTTCATTTGCTTAATATTGACAGAAAGAATGTTTCGTGCAAAGCACATTTATTTTATCCTAAAATATACTCGTATACTCATGACAATGTCTAAAAAGTTAAAGCACTTAGTAAAAGGTGTTGCGGCATATGATCACTTTTTATACCTCTCAGGGGGGCTACTCATGATACGTTCTTAATACGTTCTCAGCTTGTCTTAATCTTAAAATGTATAAATCAGTACTCGATTATAATCCAATCTTAATCTTTCTCTACATTTAATCATGAAAATTTTTAATATCAACGTAAAGTATGAAATTTTCATTAATTGTTGTATAAATTAATGTTATTATTCAATTAATTTAACCTCAAAGGTTTCTTAAGTCTGAAGCTGATCTTAATTTTACTGTTATCAACTTAGTCCTGCAGTTTTCCTCTCCTTTTCAATTCCTACACATCCTCCGCCATCTCCATCTTTATCCTTATTACTGTTTATATTTTTTTATATTTTTTTCTAGTATTTAAGTAGTTTTCTAGTATGTATTCTGTTATTTTCGCTCAGAGTCATTTGTTAATGTGGACATGTTTTTGGCTATAATTAAAAATTCATTGTTTATGCTTGTATTAGATTATATATCAGTTATCATCCCAAATAAATAAATTAAAGATTACTCGCAATATTTTCAGATGGAGATTACAGCGCCTTGTCATTTAATTTTAGATTAGTACGTGAGACAGGTTATTATGTTTTGGACTATTACATACCTTCGTTGATGATAGTCGCAATTTCTTGGGTATCATTTTGGTTACATCCAGATGCATCTCCGCCAAGGATTACTTTGGGTAAGACTTTAGAGTGAATTGTGTTTCTTTATTTTGAGTTTTTTCCATGATCAGGTTAGTGTTACAAAATATTTCATAGAAGATGTTAAGTAATCTTGTTCCTTTCTTTACACTTTGACGTATCGTAAAATAATATTTCGAATTCCTTACACTTAACCTCTTCATCTGTTGATAATATCAATTTTAAAAATACCTTAATGACATCCTTGGAGTAAATTTTCCATATAAAATGAATATGACGTGATAATTGCTTCATCTTCTTCGATGGCGCTACAGACACTTTTCCTACTACTATTTTCCTCAGCACCCGCTCTTCAGTTTGAAACAATCTGGAGCTGCTAGCCCTCCTTATGTCGTCATCCCATCTCAATATTGGTCTCCCAATATTTCTCCTACCTTATATGAATCCTTAAGACCGGTAATCAATTACTGGATCCTTTTTTTTATATGTTGGTATGCATTGATTTATTTTCACTAAGTAAATTAATTATCTGTTCTACCTAAATAATCTAAATATTATTTCACCATGTATTCCGATGATTCTTTTTTCAAAATAAAGTGGGTATCTTCCGTTTGGTTTCTTTTCAATGATTAAGGTTTGATGAAGATCTGATTAGAGGATCCACGACTAAATGATTAAAAACTAAGAAAATATAAAATCAGCGATTATTCTATATCACATCGTCCGAATTCAACGATTTAGAAATGGATTCCCTCTGGGATGGTACCATCTGAATTAAGGCAACATATTTGCTTATGGGAGTCATGAAACGCATCTATTTGCGAAGGATTTGCATTTTATTATATGAACGAATTGTAGGAGAGATAATTTTACTACATACAAACAATCACGTCATGTCCATCGTGGGGTTGGCAGAGAGAACCAAACACAACATTATTTTTTTTTGCAAACATTAATTTTAAATTCGGTTTTGTTATAGTATGAAAGATTTTTTTGTGTACCTTCCTATTTCGGGTGATGTTTACAAATGTATGTAACATTGATTCGTAATTGGCGTAACTTCAATGGTACAGCCACATTTCAAAAGCCTTATATAATTGATCAATGATAGTCCATCCCCCCACACCACATAACAACATAGTCACATGGGTATGCTCTGATTCTTCTCCATCTTGTGTTTTAGGCCTTAGGTCATGGCTACATAGTAGTCGGTGATAATTGTACTAAATTTATATGCCCTGTTTTCTTTTAAAAACCATCTTCATTTCCTTATACCGATCAGGTATAAGGAAATGAAGATGATTACCGTAGAAAAAACCTTCGACAGTTAAACTACTTAAAGAAATATATTTTACCTGTGTATAATAATGCATATGGCATGAAAACATGGGAATATCTCCTGCCAAAAATACTAAATGATATGAACTAGAAAAGGCTCATGATGAGGTCCGATGACGACAGCTATGTGCTCTAACTGCATGCTCTTTGAGTTGCTCGGTTGACGTAGATTGGAACCTGCATCGTATAATATGTGTATTAAAACTACCAAATACTGAACTCGTCAACCTCAGATAAACCCTGAGGGTTTTCGATGGTTGACTAAGTATTATATTAAAAATGTAATTATATATATATAAGGAAAAAAGGTGTCCCATATTTTATTGTGCTTAACACAACTACACCGTTTTAAGCTATGGTTTATCCGGCCCTGGTATCTGCTATAGTATAATGTTGGTTTTAAAAATGAGCTTAAAAGATGACATTTCGTTTCAAGTGAAATTCAATTCGTCAACATTTCACCTTGAAGGATCAAGGTCATAAATATTAGAATGTCATAGATTATTCGACAGATTTAAATAAACACTTATTATATTGATTTTAGGTACCAGCACTATGTTGTCATTTATAACATTGGCATCGTCACAAGGCAAAACACTTCCCAAGGTGTCATACATAAAGGCTAGTGAAATATGGTTCTTAGGATGTACCGCATTCATCTTTGGATCCCTTGTTGAATTTGCTTTCGTCAACATTATCTGGAGAAGAAAGTAAGTTGACAACTTTAACTGTAATAAAAAAAACTGTATTTTTTGACATTGCACAAACGCATATAGTTATCTTACATTTTTAGTTTGAAATAAAAGCAATCCTATATTGAGAACACTTTTTAGATGAAATCTGTCAAACTCAATTACTGTTTAAATCACCTAAATACAATCATTCATTAAAAAATATAAACGTACACGTTACAGATTAAAAATTATAGATATACTAACCGGACATATATTACATTTCCATCATCATCATCAGTGGCTCCACAGCCTAGGATGGGCCTTAGTCTCCTCAAGGAATCGTCTTCATGGCCTTTTCTCTCCAATAATTTCCGCACACCGGCTATCTGAAGATCCCTCTCGACTCCTACCATCCATCGATATTTCAGCTTTCGGATTATTTAAGAAAATAATTTAAAATCGGTATCAGCACCCGCTGTTGTCATGGATAAAATATCGGCTCAGAATCAGCTGGTGTGAAAAATATGTGCATCAGGAACAACCCTAGTACATATAAATGTAAAACGCCTGCTTTTCTGCTACCTGCTGATAATCATTGATGATATTATACATTAGATTATTAAAACTGTATAAACGCCTGAGTTACTGCTATATGTATAGCACCACAAATTCAGCATTTTTTGTGTACCTTAAATTTGAATACCTAACTCTAATGAATAATGATTAAATATTGAACTGTATTATAAATATACTCGTAGTTTTTGACAAAAAAATAATAATGCATTGTACAAATGGCGGACTTCTTGCCAATAAAGGCAATTTCTTCCTATCAACCATCTGAGAAAATAAGTTAAATGAACAAATTAATTTTCGGCATTATGTTATACGACATAGCAGTTAATGTAATATAAAAGCACTTATACAAAATAAAACTGACCAAACATTTGACCAAAAAACAACAATAACGAAATGAAAAGGAGAGAATGAGGAGCGATCTTAAGGGATGGGATTTGCGTTGGTTAGAAAATAGAGAGGAGGAGTGAGCTTTTAAGGCAGATTTGAAGGTTGAAAGTGATGGGGCAGTTCTAATGTCCAATGTTAGATGTTTCATCACCGTGCAGCATGAATGGCAAAGGAAGATGAATAATATTTAGTAACGTGAGGTGGGATGGTGAGAGTTCTATCTTCTCTAGACCGAAGTGGAAGTCCATGAGAAGCCAACGCTTGGAATCTCTCTCTTATATATAAGAGGGCATTTGAATTGTTTAATACATTAAACAGGAGACCGAGGGTGTGCTGATCTTGGCGCAGTTGAAGTTACTTGCGAAGGTGTGATATACGATCGTATGCAGACATTTTGAAGAAAAGATGTACCGTTTATTAATTTGGCACAAATTATTTAATTATATATTATTTTCTATAATATAAAATAATTGTAGGTACTATAAAATGTTGTTTATTATTTATTCGCTTTTCATTCGGCAGTTATTTTTTTTTTTTATAAAATCAATGGTATATATTTTTTTTCTTTTTTTTTTATAAAAAAAAGTGAATATGTCATCGAAACAAGTACATGTAAATTCTCATACATTCCCTTAATTAGTTAATGCTTGTAGTTATCGCCAAGCATCTTGGAAGAGGTGGACGGTTTGCGCACACTGCTTTTTGATAATGTTGCTTTTGTCTTTGAAAAGATGCCATTCGATACTCTTTACATTCCGATTGGCGTCGATTAATTGTTTATTTCATTTAATTTTTATATGTCATATTTTTTTTTCCTTTATTGCTGATGTATTTGTGATATTATGATGTATTTTCATCATTTCTCGTGATATAATGTATTTTGATATATGCTGATAATATATATTTTTTGATAATGCAATTGACGAGAACAAGCGCTAATCTCAGGCCTATGTTCTATAATATAACAATAATAACAATGATAATATAACACGAAATTATTAAATTATAGCCTGAAATTATTTTATTTGTTTAAAGGAAGGTTGTTGAGCTGAAGAAGGTGAACAGTAAATACATATTTAAGAGCACCCTCACACCGGGTCTGGCTCGCAAACAGCTCAGTCGTAGTCAAGAAATAAGAAGTTCCACAAACAGTTTGGACGGACAGACAGATGGAAACAAAAACTCTTACAACAACTACCTCACCGTTCAGGTATCTCTATTTTGAATTTTGATTTGAAACAATTGTTGTCTATCCAAGGTTAGAAATGTCTTTGCTCTCATGAAAGGATACTATTACACGAATTAAATTGCCATAAAATTCATGTTTTTCCCGGTATAAGTACTTAATCAACGCATAGATTTTCATATAATATATACTAGATATAGGTAGTACTTCGTGCAAAAAGTGAATCATGGATTTTCACGCGTTTGACGTTTTGATTGGCAACATATTGCAGTTTTCCTTACATTTCAACACTTCCTAGATAACTGTTCTCTAAATATTTATAAACAAAGTATTTTTTTCGACAAATAAATCCGAAAACAATTCACATTAGTCGTTATTCTCTCATAGAATAATAATAGTATAGAATACTCTTTAGCCTGCAGTAAACGTGACTGCTTTATTTTGACTAATAAATTTTTGAGCATTCAGTAATCATTTGGCCGTCTGCGTGATACGTTCTCCAAATAGGGAAGTTTTAACTGCTTGCAAAATTATTTACGCAGTCATAACAAGTAATACTATACGAATAATGTCTACCAGCAGAGTCATACATATGTATATTGACACGAGCCGGCCAATAAAACGGCTTCACTTTTTCAGCGAGGTATTGTATGGGAATGAGTATTCTATAGTTTTATTGTTATTCTATGTATTCTCTATAGAAAAACGATGTTTTCTGTCCACCTTGTTGTCAAAAGTCCCGCGGAAAAAATCGTCACTTCGATTCATACAAAATTAACTATCTACGACATCTAGTATATTATATGAAAATCTATGGTTTCATACAATTTCTATGGTCAAATTCATAATATTTACGGGTAGGTATTCTTATATTAAGATACTTAAGCATCATACATACTTACCACAAAGCCGTTTATTTATTAATACCTACTAGAACCTTTTATTTTGTAGAGTATTGTTGTGTGGGGAAATACATTCAAAACGTACTTAAGTCAAATATAAATATTACAAAAACGATTTATAAAATGTATGTATGTAACCGAACATAAGAGATATTCGTATGAAGAAAGAGGCGAAGACATTTTTTGCAGAAGTTAAATTAATAACAGCTTCGCAAATCTACAAATGTTTCATTGTTAGATAGTTAAGTTTCGATTATTAGATTATTAAGCCATATAAATCCTTCTTGTTGTTATCATAAAAATGTTGGAAATAAATAAAATTCTGGGGTATAGGAAAACAAAATATCATTAATTTGGGTTTTTTTGGTACGTATTGATCTCATGTGCTACATGCAATTAGTAATAATAGTGGTGAGTTCAAAAGAAAATATGTCTTTTTTACTTACTAAATTCATAATTTGGTTTTATTTTAAAATGATCATACCGTTATCAAGAAATAGCGCGGTTATTTCTTGCGGTTTATTTCAAATACCCATTGATTATTGTACTTATTATGCGTAGGGGAGAGGGTGGAGGGTTTGAACAATTTTTGTTTGTATTAAAATATTTTTTATTCTGGAAGCACTGTATATCTTATTTTTATTGCAAACAATAAAAAGAGGTTTAGTAAGTACTTTGAAGTATATTTGGAAAACTAACTGTTTATATAAAATTATATTTAGAGCTCTTATCGAGAAGTTCATTTTTGTTCAATTCTACCCCAGGCTGGGGTAGAATTGAACAGAATGGGGTAGGCTTTGAACGGCTCTTAAAATGGCAAATTTTTTCAAATAAAAAACAATAAACTGAAGAAAAAACAATTTATTATTATAGATACCTATACAGACATGTATCTGGAATGTATAAAATTATAAAAATAAAATAACCAAAATGAAAAAAATAATAAAAACATGAACATTGTACGAATTAAAATCAGGAAATTTTGATTATCTTCTTTGCACGGATTGTACCCCCGCTGACAATGGGCTGAGGTAGTTTCAAAAGAATATCATCAAATGAAACCATAGAAACATCATCAGTTTCCGGAAAATAAAAACTGTTATTTTCATTTTTTTTCAAAAATTTTACAATTAATTCATTAGAAAATCTCTCTTCTATTTGAGCAACATATTGAATAATTGATTTCTTTGTAGAAAAATTCACTAGTACAAAGTCTTTTTTAAAAGGTCTTTGAGACAAAGTCTCAAAGACCTTTAAAAAAAATTGTGATGTCATCCATCCGCTTTCGGGACTGTTCGGAAAACCTATACTTCCACTTGGTGCTCCATTCATCAATGTATCGACCATTCGTGCACGCGGGAAAACAAACACTGGTGGTATAGGGTTTCCGTTAGCGCAAATTATGCAACACATAGTTACAAGTTTCCCTCGTTCTCCTGAAACTGTCTGACCAACTTGTTTTATACCTCGGGCAGCAATGATATTGGGAGCTTGAACAACTGTCATGACTCCAGTTTCGTCTAAATTAAAGACTCGATCTTCCGAAAAATTAAATTTTTCCATTACACTACAGTAATTATCAAAAAATACACATACATTAGTAGGATTGAAGCTCGTTGCACGTGAAAGGCTCGAGTGTTCGATGACGGAGCATGAACCCCTTCATCCACTCTATGCCAGCTAATCCATCACGCTGCCATGAACATGGAATTGCCTTCCCCAATTTTTGTGCATATTCAAATGCTAATTTTCTGGTGGCTTCATATGTTAACCCATAATTAATTCGGGAATTTTTTAAAAGGTATTTTTCAAGCATTTCTTCTTCGCTCCTGTTAAAAATTTGTTTCGTGTTGTATTTTTGAGAATAATCTTTACCCATGTGATTATTTTTTAGTCTGTAGAATAAAGCAGTGTGCTTTACGTTATTGCGCTCAGCGGCGATTCCGAGAGAAAGTTTTCGTTCTAAAACATCTGCAATGGCTTTTTGCATGTCCTCTTCTGAAAACAACTCCTGTCTAGTGCCTTTCTTTTTATATATTCTTGGCATTATATTCCAAATGATCTTAAAAATATAAGTATTTATATCAATGTAAATATAAAAAGGGGATGTTTTGAACACGTAGGGGAGGTTTTGAACAGTGTTCAAAGGCTCCCCATCCACACTGTTCAAAACCTCCCTGGGTAGCCATTTTTCATATTCATGAAAATATAAATGTTTTAAAATAAGTACTGAATCAAATTACTTACGTGTTCAGCTAGGCTAAATATGTGTTTTTATAATTATCTCACAGTGTTCGAATAAATATTTAATATATTGCAAAAAAAATGGCCAGATATAACCACCTTTTATTTTATTAAAATGCACGAAAGACAACAAACCACTACAGCAAGTTAACGAAACAAAAAATGGTTTATGTTTTGACTGACAGCTCTAAAGATCTGTATTACCGATAGGAAAAAATAATTCATAAATGGGAAAAAAATCTAATTCCTTAAATATTTTGTCTGTTCAAATGCACCTCGTGTTCAAAACCTCCACCTTCTCCCCTAACTAATTATCAATACATTATTCTTATTTATATTCTGCATTCATTTTAATTACAATAACCAACCAACATACCTATTATAGGTAGGTACCTACCTATCAAATTGTATACTGAGAGTTTCATTATTATTGTTCAATAATCATTTTGATTTTAACTTGGGTTTTTTATAGATATTATTTAAATTCTTCCCTACTTATATAAAACTTTTGTTTTATTTTTATTATTTTGATTTTTTTTTTAATTTTTTGTTCACGTCTTTGATTTTTGTTCAATTTTTTTTTTGGTAGGACCCCACTTTCTCATTTTTTCTGTTAACGATATTCTTCATGAAGTATCTACCCAGTCCTTAAATAGATAATATATTTGTTCCTTGTCAAAATTTAACGCAAGAATTTTTTTTTTATTTTTACATTGTTTTGGTTAAACATACAAGAACAATGAAGCTTCTCGGGCAACTAACAGATGCTATGTCAAATAATTATTTAACACGCACCCAATAACAAGTTGCCACATTCTGGAGACTTACGATATTAATCGTCTCACAGATCCAGACTGAAAACACAATTAAAAACTGTGTCTCCACCGGGAATCGAACCCGGGACCCTTGGATCAGCAGTCAGATACCTAACCAACTGAGCCACGAAGGCCGACAATTATTATTGTTTAAAAAAATTTATGAAAAACTTTGTTTAACTGAACTTACTCTACTCCTCACTAAGCCAAGTTGATATAGTGGAGAGTTGTGAATTCGCGAATTTTTTATTGCATATTATCAACTAGTATCATGCTGAGACTGTATTCTGAAAGTTTCATTACAATGTAACTGTATATTCTACTTGATCAATAATAAATTATAGACTAAAGTACTTACTCGATTATTTTCAATTTTTGCAAATTTGTATATCTAATACTCACTTAGACTCCACTAAATTTTGAAAGATATCTGAATAGTGCTTCTCAAATTGTTTAACTGTCAAATATTTCAAAGTAATCCCAAGCTCAGGATACTTAAAATTTGAAAAAAAATTTTTCAAATTGGTAAAAAAGCTCTTTTATAAAATGGCATTAAAGAATTATCAAGTTTTCATAATAAAATATTTAAATAAAAAAATAATTTAACAAACTCATTTCATGAAAATGCTGAATATTTTCCATACAAAATTTGAATACTTTGTGGAATGACTTGGGAGTGAGGAGTTTAGCATTGGCCACAATTCAACAAGCATGTCAAAATAAAGAAGAAGTAACACTTAAATTTTGCGGTCGTATTGCGGGAGTCGTATTTGAGAAAAAATGTAAGTAAAAGTTGAGGTCCCATAAGCAGTATTCTCGCAGTACGAGACCTTACATTTGTCTTATATTATTCTCAAATAACTCCCGTAATACGACTCTTAGTGCTGTTTTGACTGAGACTGAGAGTAGCTTAAAGAAGGATATACGGAGTTGAGAAAATCTTTCTTTTTTCAGAGCATCTCTTCCCAATTAAATATACCGACGATCACAACATCCACCAGCTGCGAGGACATCACAATTGCCGCGGACAACGAGGACAAACAAAATGACAAACAGAAGAGCGAGCATCCAACGCACGGATGGACCAAGATGACGCCGCAGGAAATATCATTTTGGATTGACAGAAGAGCCAGGGTAGCATTTCCTCTCGGTTTCCTTATCTTCAACTTTGTCTACTTTGGATTCGTTTACCTGCTGTAACATCTTTAAACGCACCTTTTGCTACAAATAACGAATCCGTCGATGTTCAAAATGACGTAATCGAAAGACTCGTGTCTGTGTGACGAGATATGACACCCGAGGATGTAAAATGAATGTAGTAATGATTTATATTTTAAATAAATCTTATAAATACGCGTGACTCCCACAATGTCTAGTTATTCTAAGATCAACCGATCGAGAAGCGTTAAAAAAACGCTCTTCGTTATGATAAATTATTCGATCATGGGCGAGGTTTGCACCTCTAAACGACAAAGTTTGAGTTGTGGACGTCAGCGAATGCGTCAGATGAGTTAATCTTTCAATAACTAGAGATTAATATGATTCATTTTTAAATGTATTAAAGTGATGTTTATTGTTTGAGATATTATCTGGAGATATTATAGGGAGACATATCAAAATACATTTTGTGAAATAAAAAGTTTTTTTTTGTGATTCTAATAATTCACACAACGGTTTTAAATATCTAAATGGCACAATTAATTAAATTTATTCCTATGCACTTGTTTACTCAAGGATATATCATTATCTTATTAAAAAAGGTTGGTTTAAAAATAGATGTCAGGTATGCGCAAGGCTTTGTAAGGAGACTTTGTAATCTTACGATATTTACTTTTGTGTTAGTATAATTTAGTACCATAAATAAACTATTATAGGATTCCCGCTTTTTTGGTCCAAAATGTTGGTATTGATCTGAAATATTTTATTTTGTTTATTATATATTAAACGCAAATCATTGAACGTGTCATGATGTGTAATATTTATTTATTTATTTATTTATTCTTGTTGACAAATTCACAGAATATAAATTTCAATTGTATACATTATTATTTAAATATAAATATATTCCAATTAAGAATTTGTTCGTGAAATATTACATAGGTACATTATAATATATCAAGCTTGGTAAGAACAACAAAATAATATGAGCAACATAACAAAGCAAAAAGGGGGTACAAAATAACAAACAAAAAATAACATGAGACAATGAATAAAAAAGAAAGAGAAGAACAACAAAATCGTTGATTAAACATTACAAGCATAAAAAAAAGAAAATATTAGTAAATCAAAGTAGAAAAAAGAAAAGCAAAATGAACGAGATTAAGTATTACATCGAAAGTTAAGCATTACCTACATAAAGTTGGGATTAAGGAATGGATATGAGGATTTAGATGAACTTATTTGTTCGCGGCCACAAGAATACACACACACGCTCGCATACACACACACACACACACACATAGAGAAAAAAGTCACAATTCAAGAAGAACAAAAAAGTTAGTTTTAAGTGATATCATGGCCAGAGCTGAGGATTTCCTTAATTTTATTAATATACGGTTTAGATTTGTTTCATACACATTAAAAATAAATTAACACAATTTGGAATTTTATGATGTTGATCGTCTCACAAATCCAAACTGTGTCTCCGGTGGCATCGAACCCGAATTCTTCAGCTCAGAAGTCAAATAGGTATATGACTAACTACAACACCAATGTTGATATTATCGACCTATACCTATTTTAAAAGTACTTATTTTATATTTTACTATGGACCGTTTCCGCTTGTATCTAATGCCATTATACATATACTGATTATCTAATACCATATTCGGTCATCGGTAAAATAAAAATAAAACTTTTCGAAATGATATAAATGTAATTATAACCTATAAAATATTTTAATTATTTGTGAAATATTTTAATTAGATGTACACTGTTAGCCTTAGAATAGATATACCTAGTTGGGCAGCAGTTACCTATTTTTAATGACGTATATATAAATGGTGTGATAAAGAATATATTAAATATGTATGTGTTCATATATTTTTACAAAATTATAGAATGCTTAAAATCGGAAGCCGTCTAAATCAAAATATTGAAGACTGCAGGTGTCTAGATTTCGAATCTATGAAAGCAAATTGTGGATATATTTTTTTTTAGTTATTTCATTATTATAACTAACCCTACATAGTTTGTATATATCATCATAGAGTGGTATCATTTAAGTATATTAAACGTGTCAAGTTCTCAATACTGTAGTTGTAAACTAAATACTAAATAGTCAATGAATAATGCATGAAAATTGAAAAATAAAGAACACATTAAACAGACATATTTTAGTTCGTCTCGAGATCTCACTAAAGGCGCGTGAATCAGGCGGGAAAAATGTGCGGGAAATTCTGACGTGTATCTAACCTAACTATTTTATACAAAATATTCTTATTTTAAAATAATATACTCGCATGATAATATGATTATGCACAGAGACCGTAGGTGACGTCACTTATCGATATATAAATCAATTTCACATGGTATTTATTGGACAATGCGAGAAAAATCATTTTAATCTTTTTTTATCGACCATAGCAATTAAAGCGTGAAGCGTCCGTCCATGGATTGTGCAGAAAAAAATAAAATTTATGTGATTTTTGAAATAAGAACGCTGATTGTAACATCCGCGTCCCTTCGTTGAATCAGTTCGAACACGACAAAAACGAGCGTTCGAAACAAATAAAAAAAAACACTATGATCTTGATTTTTTTACGACAGTGACAATACATAACTCAACGTTTTAACGTTAAGTAGGTAGATACTTGGCATTTAGTAGATCGATGCAGTTTTGACATAAACATTGAGGCTAGTCGTAATATTATAAGTTTACTATTGTCAGTAGCCGCCGTACGTTTGGCGAGATCAATTGTTAATTTTCCTTATCTCTCAGTTTGTTCGAGATGTTTATATCGGGGAGTAAACTAATGCGGATAAAGGCTTTTGTAAATAAGATTTGCTGATACGGGAAGATGATGCGGAAGGTGGGAGATTTATATAACGCCATATTCTGTAGGTGATTGTGATAATATTAAGCTGTTTAGTGCCTGTGATAGACCAATATGAAGAAACCGAGGAGGCTTATCCTTTTCCTGACATTCCACACGATTGTCTATGCTCTGGCGCAGAACGATTCGAAACCACAGTGAGTAAAAATTAATATAATATACTATTTATTTACAAAATGTTATTTTCTTTTTCGTTTAAATTATTACTTGACGTTTAAAAACAAAAAATATACCCAAACATACAAACATATAAGTAATAAACAAACATATAAGTAATCATACATTTTTCTTCTTAAAATATATCTAGGTGTCTGGCTGATTGAAAGAAATTGCCAGATAGCAATAAACTTGTATATACAAATATATTGTAAAATAAAAAATGTTGCTTTGCCTAATCATTTATTTATAATCATTTATGTTTTTTTAAATTTATTTATAACAATTCATACATACATACTTACCACCACGGTATATCCCCAGTGTGAGCTAACCAGCGACAGGTGAACGGGTTTGCATAATCTAATAAAAAAAGAAAAACGACACTCGCGTGTATACCCACACACCAGTCTAACAAAAAAAAACATTCAGGGCCTTTAAAATAAAAAAAAGAAATATTTTGACGATAATTTTACTTGACAAAAAAAAGGTAAATGTGCTCAATGTGAATTAAACACTCAAACTCAATCGATTTCACTCAGCCATTTATGCTTCTGTTAGCTATATGGTAATCTATACCTGCTATGAAACAATTTGATATGAAAATAAGGAATTTTTATTTAAGTTTCGTTTTCATTAAAGTTGAAATGTAGGAATAAATTTAGTGGAAAGTTTCATAGATTCACAGTTTCATGGATATAATAAATAAGTATTAGGTTTACTAAAATATTTTATTTTTGCAAGGGATGTTATAGGAAAAATATACCTTATGAATTTTACTAACTTTAAAATGTTCATATATTTCTCTTCAATATACGTGCTGTTAAAGAATGCTTGTCTTATTATAATGATGTTGTTTATATTTCGATTTCAAGCACCGGCTTACAATAGTGCTTCCACTCATTTCTAGTATTATCGTTTTCGGGTGTTCCGTAAGAGCCGGGTAATTTAAAATAGAGGCAAAATAAAATCTCATATTAGTTCAGCAATGAGGTTCACCTCAAATTCCGAATGTAGTGCATTTTTTGGTGAGACGAGAGTGGTGTGTGGGGATGGGATACACGCATGCTTCGTGATTTCTTTACTAAGGTAATGCAAAGGTGCATACCTGTCGCTGGTTACCCCACATTGTTGGATATGCTGCAATGAA
The DNA here is from genome assembly GCA_963576475.1 of Molanna angustata. NCBI lineage: Eukaryota > Metazoa > Arthropoda > Insecta > Trichoptera > Molannidae > Molanna > Molanna angustata. Next base: position 10,206,285 of record OY754965.1, read on the forward strand.
ATGTTTTTTTGTTTATATTTCGTAAATGGCTAAATATAACCAATTTTATTTATTTATTTATTTATTTGTGTGAACACTTCCTCACACCCTGTAAAAGCGGCGAGTTTATTGCAAAATCACGTCTTTCAACCAATCAGTGTTTCCAGTTCCGAAAACCAATATTTGCGTGTGAAATTAGTACATAAATTTCTCCTGTGCTGGAGATCGAACACAAGACGTTGGCACCGAAACCAGAAACCTAACCACTTATTCCACGGTAGACGACTGTTTTACTGTCTCACCATTAAACGAATGGGTTGTGGCCAACGATATACTTATCGCTACCAAGTAACTCCACATTACCCCGTATTCAGTAACTATTGGAACTAAATTAGGAACGTTCTAAAATTGTACATTTTAAATTTACGGTCTTATTTCAGCGTTATAAAATATAAACTTGGACTAAATGGAATAATAACGTTCATATTTTGGCCGAAACGATCTTAGTTACTGAATCAGACGTATTATGAATAATTATGAAAATTATGAAATTTTCTACATTTTCATAATAATTCGAAATACGTCTAATTCAGTAACTTTTTAAGAACGTTCCGGCCAAAATAGGAACGTTCCTATTCTATTTAGTCCAAGTTTATATTTTATAACGCTGAAATAAGACCCTAAATCTTAAATTTTAGTATATTCCTATTTTAGTTACAATAGTTACTGAATAGGGGTTAATGTATTCAAATGTTGTATGAGAATTTTCAGCATTTTCATGAAATAATGTGTTTTGTAAATTGTTTTTGATTATATATTTTATTTTATTAAGATATGATTATTCTTCAATGACATTTTATGAAAGTGCTAACAATTTGAAAAAAATATCTTATTTTAAGTTTTCTGAGCTTGGGGTCACTTTGAAATATTTGAAAAAATTGAGAAACACTGATGAAATATCCTTCAAAATCTAATGGGTTCTAAGCGAGTATAAGATATACAATTTTTCAAAATTTGAAAAGAATGTAACGAGTAGTTACTTTAGTCTATGATCGATAAAGTAGAATGAACACGCCGAACATAGTAGAACAAAATACACGTCACACACACACACACATATAAATTGTGATGAAATGTTTAGAATACAATCTCAGCATGATACTAGTTGATAATCTGCAATAAAAAAAATAACTTTTAAAATTGCGAATTCACAATTCCCCACTTTGGGATATTGAGATGTGAAAATTATAAAATGGAGTGGGAACATCTACAGGACGCGAATAATATGTATAGATTGATTATTATTATTTTTATTTCAATGTCTTGTTTGACAGCGCACGCGTTTTACAATAGACAAAAAGTATAAACAATACTTATTCATAACGATAATAAATAGTCGATTGCTATGTTGACTAATAAAGTTGATTGATTTCAACAATGCAATAAGGTAGACACAGAATAAGAATGAAACTTGGTAGGTAGGTGATTTCTTTATTGTGAACACCTCGACGAGACTCTTACAATTTTTGTTTATTTTTCCAACTGATCAATTCATTCAAGAAAAAAAAAAACAATTCCATACATGGATTAACTCAGAATTTGGAGTAGAACATGTGTGTCTGTGTGGATTTACTCAGAATTTGGAGTAGAACATGTGTGTCTGTGTGGATTTACTCAGAATTTGGAGTAGAACATGTGTGTCTGTGTGGATTTACTCAGAATTTGGAGTAGAACATGTGTGTCTGTGTGGATTTACTCAGAATTTGGAGTAGAACATGTGTGTCTGTGTGGATTTACTCAGAATTTGGAGTAGAACATGTGTGTCTGTGTGGATTTACTCAGAATTTGGAGTAGAACATGTGTGTCTGTGTGGATTTACTCAGAATTTGGAGTAGAACATGTGTGTCTGTGTGGATTTACTCAGAATTTGGAGTAGAACATGTGTGTCTGTGTGGATTTACTCAGAATTTGGAGTAGAACATGTGTGTCTGTGTGGATTTACTCAAAAATAGGAGTAGAAAATGTGTGTCTGTTTTAGTCCCGTATGAAAGAATCGTATGCAGTAGTAGAGTTTATGCACGATTTTTCCAACGTTGAAGTCAAAAAACACCAACTTAGAGGCTTCGCAGCATACATGGTTTTACTCAGAATTTGGAGTAGAACACGTGTGTCTGTGTGTTCGTCTGTCCCTTAATACTTTTGTGCCGCTTGTTTCACAGAGCCTAAAATTTCAGAAAGTAAAAAAAATTATAGTGTACAAAACTTTTGTAGTCAGAATTTAGATTTTTTTTTTTAGTCAGGGCTTATAAAATTTTGATATTTTGCTGAAAATTTGTATAAATATAGACTAATACAAAATCTATAATTAATTTTTTTTTCAAAGTTATGATAAATTTATGTGTTTAAATGCCAATATTTCCATTTTTTTTAAAAATATCGAAAAACACAGAAATACCACAACTAGACAATATTATTTTCTTTAAAAAAAGTACATTATTTAACAATTTTTATATAAATTTAATTTAGTGACGACATGGTTTCATACAATTTACAATTAATTGCTAGCCCTAGAACAGGATTTCCTAGTTGGGCAGCAGTAATCTACTTATTGTTGTCATTATAAATATGGTATGATAAAAGGTAAAATAAATAAATAAATTTGTACACTACACAATATCTACGGGGACTCAATAGTTTGATACTTAATCTCCAATCATACATGCATACCATCATGCTGTTTTCATGTTCTGGGTAGGAAAAATAGACTGACCTCCATACTATTCTACCCTTACACACATACCTACATGTTTCGTATAGAAAATAAATATATTATGTAAAATATTTAAAAATTTGTATTTATAGGTTTATAGTTTGGTACGTATTCTTCAACAATACCTACATACTATCGCTATCGACAGTTGGATCACATGTGTTACATGCAACTAGTATTATTATTTTATAATATATGTACCGTTTATTTGTATACAAAATCCTGTACATTATTGCTCTCTCGACAGAGTTGAGAGGAGTTTTCTGTTTTAACAATATGGACCAGGTGATAATGTTGTGCCCTTTAGCAGCTACCAAGAAATAAAGAGGCTGGCGGACAAAAGAGATATGTGGAGAGATGGACTTCTTTGTGCCAACTAATCCTAGAATTGTAACCGTAGTAAAAAATATATAATATAAGATACATTTACAGGAAATGTGTAATAATTTTTTGCATCTTTAACTTTTTAATTGTGCCCCTTTAAATTAATTATAATTTATTATTATTCATACATTGAGACGCGTGAGGCAAATCATAATATGAGTTTCTAGTGGTCGATGCTTCCACCCACTCCCCCCTTTCCTCTCTCTTTTCCCATCCTGTTTTCATAATTGTTAATAAATGTGTATGTACTTAATATATTTTTAGAATACTATAATTGGCAACATAAAAATTATCTATATATTTGTATAAATCTTTATTGTATTGCTGTTGTATTCTATAAAAAAATAGCTTTATCAAAAAGAATTAAAATCTTATGCTTGATGAGGGATTCACGTGTTGTCACAAATGTTGAGAGAAACAGTTTTTACAAAAATAAAAATTAAACAGAACACTAAACAACATGGCAAACAGAACACTAAACAACATGGCAAACAGAACACTAAACAACATGGCAAACAATCGAATAAAAAGAAAACAGGCAATCGAAATTAATTCGATTCATATTATATATAAAAACAACCATAGACCAAATTCAGATCGATAGATAATATGAAATATTGATATTTATATAATTCAACTAGAAAAACCCATGCTTCTTCAGCCTGGAGAAGCAATAACTGTTTAAATTTAAAATTAATTACTCCTTTGCTAGAAGTCGAACCCAACGCACAGGGATATTTTTTGTCAAACAACTTTCTATCATACGACGATAATAATTATAGTCTAAATATTCAGACAGTTGAAATATTAAAACAAATTTTTTTTCGATAGGTATTGTAAAGGACCCCTTCAGAACCTTATTCTTTGATATGCTAAATGAATTATTCTCATTTGAAGCTAGAAGCTCTGAAGCTAGCGTATAAGTGAATTATTCTCTTTAGAGCTAGCTAAGTCTGAAAGAGACACTTGGCTGCTGCTACTTGGGTGCGAGACACTTGGGTGTGGGACACCTGGTTGCGAGCCCACTTGGGTACGGGATACTTAGGTGCGATCCCGCTTGGGTGCGGGACACTTGGCTGCAGCCACTTGGGTGCGGGACACTTGGCTGCAGCCACTTGGGTGCGGCACACTTGGTTGAGAGTCCACTTGTTCGACTTATTGTATTTTTGTAATGTTCTGTATATTTATGTAGTTGATATTCAAGTACACAGTTGATATACACAGACATTTAAAATGTAAAGTGATATCAATTTAAAAATATCTTTTCTCTCTCTTTACTTATGTATATTATTCTTGGGTCTTTTTTCTGGTAAATGAATTGGACATTATTTTCTATGAAAAATATGTTACAATTATTTGAAACTATCAGGTGATGATCAACTCAATACATGCGTAAGGTACAAGGAAATATACCCTAGCTTTGCATTACAATGGGTGTAGAGTTTGTGTTTACCCAGAGATTGATTTTATTGCACCGTTTATTCAAAGAATTGAACAGGATTTACTCAATATCTTAATATAATTCGTCTCGCGTAGGTTGGCAACCACATATTATGTTGTAACAATTGATTTTTATGTCATTTGTGGTCTGGGTTTGTTTATGACCGTTGACATATCTATTTTTGTAAAAATATATAATTTATTAGTAATTATTATCAATTGTGTAAAATTAGTAGATACCAATTGTATAAATAATATCCTTCTTTATTATGAAACCAATTGAAAAAACCAGACTAATTTAACAAAAATGTGTGGGTATATAAATGATATTTTATATGACAAATATCTACTATTGCTTTCTTTCCTTATTCCATCATTAATCCAAGTTATGATAAGGATTCAATTTGATATGATTCTACTATATGATTCTATTATGAGCTGTTTTGTTTTATTAGTCTTGAAAATATTGTCAGAAAGACGAAATATTTATCGACGAAGTTGAAATAAATATGTTAAATTTTAAAAAACAGTATTTAAGATATTATTTAAAATTATATCCTCATATTTCTTTGATTTTTTATTTATACAATAAACTCTTAAACAATAAACTCTTTTCTAGACTGCAAACCCCTCCCAACGGTACGTAGTGCGCTTCTTCGGAAGAGCAAAATGGACCCAAATCCTAATAGCTGGTGTCCCCTACGTAGACATGTTAAAAAAATAAATACTTTTTATATGTAGGTACTTTTATGTAGGTACCTACCTACTATGATTTCTACGTTTTATTCTCAAGCATTATCATAGATTTTTCGTATAATATACTAGATGGAGTAGGTACTCCGTGCAAAAAGTGAGTCATGGAATATCGCACGTTTGACGTTTTGGTTGGCAACATATTGCAGTTTTCCTTACATTTCAACACTTCCTAGATAACTGTTCTCTTAATCTTGATGAACAAAGAGTTTTTCTACAAATAATTCCGAAAACAATTCACATTAGTCGTTATTCTCTATAGAAAAACGATGTGGTCTGGCTCACTTCGATTCATACAAATTTGCTAACTACGACAACTAAAATATTATAATAAAAATCTATGAGCATAATAGATCTCAAAATTCGTAGGTACTCGTACGTGCGTAGGTACCTAAAATTGTTTTAACAAAACAACTTTACTGTAAACAAGTTGTTAATAGTTAGGCCCATGTACCTATGTAGGTACATTAAGGCCGGACAGATACCTACTGATAATTTTTGGCGAGTAAAAATTGTCAATCCCCAGTGGTGGAGTTCGTCCCGCCACATATTTTGTACGACTTGACTAGTTCGAAATAGAAGCGACTTGAGCAACAACATGAATTGTTTTAAATCATGACACAAATAAAAAAATCTAAAGTGTTTGCATCATATTTAACAATATTGTTGCTAAATTATAGTTTTAAGTCTAGTAACGGATAACGAGTAACGCGATGGATAATGCGCAAATTTCAGTAGTAGGTTCTATCGGAATAATTATGATTCAAATATTATGATTCTAGAACTCTCAAACTGTAAGCAATACTATATTTATCCCTGTGTTTACTTTCAAAACGATGTTATCAGTATTGGCTGAGTAATTGAGAAAAAACGCCAATGCGACTATTCACCAGTATAACTTATAAATACAAATAATTAATTTAATATACTACTTTATTTTTACTCTCCACACTATGGAATAGTGGAGAGTCATGATTTCACAATTTTTAAGAGTATTTTTTTATATCAATTTCTCAATGGGTATAATGTAGAGGGTGCATACTTTGAGTTTGGTTGTGACGTTTTTGTGTGTATGCCGTATCCTGTATGCCATACACAAATATGAAAATTTGTGTCCTCTGTTACAGATCAAACTAAAAGGCCGATATCATATGTGTGAAGTATAACATAAACTTAGAGATGATTAGTTTCCCATAGACAACGGTTCAATTTTTCTCAATGTTTCTCTGTGATTTCATCTGTTAAAACTGAAAAAATGCTCTCACAACCTGGAAATTAGAGAAATTTTAATTTTGTTTTTACTAATTATACAATACCAATAATCTTCAAAAAACTGCATTTAAAGTTGATCAACGTTAAAAGAAAAATATACAAGCGTTTGAAAAATTGTGTATAATAATAGATTTTTGTATGAAAAATACATATATTATAACAAGAGAATTTTTTTATGTTTGGCAATGTTGAGTTATTTGATTTCATATTGATATTAGAGTTTAATATTAGCAGGGAAGCTTCATTGTGTAGTAGAGAATTTAGCGTTGGCCACAACCCACTCGTTTACAATAGGTATCCTATAAACAAAATACATTTTGATAAATATCCACATTAATTTTATAAAAAAAATATAATTTCCTAGCAGTAATAATATAATTTGTAAAAATGAAAGATAAATAAATGATAAATTAAAATTACAAATTACTTTGTTTACACCACTAATGAGTATTTATAGTTTACTAGTTGCGGAGCTGACCCGCTCCCTCGCCAGAACAAACTAATACTATTAGTATTAATTTGTTCTGATGAGGGAATATTAGTTTGTTCTGATGAGGGAGCGGGTCAGCTCCGCAACTAGTAAACTATAAATACTCATTAGTGGTGTAAACAAAGTAATTTGTAATTTTAATTTATTAGTTAAAATGTGCCACAAAATGAAAGCTACGACGTATAAAGATATAAATAAATGAAATCATGTATCAAAACAACAAATGAGAATTTCGAGTACCTACTTAGTTACATAATTAATATACTTAGTAAGTAACTATACGAGGTCCCTTATGTTAACTTGACCCTATAACTTCCTATAATATAATATTGCACTTGACTATGGTACTTGGATATCGTATTAATTACCTACCGGTAATGAGGTAAAAATATCTAGGTATAGAATGTCAATAACTGCAACATCTCTTTCAATGGCTTACATATTTGGTATGCTAGCCAAGTTGTACCGTCTTAAACTATCATAGATAATACCTATCTATAAATTATGCCTATTCATCACCGCCAAGTTATTATTTTTTATTGTTATAAACACTTATTTCGCTTAGTGTTTTAACATGTGCAATATTGTAATTAAAAATGCGTCGCCAGTAAATAATTTTATAATATTATGGGAGTTTTATGTCTATTTGTTACAATCGTGACACCTGGAGTATATTTTTTACTATCAAGTAAGTAATATTTATCATGTAGGAAGATTATTAAGTAGTCGTTTTCGTGTATTAGTGTATTACTCACCGTGTGTTGGTTGACTGACAAAGAACATTTATGGGAGCTGATAAAGAAAGAATATGAGGAATAAGGTGGCCAAGGTGACATTATACCATGTTCTCGTGTTTTCTTTGATACATTTTTATAAAAATAGTTGCGTGTTACATATGAGATCCAAATGTCGATGGCGATAGTAGATATGCATAATTGAAGAATACGTACTGAATTATAAACACTTAAAAGCAAATTAATAAATATCTTTTTTTTTTTTTTTTTTTTTTTTTTTTTTTTTTTTTTTTTTTTTTTTTTTCATAGTTTTTTAAAAAAAATTTTCATAGTTTTAATTAATAAATATCTTTAGATATTTTGTTTTCTATATAAAACATGTAGGTCAGGATAGAATAGTATGAAGGTCAGTCTGTTTTTTCCTACCCTGAATATGATTATGTAGGTAACAAACTATTGAGTGAGATATTGTGTAGTGTTTACTGCCTTACAAATTGTATGAAACGATGTCGTCACTAAATTCAATTTATATAAAAATTGTTTGAGATGTACATACCTACTACTATAATGTGAATATATTTTATACCATATTAAATTATCTAGTTGGGGAATTTCGACTTCTTTCGATATTTTTAATAACTTTGGAAATATAGGCAGTTAAACACATAAATTTATCATAAAAATGTTTTTCCTAATTAAAATGTTTGAGAAACTCTAGATTTTTTTTGAAAAAAAAATGAATTTGATATTTTGTATTTTCTATATTTATACCAATTAACAGGGTTCTGGCTTATATGGTTTTTGAGATATATTGAAAAATAAAGTAAAAATTCAAAATTGATAACACCTGACTGAAACAAAAATTCAAAATTCTGAGTATAACAGTTTTGTAGGCCTATAACTATTTATATATTAAAAAAATAAACTGAAAAGAAAAAAGTTATTAAATAAAATACAATATAAAAAAATATAACAAAGAAATATACACATATTGAATTTGAAACGTTTTGGAGCTTCGACTTATGTAGGTATTACTGTAATAATTTGTTTATGTTGCTACTGCAAATGAACGGAAGCTCAGAATCGTTCAAACAATAAAACTAAAGAAAGGAGTAGTTGAACAAAAAAAAATGTTTGTATTTTATATAATTATTAATGTATTTTATATTTTGTATGAGCGCAAGCCATTTTCTTGTATTAAAGTCTTGTGAGCACAGTCCACAGTCTTGATTGCATTATATACAGGAACAAGACTGGATTTGCTCATCACTAAACATGTGAAAAAGATAGATATGTTTAGTTTTCAGGTTGCACACACTTGACAAGCTAAGGTGATCGCGGACTTTTGCATTTGTGAAACAACCAATTAGCATGCACAATTAGAGCCATTTACATTTTTTGTTGCAAAATAATAGGGCGTCACACATCTCTTTTTATGTCAAAAACATAACTATTAATCTTCAATAGACAAGTTATATTATTTGTCATTATTCATTACAGTGTTGTTGGATATTTACGTCGGATTCTATACAGTATTTCCGGAATATCTTAAGGCATGTGACTAGACGCATTACATACCTAAATAGGTATTTCGTTTTGACAATAACGAACGATTACTATAAATCATCATCTGATTCCAAAATGGACAGTTCAAAGAATCACTAATTTGAACGATTTGAATCATAATAGAAATGATTTAGATTCGAATGCCATCGTTCATATTATATTAATTTGTCGTCATGATCAAATTATTTTTTTTGATATTTTTTGTGAAATTCTTTTATGACATAAATGAACTTTTTGCTTAGTTCATTGCTATTAACAAGGTGTTCTTTTACAAGAGACGAAGAAGGCTTTGACTATACAAACTTAACAAATAAAATAAAAAAAACAAAAAATAAACATTATAAGTACATTATTTGTTTTAAGAATTACATATGTCTTTTTTGCAGCTAATTAAAGTGGATTCTTTATAAAAAGTCCATATACGAAAATATATTTTTTCATTAACTTTCAGAATACAATCTCAGCATGATACTAGTTGATAATCTGCCATAAAAATAGCCTTAAAAATTGCGAATTCATAACTCCTAACTAAATCCTCTTGGGTTTGTGAGGAGTGAAAATATACACATACTAATGCTACCCCCATACGTCATCAGTAATATACAAAAACTGCAATAATTAACACTTGCACAATAAACAGGATATTTCTACATGTACCACATTAAACAACTGCACAAACACACAGCCTAACAACTACACAAACACACAGCCTAACAACTACACAAACACACAGCCTCACAACTACACAAACACACAGCCTTACAACTACACAACACACAGCCTACAACTACACAAACACAAAGCCTCACAACTACGCAACACACATCCACACAAACACAGCCTCACAACTACATAAACACACAGCCTCACAACTATACAAACGCACAGCCTCACAACTACACAAACACACAGCCTAACAACTTGAGTACGCTCTGTTGTGTTGCTAAATATATTACCGGATCATAGTTTATGTAATTTTATTTCATGTAATGTGGCACACTTATTGCCCGTAGGCAATTTCAACCAGTCAACTACATCGTTTACAGAATAAATAAAAAAATAAAAAATATGTATAAAAACACAGATGTTGTGTAGCAGACGTAGTTTGAATTCAATTCATAAATGTTATTCTTTTTTCATTGTGCAAAATTAAGTTCTTTAATTCAATATACAAGGAAACGGAGCATCCTCACAGCTACCCAAAAAAAATATTGAACAAAATCATAATTCTTACCTTGAATTTGTCTGAAATGATTTTCCAGTTTATGCTTGATCAGACACAATAGATCAATTTGTTACTTACCTGCACTTGAAATCTTGTAAATCTACTTATTGTTAATTTAATTTATTCTACCATAATATAGGTAAATAGTTTTTATTAAACTGACAAAAAAATAACACGCAAAATATATATTTTGGGCACTTGATATAACACGCAAAATTAACGGTTATATTAAATATCTCTATATATTTGATTAATTATAACTAGTTATCGTTCAGAGGTGACTAGATTCGACCGTGATTCATTAAATATTTAAGTTTGAAAAGTTATTGGACCAAACATGATATTATATTCATCAAGGGGTACAGTTTTTCATTTAAACATACTGCAATACGTAATTGTTTAAAGTATCAATTATATTGTTTCACAGTAGATGATGTGGTGCAGTCAACTTTTTGACATTTCTCATATACTAAATTTATCCGTCTGAATTTTAGTACTTATATGAGAAATGTCAAAAAGTTGATTGCATTTATACGGGACTCATTACATCACACCGCGCGGATAAAGTCCTTTTATGTTGATTTAGATGTTTTCGTACTCTGAAACGAATCAGAATAGGACATTTGCAAACCGTAAATGTCCTATTCTGAGTATCATTTATATTGTTTCACAGTAGATTATGTTGAATTTTTCTTTAAAATATTCTGTATTTTAATTTGAAACCACTGCGTTTAACATTGGCAGTTTGAAAGTAAACATTCTATGGTTTGACGTAAAATATATTTTTATTTAATTTAATGTATTTGTATAACATCATACATAGGTATAAATTTTAGTTCTCTGTAAGCCTTCTCCTGAAAATCCTGTTTATGCGCAGATTGCTTATACATAAAAGTGGTTTGAAGTTTTCTCTCTGCCTACCCCATGAAGGATATGGCGCGATGGTATGTATGTATGCATCTATTAGTAATATTATCTTTCATACTATTCGCCTATACATTAATAACTACGTGTTATACAGATTGAAGACGCCTTTACAAATTGAATAGTTTGATGTTTTTTTTTCTCATAAGTTCCATCATCAGAATTCGATGAAATTTATATGTGTCATCACCTCTAAAGCAATGCAAATTATTAAAATCAGATAATGCGATAAGGAATGACTAACGCTGAAGTGAAAATTGAGTTTAATAATTTTGTAGTAGATCGCATGATCAGATATCTACCGATTTGAAATGAAACTAATTGGAAGATACCAACCCCCTTTCTGACGAAATCCAACAACATTTTTAAAATTATTTTTTAGATATTTTCAATTTCTTATAAATTTGTACGCCAACTTTTAATACAGGATGTGCATGGCCACTTGTAATTGGCTGACCAGTTTTGTAATAGCTTGCCGTTATATTATGGAACTATGATGTAGGTATATCAACTTTTAGAATTCGGTTAAAACGCGTCTTCTTCCTACATGAAATATTCCATATTAATCAAAAATAATTAATATACCAGTATTAAATATCATAATTTATTGTAATTATGTAATTCTATCAATTAATGACAATTTAAAACATTTAAAAAAAATCAGTATTAATTTAAATATGTAAGTATCTAAGTAGATTTTTTTCTTGTATATTTTTTTATAGCTACAAATTCCATAGATATTTTCCTTCTCTACCATAAAGTACCGTTTTAATAGCCATAAAAGAGACCATTCTAACACCATAGAAAGTATGTCAGGGTTTTTATCGAATTGGCCCTTGACCTTTTCAAGGTCAATATATGTAATTATAATCAGCTCAGTAACGTGATAATACTTATAATTACTATGGGATTAAATTATAAATAAAATCAATAACATTCAAGTCAATTATATATGAGAATAATAAATTAAGTTCCACTTAATCATCTACTTTTGTGTAGTAATACGAATAGGTACATTGTTTTTGTGATTGATCGAATTTTGTATATCTATTTTTGCTATAATTTTTAATTTGACTCGAAATTGATCCAAAAAAATAAATACTATGTTATAAATGAGTATCAACAAGAAAAGAAAGCTATTCCGACATAGGGTTAGCTTTATGTGACAAACAATAGCTTATTGCACTACATTTATGTAAATTATCAAATGAAAATTCCATGGAAAATTAATAATCAATTACAAGACTGGTTTTATCCATAGATTTTCATATAATATACAAGATGTCGCAGTTAGCAAATTTTGTATGAATCGAAGTGAGGATTTTTTCCGCGAGATTTTTGACAACAAGGTGGGCAGACCACATCGTTTTTCTATAGAGAATAACGATAAATGTGAATTGTTTTCGGATTTACTTGTCGAAAATAACGCTTTTTTACTGAGTTTTAGAGAACAGTTATCTAGGAAGTATCGAAATGTATGGAAAACTGCAATATGTTGCCAACCTAGAAATCAAACGCGCGATATACCATGACTCACTCATTGCATGGTGTACTCCATCTAGTATATTATATGGAAATCTTTGGTACTACTATAATTTTTTCATATTTTTTCCAGTGTATCGTTGATTAAGTACTTAAACAGGGAAAAACTGGGAATTTTTGTGCAATATGTTTCCAACCAAAACGTCAAACGTGCGATATACCATAACTCATTGCACGGAGTACCTACTCCATATAGTATATTATATGAAAATCTATAGTTTTATCTAAGTTATATGATTATTATCGGTCAACAAATGAGCAACTTCAGGTACTTTTGATTTAATTAGATAATGTGCTTTTGCTTTATTTGCTTTCCACAGATATCTGAAAATATATTTTCCTCTTTAAAAGACATTCAACACTAAACCATCGTTCATCTAAGTTGAGTTGAACTCTGCGGTTCATGTTTTTGTTTAACAATTGTTTTTTTTTCACCACGTTAATACTGATATGTATTCTATGTAATATATTTTAGTGCATTTTTGCGTACATCCGTATATCCAGGGTATAGTAGGGCGTGAATTTGTGGATAGAAAGTGTGACTTGAGACGCTTTTTGAATGCTATTAAATTAGTGGCATCTCTGATACTCTCCGGCTGCTGGATATATTCCACATCCGAGCTGCATGAACTGTGAACGAGTAAGTATAAGTAGAGGTGTGGTGTATTGGTATTGTATGTAAGTGTGCTATTATGTTGGGACCGTAAGTAAGTATAAGTAGAGGTGTGGTGTATTGGTATTGTATGTAAGTGTGCTATTATGTTGGGACCGTAAGTAAGTATAAGTAGAGGTGTGGTGTATTGGTATTGTATGTAAGTGTGCTATTATGTTGGGACCGTAAGTAAGTATAAGTAGAGGTGTGGTGTATTGGTATTGTATGTAAGTGTGCTATTATGTTGGGACCGTAAGTAAGTATAAGTAGAGGTGTGGTGTATTGGTATTGTATGTAAGTGTGCTATTATGTTGGGACCGTAAGTAAGTATAAGTAGAGGTGTGGTGTATTGGTATTGTATGTAAGTGTGCTATTATGTTGGGACCGTAAGTAAGTATAAGTAGAGGTGTGGTGTATTGGTATTGTATGTAAGTGTGCTATTATGTTGGGACCGTAAGTAAGTATAAGTAGAGGTGTGGTGTATTGGTATTGTAAGTGTGCTATTATGTTGGGACCGTAAGTAAGTATAAGTAGAGGTGTGGTGTATTGGTATTGTATGTAAGTGTGCTATTATGTTGGGACCGTAAGTAAGTATAAGTAGAGGTGTGGTGTATTGGTATTGTATGTAAGTGTGCTATTATGTTGGGACCGTAAGTAAGTATAAGTAGAGGTGTGGTGTATTGGTATTGTATGTAAGTGTGCTATTATGTTGGGACCGTAAGTAAGTATAAGTAGAGGTGTGGTGTATTGGTATTGTATGTAAGTGTGCTATTATGTTGGGACCGTAAGTAAGTATAAGTAGAGGTGTGGTGTATTGGTATTGTAAGTGTGCTATTATGTGCATGTATGTACATAAGTACAAATATTTTGATAAATCGCACTTACTGCGATTAATATGACTGTTTTTTATAGTCTAAGAGATAGCAACATCAAGGAACAATTAATTTTTAATGGCCGTTTTTTATATCTCCTTCCTCATTGAATATATGTATGAATAATGTAAATGCTACCGCTTCCAGGTGCCAGACTTACCTTCTTCATACCTATATGTATAGGAGATGAGAAAGAAAATATCAAAAATTAGCATTGCGATTTTATTTGAAAAAGGAATAAATCCTGAAATATTTCGTCTACAATTGACATATTGTCATTATTATGTCACTTAGTGAAATAAAAACGATTTTATAATTTAAATTATTCGAAGAATACCTAAATAAACTACCAATGGGAGGAAAATGGAGTTTTTGCAGAAGAAAAAAAAGGAACCAAATAAAATTTATAGTAAAAATGGTGCTGTGAATAAAAAAAATGTGCTATTTGGTATTTATAGATTTTGATTGAAATATATTAATTTATCTCTACAGATGTCATAATATTCATTTATTTTAAATTTACGGCTTGAAAGCCTATTTAAAAAAAACCAACAAGTATACAAAGATTAAAACTTGAAATTTTAAAATAAAAGCAAATTTAAACAAACATAATAATATCAATTATAAAACAAAATACATAATTAAAAACAAAATACAATAAATACAAAAATCCAAACACAACGATTACTATGTATATAACAAACCAACAAAAATGAGATCATTATTTGCAGGTCATCAGTTAAAAAGTTTAAAATTTTTGATTTGAAAATAAAGAAATCGTCGGCAAATATATCAGTGTCTCCTAGGGTTGCCAGCACCCATTTTATGTATTAGAGGATTTTATACGATTAAATAAAGGACATAGGATGAAAATAAAAAATATCAATATTTTTTAAATAAAATGCTGTTATGGTATCAGTAGCGACATTTATTAATAAAAAAAACAATATTAATACGCAATGTAACGTAGTTTGACGTTAATCGAAGGCAAGTTAGTAGTATGACCTTAATTAGTCTTTTTGCATTTAATAGTATACTTGGTATTACTTTTGGCTGCTCTAAGAGCTTCTTCGTTTTCTTTAATGAAATTATAAAATTGTTTGCAATTTATTTTGAACTTGACTTTATTTGTAGTTCTGCTTTTACAGTGTCAATGTCTAACTTATTTCGGTTTTTGGTCCACGTATTCGTACACAAGGAAAAATTCCAAATTAATTTTTCTAAATTAAAGGACAAAGTATTGTCCTTTATTGAAGATTTCAAATTAAAGGACAAGATCAATTTTTGGGTCTGAAAAAAAAGGACATCCTTTAAAATAAAGGAAGTCTGGCAACCCTTGTCTCCCCATAGTATTACCAAGTCTATGTAGCCTTCATATAGGGGAGTGGTAGGCGTAGTTCCTCTGGGGATGGCTCTCACGAAACATAACAGACTGTCTTGTGATTTGAATAATATTATGATTTAAGTGTTCAAAACATTTTGGTGTGATTTTTTTGTCTCATTTGTAATATTTTTTTTATAATAACGTGTTCTCATCTAAATACTATTTTAGCACACATGCCTTTAAGGTAATTTATTTTCTCTGATTTGAATTTGATCCGTCTTCTTCCATATTTTAAATCAATTCCATTTATCTGTTTACATTTTTTTATCATTAGAATACCTTTTTAAAAATACTTTTGTCCTTGTTAACATCCATTTATAAATTAATTAAAATATTTAACCATAAGTAGGTACTTATTTGGATATTATCGGCATACTTCATTTGATATGGCAATAATCCAAATGCATACATTTAGTACCTACTTCCGTTTTGAATAATGTATTTGTTTTCAAGTTAAAGGATACTGACGCGTGCAAACAATATTTAAACAAGTGTTTTAAATGTTTTCAAATGAGAATAATAATGAATGTGTCAAATACTTGACAATAATTATGATTAACGATGGTAAAATAACAATTTTTGGTTTAATTTTTTATACAACAAACTATCGCTCGACCTGCAGATCTCAAAAACAGTGAGCTCATGTTTCTTCCACTTGAGACAGCCTCAAGGTTTTCTCAAAAATGAAGCAAAGACGCTTATAAACAATGATATAATATAAAAATAATAGATACGTTATAATTTCCACCAAACATCTTGAACGTGCTTTCGGTTGCACAGAGCGTCTTTTAGCTTCGTTGGTTTAAGTGCAAATCGCCCCCCTTCTCGGCTAAAAGTTCAAGATGTTTGACTACAACTTTACTAGTGTTAAAATTCAGTAAACAAAAAGTAAAGCGCATACTTCACTGAATTTTTATCGCACTTAAGTTGCACACAAGATAATGTAGTGTTTTGACGTATTGTCGAAATACCATCTTGTTTGATGAAAACAAATTTTCGTTGAATTATTACATTATACTCAACTTCTAAGGAAAAATAGGTATTCTTAATTCATAATCATATTTTTTAGATCAATAAATTAACAGGTTTCATGAAGGTAAATAGTCCTAACTATGAATTTCGTCGTATAAGTTAGATACATACTATGAAATTATGTACCCAAATTGCCCAAACTATAAGACCTATCGACTTCA
This sequence comes from Molanna angustata, assembly GCA_963576475.1. Classification (NCBI taxonomy): domain Eukaryota; kingdom Metazoa; phylum Arthropoda; class Insecta; order Trichoptera; family Molannidae; genus Molanna; species Molanna angustata. The sequence goes on from OY754965.1 coordinate 10,223,465, forward strand.
CATTGATGTTATTATAAATAAAGTGCATTTAGTTGTGTTAATTACTTTCCCATAAACATCCGTACCATTCTTCTCATGATTTCATCTGTTATAATTTTTGATTCACGTTCTGGAAAAATGAGTTTTTAAATTTTTGTTTTAAGAATGTATGCAATAGAAATGACGTCATTAAATTGCATCCAGGGATTGCCAATAAAAAACTGTGTGTACACAAACTATATAATGGTTTATCGCAAAATATCGGATAGTTGGTGCATAACACATATTCAAAACAAACAATAGCAAGTACTCGTGTGTGTTAAAGAGACATTTAAAAGAAAGAACAAAAACTTATATAAACTAAATTATTAGTATATAAAATAAATGTATTTATTTATTTATTTATTTATTCTTTACAGTTGTTTTATTTTTTTTTATTTGCGACTGACATCCGCGTCACTGGGAACATACCCGTGCCGGAGCGACATTTTATAATTGATTGAACAGAGTGTCACATCACAAATGTGTCAAAATAACTCATACATTAAGTGATTCCTAATAATTTTCAAGTTGCAAATTAACAGCAATAAAACAAAAACACAACACTTGTCACTATGTCACTGGCATGTCTATTGATAAAGGCGAACAAGTGGCGGGAACATGATAAAACAAAAAAAAGTATACAGGTTAAATTGAATATAATATTCAAAAATCAGTCGATTAGTCTATATACTTATTTTTTAAATAATCAAATTCAGTTGCCAGTCTCAAATCTGTTTCGAGTTAGTTGAACCACACCACCCCACTGTACTGTGCTTAAACTTGTATGTGTTAACGGAATAAATTAAATTATTTAAAATATCTGAGAATTTCAGTATTGAGAATTATTTTATGCATTTTTATAAAAAATAAATGCATATACATGTATAATACATTAACTGAAATGAGGACGAGTCTAGAACATAAATAATATATTATCAAGGATGTTTTCTTAACACGAATTGTGACGTCACAATTGTATTTATAATAGAACAATAGATTTACTACTCACACTTTTTCGGTAATTTAAAAACAAATCAATCATTGGAAATAAAAACAAAACTCTCACGCAATAGCTATAAAGTATCAAGAGTCTGTATTCTGCATCGACCTTCAAAACCTTCTTCTAGGTCAAACCAATCTGCCATAAATCTTGCGAAGAATCACAATGCTGCATTAAATTGGTAACAGATAGTGGCGAGCCGTTTTTGACTTCGACGCCGACATTATATCTCGTTTAAATATATATTTATAGGAGAACCGTGGAATCAGGCACCTAACGGGGTTAAAACCTGTCACCGACTCCTGCCAGAGAATAATTCCGATGTTTCTAGTGGGCCCGGGTAGACGTTGTTCTGCCACTGACTGCTCGATGTAGACCACATACATAATTTTGTCTATTTTACAAATCTTTAATTTTCTATTCACATTCGTCGATTGTTCTTTCATAGTGCCGAGGTCGCTAGTCTAGAGAGTTTCGTCCCCATACCATAGTAGATGGTGGTAGCGGAAATATTTTCTATTTTTTTTCGTACTTTCGAGTGTTGTATATTCTATAGATGCGTAGTAAAGATGTCAAACGTTTTAAAAAAACCTAGAATATTTTCTTCGATCATAATATATTCGATTTTATTTGAAATTATTTATTGCGACGCAGATCTTGCTTTTCTGGGTTGGAAACAGCTGGTCATTAAGAAGTAATAGCCATTTTTACAATGGACTCTTTTCTGTCGTATCTTTATTAAAGACTACATTTTTCAATGGACTCTTTTCTGTCGTATCTCTTTTAAAGATTACATTTTTCAATGGACTCTTTTCTGGCGTATCTTTATTAAAGTCTACATTTTTTCATTGGACTCTTTTCTGTCGTATATTTATTAAAGTCTACATTTTTTCATTGGACTCTTTTCTGTCGTATATTTATTAAAGTCTACATTTTTTCATTGGACTCTTTTCTGTCGTATATTTATTAATGTCTACATTTTTTCATTGGACTCTTTTCTGTCGTATATTTATTAAAGTCTACATTTTTTCATTGGACTCTTTTCTGTCGTATATTTATTAAAGTCTACATTTTTTCATTGGACTCTTTTCTGTCGTATATTTATTAAAGTCTACATTTTTTCATTGGACTCTTTTCTGTCGTATATTTATTTAAGTCTACATTTTTTCATTGGACTCTTTTCTGTCGTATATTTATTAAAGTCTACATTTTTTCATTGGACTCTTTTCTGTTGTATATTTATTAAAGTCTACATTTTTTCATTGGACTCTTTTCTATCGTATATTTATTAAAGTCTATATACATTTTTTCCTTGGACTCTTTTCTGTCGTATATTTATTAAAGTCTACATTTTTTCATTGGACTCTTTTCTGTCGTATATTTATTAAAGTCTACATTTTTCCATTGGACTCTTTTCTGTCGTATCGTTATTGAAGACTACATTTCTCCTCACAAATAAAGGTACGTATGGTGTTTAAGAAAGCTTGTGTAATATTAATATTTTTCGTGATCCATTTCATTAAGAATGGTTTAACAATATGTGCACCTACAAAACTTATTAATTACCGACTTCAAAAAAATATAATGTTTTTTTTTTGAATACCTATTTTTATTATTGCATATGCGCAAACATTGGATTTTTTTCCTGTCGGGAGTCAAAGATATTTTTTAACAGATTTTTAATTATCTCAATAGAGACGAAGTTGGAATATTTACTGTAGGACAACCGGGAAATCAAGGCACCTACAGGGCTTACGACCTGTCATCGGCTGGTTTATGTGATCACTTTATGCGATTGCGCAACGTTCACCAATTATGCCTTTTTAATGAAATCCCTATCAATTCAATTTTTGAAAGTTCTATATATTGCAATAGGTACTGAAATTCTTTTCGCTTGAAAATAAGGATTTTTACTACAGCCATCTATGTGTGAAATTATGAACAACATTCTTATTATTTTTATTTACTTTTGTTGTAACACCATCTATTGAGAGAATTTTTTTAAATAATTAAGTAATATTTTTTTATATAAATTTTCAGGGTTTTCACATTAATTTTTTCTCCTGACTCATCCAAGGGCATATAATGTGGAGTTATGATTTTGCAATTTGAAGGTTATTTTTTTATTGCAGATTATCAACTAGTATCATGCTGAGATTGTATTCTGAAAGTTTCATCACAATGTATACGTGTGTGTGTGCTGTGTGATATGTGCTATGTACGACGTGTTTATTCTACTTAATCGATTATAGACTCAAGTAGTCATTCGATTTTTTAAAAATTTTCAAATTTATATAACTTGTATTCGCTTAGGCCCCATTAGATTTTGAAGGATATCTGATCAGTACTTCTCAATTTTTTGAACTGTCAAATATTTCAAAGCGACTCCAAGCTCAGGAAACTTAAAACTTGACATTTCTATTTTAAAATTGCTAAAAAGGCAAATCACCTTCATAAAATGGCATCAAGGAATTATTAAGTTTTCATAATAAAATATTTAAATTAAAAATAATTTAACGAAATGAAAATGATAATGAAAATGCTGAAAATTTTCCATACAAAATTTGAATATTTTGTGGAGTAACTTGTTAGTGAGGAGTATAGCGTTGGCCACAACCCACTCGTTTTCATGAAAATATTAGGGATGTACATTAGGGATGGTTGTATAAGAATTTGGTCAAGATTTAATAATGGAATCCATGATAAATAGGTAATTAAACTCTGAAATTCTTATGAACACATGAATGACATCTAATATTTTTTGTACATCAATTTAATCAAGTAATCGAGCATTTTTTGGAGTTGGCTTTTTATAGGTATTGTCTTGGACTGATAAAAATTCAATTGATTCTTTTAAAAAACACTGTTAATGAAAACTGTTATCTTAAACAACATATTTATTTGCGTTTCACCACAAATAATTATTTATTTTAAATGTGTATAGATTCAGCCAATTTAGACATTCAAGTCTACCCGAGTAATTATTTTGACAGAACGAGAATCCATAGCTATAGAAGCTATATGAATTATGAGTGCAATGTATTGTCGGAGTGTGACAGGAAGGTATTGCTAAAAATTACCATGAAAGTTCAAATTTTGCATATGAAATACTTATTGATGAATCGCGTGTCATTTTAAACAGTGCCTGTCAGACTCTATGATTGTTTTATTAGGTACATACCTATTATAGTTAAAACCGAATATTTTGAATTTTTTTCATGAAAACTGTAGTCATCAGTCGTTTCGAGTTTAGTCATCTGCTATCTTAACTTAAGCTGTCACCAGATGTCACCATTAACTTTATTGCAATATTTAAACATATTTACATTACTGATTCATATTATTATTTCAGACCTTATTTTTTTCTTCTTTCTATACTAGTTGCACGTAACACATGAGATCCAACTGTCGATGGCGATAGTATGTATAATTGAAAAATACGTTCCAAAATATAAACACTTAAACATAAATTAATAAATATTGTAATACATTTTGTTTTCTATATAAAACATGTAGGTACGTGTGTCAGGATTGGATAGTATGAAGGTCAGTTTTTTTTTTCTACCCAGAATATGAAAATAGCATGATGGTATGTATGCATATTTGGAGATTAATTATAGGTATCAAACTATTGAATGAGATATTGTGTAGTATAGTCGTATACTGCCTTACAAATTGTATGAAACGATGTCGTCACTAAATTCAAAGTTATAAAGTTTGAGATGTACTACTACAATGTTCATATTTTTTATAGAAAATTAAATTATCTGGTTGGGATGATTCGGCTTTTTTCGATATTTAAAAAAAATGAAAATATCCCTGGACGGATGACAACTATGTCACAAAGTGAACTCGGGCAATATTTGTAATATCCCGAGAATTTGCTAAGCGCTTGATAGCCTTTGCAAACAATCTAGAAAAAAGCCTTGATATTGGGATGAAACTTCAGTAAGTCGAATGTCTTTTAATCAAAAAGAATTAAAAGTCAGTGGCGTAGTATGGATGTTTCCGCTCCACTAGCCCGGAGGCATGTTCTGGAGTGGACGTATGTTTTTAGTTCTTTATTTTATCTTTTAACAGATTTTATTTTTTTATTTTTTTAATTATCTCAATAGAGACGAAGTTGGAATATTTATTGTAGGAGAACCGGGAAATCAAGGCACCTACAGCCAAGGCACCTCACATATAAGAATTGTAGCTTTCATTATTTACAAAAAACCAATTCTCTCAATAGATGGCGTTATAACAAAATAAATAAAAAATAATAAGATTGTTGTTCATAATTTCACCCATAGATGGCTGTAGTAAAAATTCCTTATTTTCAAGCGAAAAGAATTTCAGTATTACAATATATAGAAGTTTCAAAATTAAATTGATAGGGATCTCATTAAATAGGCATAATTGGTGAACGTTGCGCAAGCGCATAAAGTGATCACGTAAACCAGCCGATGACAGGTCGTAAGCCCTGTAGGTGCCTTGATTTCCCGGTTCTCCTACAGTAAATATTCCAACTTCGTCTCTATTGAGATAATTAAAAAAAATCTGTTAAAAAATATCTTTGACTCCCGACAGGGAAAAAAATCCAATGTTTGCGCATATGCAATAATAAAAATATATTCGATTACTTTATTTTATCATTTAGTTTTAATAAATAATTCTTGCACTCATATTAACTATAGTCGAGTTGTTTGCACATTTAGTAAGTAGATCACAATCTAAATGAGATAATCATACTGACATGATCTCATTGAACAGAATTATACTCTGAATTAGCTCCAGTCAATGAATTAACACAACATTATACTCACGTGGTCAGCTGAGTTTGTTGTTATGTAAAAATACATATTTATTACTAATTATACGCTATTTGACGCAAATCAACTAATACAAACGGTTACAAACAAAACATTGGATTCTTAATATACATATAACTATTCAACATAATAATATTATACTAATATTTCGTCCTTTAAGGACATTTTATCCTGATGACACTTTAACTGTCAGTTTTACTGTATCTGAATCTATATTCAAAGGGGGTATTATAAAAATGATCAAAGATACTGCCTCTAGGTATGGCTGGAAGCTCTGTTGAGGAAATTATTTTTTATGGATGATATTTAAAACGCCATTTTTGTGAATTCAAAATTATACTTAATACTTCATAATATGTTTTACCAATATTTATATATTTATTAGATATTTTTTTTTAATTTTATCTCTATCTTAATCTCTAAACACGTCTATTTTTTTTTGTAACTTCTCTATGGGAAATAATGTGATTACACTTTATGTATTAAACAAAAATATGTGTGATGTGTAATTGTTTTCTTTTCTTAAATAATAGATAAATAAATGATGGTGTCCAGAACTATTTCGTCCTTTAAGTACTTTATCAGAACTATTCTGTCAAGACGGTGACTAAAGCTATTTCGTCATACCAGGTCATTAACAAGACTATTTTATTCTAATATATCAAGACGGTCGGTACTAACGGTATCGCACAATGTGAGGCAACCAACAGTTATGCAGGTGTGCATTATATTATAAAAGAATGTACGACACATGCGTAATTTTCTTTGTTGGCCCAGGATACGCCAGCGGCGCAATATACACATTTTGTCACTATTGTACAATATTCTCTCGAACCCAAACCTGCCACAGTACCTCAAAAGCAAATTCACTTATTTATCCAATCATGGACTTCCACTCCGATCTGCTGAACGTACAACACTATCCATACCTATCCATAATACAGAATTTCTCAGCTCTTCGTTCGAAGTACAATCAGCAAGATTATGGAATAGCCTTAGTCCGAATATTGCGTCGTCTAACTCACTTAGTATTTTCAAGAAAAAACTAAAGAAGGAATATTTATCCTTGAACACCTGATCCCGATTTCCTCTCCTGTCCTTACCATATCCCTTTTCTTGCTATGAATTATATTTTTTTTTGTTGTTTTTATAGTATTTAAGTATTATACGTATTTTCTTTGATTTCTTTTACTCTTTTTTATTTGCTGTTGTACATATACAATGTTGTCATACTTTGTAATCTGGTTGGTTGGAAGAAATTGCCTAATGGCAATAAGCCCGCCAGTGTACAATTATATTTGTTTATATTATGTACAAGAAGATGTATAAATAAATAAATAAATACACACCAACATCGTTCCACGTAGGCAGGCAACATTCAATTGGTAGTGAACCTCATTGCTGAACTATGTGAGATTTTGCCCGTTGTATTTTCGATTATCCGGCTCTTACGGATCATCCCAAAAGATGATGATAGTAGAAAAAAGTGGAAGCACTATTCTATGCGGGTGCCACACAGCATCTTTAGGATAATATACAAATTGTTTTCGGAAATTACTATAACGTAAAATGGTATTAATAACGTATAGCATTTTCGTAAACATATTTTAAACTGCGTGCAGATAATTTTTGATCATCTTAGACTATTTATTGTTAAATAATTAGATATTTACCATCTCTTACTGCATTTGACGTCAGATCTTCTACTTGTTAGTATCGTCCACAGTTAATCTTTGTTTGAACAACATCAGTATGGATAATAATTGTAAAAATACGTCATTAACGATCTGAGAAAGGCGGTATAATCGAGATTAAAGTTTAAACAGATGCATAAATAATTATCATAGTGCCTAGTATGATAGTAAAAAATAAATAGTTTAAAATCAATTTAAGTCATTTATTTATTTATAGGTACATCTTCGTGTACATTTATTTTCCTTTCTATATATTTTTCTTACACGTTTCATTAGTTTGTATATATTTTAAGCATGTTTTATTTTCATTTTCTAATTTATATAAACCGATTAAGTTTTAACATTTAAGCTCAATTCAATTAATAAATATTTATATTCTAAGTACATATATATGTGAATACAATAGCAAATCAAAGAGAACCGAGTGCCACACATTCGTCTTACAAATGTTTATATTTATTTATTTCTTAAATATTCATCGCTTCATCCATGTACATGCATTTTCTCATAGAGTTTTTTTTTTGTTATTCTACCAGTTTACAATTTTATCTTTCAGAATATTTTTTTCACACAAATAAATATGTATATTTGAAAATAATGAATACAATAAACAATGCCATATTAATTCAATATATGTATTGTTAATAAATATTTACAATCGTCGAGAAGAAGTAAAAAATATATATTCTTCATTTTCAATGGATTTACTCATAAATTGCGATTCAATTATTATTATTATTTTTTTTATGTTTCATTGCCAATATTAATTAGCGAATCGCAAACTAGTGAATTACAAATCTTCCAATTAATGTTCGTGATTATAAAAATAACAGTAATATTTTTGAAGAATGGGAAAAGTAACATTTACTGTAAACTATTATGTGAGCTTTGGGTCGCATAGTTTCTTTCTCAGAGACCGACAGGTGATTATAAAAAAAAGAAATAGAAGACTGAATATCAAAAGAAGAATGAAGATCAAAAGTCTTCCAGTCAAGAGACTTACAAGGATTAGACAACATATGACGCTGCAAGACTTGCTTTTTAATAAAAAAATATAATATATATATTTTTGTTTAAAAATCAAAGACCAAGACCACATCCTGATCTTGCATTTGTTCATCACTAATCATTATATAGTGTAGATCACAATTCCTACTATGATATGCCATCCAATACCTATTCATTGTAATAAGCAACTTCTTGTTTGCTTTTCAATGAAACATATTATCAAGATTTGGTGCAACATATTGAAACTTGTCCGTATTTTCTCCTCATGGTCATATGTACCTATTATTATATGTCGAGGTTTCGTAGTTTTGCAGTAGAGGAGTGTGTGTACATAGTGAATATATCGGCTAGAGTTATTATCAATATCTAAGGTAAACACAGGCAGTCTTTAGTTATCTTTCATTTGGCGTTGCATCGCTTCTGTTTTACAAACATCTTTGTCGAATTAAATAAACAATAGATTCAATAAAATTTACTACACATACAGAGTCGAATTCAAGTATTAAAAAACGTGTTTACTTCAGAGTAGGTACCTACGGGGCGAAAAGTTGCATAAGTAGTTAATTAATTTACTAGTAAAACCCGGCAGACGTTGTCCTGCCTGTTTCATTATTTACCTCCAAATATATAAAAATGGTTATTCGGTATGTTTCCTTTTTATTCTTATCTAGATTCGCTAGTTATAATTCCGTATTTTTTCCCTTCCACCCCTACAGTCCCTTCCGTCCCTATTCATTCATTCATTTAAATTTTATTTTATTATTCAAACAAATATAGGTACTTGAACCCTTAGCATTATTCCAGTTTTATATAATACAAACAAATATACATACATCCATTTTTATATATATAGATACCATTTTATGTATGGGTATATAGGATTTTTGCTGAACAAACCCACTAAGTATCAATTCAATACCAACTTTTTTTTCAATTTTTTTTGTGAGATATCGAATAAATAAATAAATAAATTATGATGCACAAACCTTCTCCTGAATGAGCTGAACGAATATCCAAAGTTTCATCGCAATCGGATGGTTGGTTTGGGAGTTCATCGGACACATACAAATATACGTAAATCCATTTTTATATATATAGATTTATCTATACGGCTAGAAGGCTTTTACACTAATAAAAAATATGTAAGTACCTACGTATAGTAGATAAACAAAATATGTTAATTAAATGAAGCAAATATCTACAAATAAAAATATATAATTATAAAAAATTCATAAAATCTAAAAGCGAGAATACCATATTCAGAAATAAAAGGAAACTTTATCACTTGATACAATACAAAAAGCTGACAATAAAAAATAAGAAAAAATAAGAAGTTCAGGTCAATATGCAACAAGAATTTTACAAAAATAATAGCAACAAAATTCAAAAATAAAAAGATAAACATAATATAATCCGAGTGGGTTGTGGCCAACTCACAAGTCATTCTATAAGTAAACTCACAAGTCATTCTATAAAGTATTCAAATTTTGTATGGAAAATATTCAGCATTTTCATGAAATGAGTTTGTTAAATTATTTTTTTATTTAAATATTTTATTATGAACACTTGATAATTCTTCAATGCGATTTTATGAAAGTGATGTGCCTTTTTACCAATTAGAAAATAAAAATTCCAAATTTTAAGTTTCCTGGCCATGTGCTCGCTTTGAAATATTTGAGAGTTAAAAAAATTGAGAAGCACTATTCAGATATCCTTCAAAATCTAATGTGGTCTAAGTGAGTATCAGATATACAAATTTGCAAAATTTGAAAATAATCGAATGAGTAGGTACTTAAGTCTATAATCGATAAAATAAAATAAACACGCCGTAAATAGCACATAGCACACAGCACGCAGTACACAGAACATAGCACACACACACACAGATACATTGTGATGAAACTTTCAGAATACAATCTCAGTATGATACTAGTTGATAATCTGCAATAAAAAAATAGCCTTAATGATTGCGAAATCATAACTCGCCACTCTATCCCCTTGTGTTAGAGAGGAGTAAATACATGAACAGACAAGACTCAGCAATTCGTTCAATGTAACAAACCAGGGGGGCAAGTCTGGTTCAATCGGCGAAATCAAAACCCTCGTGATTACCCATATCATGGATATAATTATTATATGGAGTTCTACAATATCTTTAGATGTCATAGAACTCCATACGATAATTATATCCATTATATGGGTAATCACTGGAGCCTTGATTTCGCCGATCGAACAAGACTTGCCCCCCCTGAGTATGTTTTGTAACCCACTGCAAAAATATCAATCTATATGAAATAATGGTTAAATTTACGATCCTGAATTCAATTATCTCAGTTTATAATTAGATCATATAAAGTGAAATACTATAGCGGTGAAGAGAAAAAGGTGATGACATCGATTCAGATGGTATAAGATAAATTGAATATCCTTGCTTTTTGGCTATTTCTATATTATATGTTCGTAGGTATGTAGTATGTACTTACCTTAAATAAATATTAAAATATTGTCATTCTTTTTTTCAAGCCCTCAATAATGAATCCTTAATATTTCTATGCATTTCTTAAAGTAGTACCTACCTAAAAAGTTTTTTCAAAGTTGAGAATAAGGAATATAAAATCCTTCACTTGACACATCACGACCCAGCCTTTTTTCTCACGTGAGAGATTTACATAATATAATATGATCTTGTTCCAAATAACTGTCAGTGAGTCAATTTTGGACCGAAAATCGCCCCTGGGCTCAACGCCTACGAACTTTTAAATTGCCATAACTACTTAATTTTAGAGATAACTAGTCACCTTTGCAATGCGTTATGGTAAATTTATTGACGCGTGTCATTCGTTTATTTATTTTTCAATAGAAATGTTCAATTTATCACCGTTCATAATGGAGCCATGAATTTTTACATCTCGCATTAATTATCAGGGCTATTATGATCTTGTGTCTAATTTCATAGATACAGTATTGATTAAAACAACTTCAAAACGGCAAAGTACGAGACACTAACCGCATAATAATTAATGTTCTAGTTGAAGATAAAAGAGCGTCATATTTGAGATTAACTTATCTACACACAAAAAAGGTGCACTTACATTTAAAATGGTTTAAAAAATAATATTATTAAAAAGGTTGATTGGTTTTTTAGCAAATAAATTGATATAACACGCACTGTTCACATTATATTTTGTTTTTAATAGATAGAACCATTATTATATTTATGTTTTTAATCCAATAGTAAAATAGTTATTTTAACTTCCTAATACATCTCTGCTTCTTCCTCCGACTACTTACTAGGTACACGTGAATTCGTTATCACTTAACACATATTTATTCAAGAATTTTTAATTTATGGTCGATTCCCGACAATCGAAATTTACGTGATCTTGAAATATTCTGCATCTACATACGAAAATAATGGTTTACGGCTATCCACTCGTCTACGAGCATCTACATACATACTTAATTAAACAATTGTGGCTAAAGGTCCTAATTTCAAATACCTGCAGAAGTTACTTAGTAACAAAATATAATTTCTTTTACATTTTTTCCTCTTTTGGCGTGTAAACACTGATATCAAAGAAATAATTTCCACGCCTTTATAAGTCAAACACAATCATTCTGATTCCTTATGTATTTTTTGTACAGGACGATTGTTTCGGCTGACCAGGGTATCTATTCTCCAATCTCGCACAGTAAATGTCGTATTCGACTATGTCGCCTAAAAAATGTCGAATGAAATGTCGTATTGTAGGCTTTTAGCCAATTCTTGAAATCATTCGTCATTAAAATCGTTCGACATTGAAATGTCACATGAAAGAATAGGCAACATAGCATTTGGGATGCGTTTGAAATATTTTTTTGAGCATTTATTGCATATTTTTGCCGTTTTTTTCTATGGTTGTCAAAACACAGCCTTTTTCTATGCAATTATATGATTGATTTCTAAGCACTTAACATATTGTTCATTGTGACTGATTGTGACGCTTCCTAAATTCTCGAACAATTAGTCATTAATATTATAAAAAAATATTAGAAAACAACTATAAAAATTTAATTTACTTTGGTAATTTGTCAAATAATCAAATAATTTGTCTCTTACTTTAAGACGTATGTAAGAGACAAATTATTTGCAAATAAAGAACACAAGCATACAAACTAGACAAATATAAAGAAATATTGTGTACCTATATTGAAATATTCAATAGCAAACAAATACAAAACATATTAATGGAGAAATATGTGATAAGTAAACAAGGACATTAAACAAAACTTGTTTTTTGGAGTTCGTTACAAAAAAGGAACATTTACAAAACTTATTAATGGAGATATATTAACAAAGTGAAAGAATCCAATGTTTTAAAATGTTATCGTCATCCCATAGAATTATAATATACCATCATCCATGTCTTTTTATATGTACTGTTCTTCTTCTTTCCCCTTAGCGCTTTTGTCCCGTTTCTATCGGGGTACGCTTTGACCATGATCCTGGAATTGGCGAGTCTGGTAATTACATTGAAGCGACTGCCATCTGACCTTCGTAACCCTTAGAAAGGGGAACCAGACAAATTGGATCATGGCTACACAGAGCTAGTGATATAAATCCGCACATAGATTTTTTAAAAATCCATAGGTGCGTGCCCCGCCCGGATTCGAACCGTCGACCTCACACATGTGAGGCGACGACCTTACCGCTGGACTATCACCGCTCGCTACTGTTAAATAGATAAAATAACTTATTCGTCGAATTGCCACTGTGACTACAAAATAACGAAAATACTTGTTGATATATACAGACGCTTGCCGTATGTAAATGCAATATGGCGACCATTTTTGACAGATAAAATCATGCGACTTGCATGCGACATTGAATATCGAGTGGTCCTATACCACTCGTCAAAATCTCGAATGATTTTCATTCGACTATGTCGCATGTGAGACTCAAGAATAGCATATTCTATAAATCGTGCGAAAGTAATAATATGTCGTATACGACATCGATAGTGCGAGATTGGAGAATAGGGTCCCAGGCCGTTCTCAACTGATAAACATTATATGTCCTTTTTACAGTGTAGGTACTTGATTTTAATAAAATCTCAAAATTGAGTTATAAATGCCATCAATATTGATAAAACAAAAACAAATAGCTCAGTTGGTTCCATATCTGACTTCAGAGTGAAAGGTTCGCTCAAAAGAGCGAAAGTCTGGTTGTTGCCAGAGATCCAATGCAATACACTCAATTGGTTAACGAATGGTGTTAAAACAATAATTTTGTATGGAATACGTATTTTCAGTACTACATCAGTGGATCAATGCAGTTCAATAGAGAACGGAGATCGGCTGACTCAATCAGAGTTCATGGAGAGGCTGGTGAACTCTTGTAGATACGACAAGCTCCTGAGGCCGAGCACCGATGGACCAGTATCTGTATTGGCAAGAGTATACGTCTATTTCATGCAGGCCACTGATGCACATGACATGGTAACTATTTTCATCGTCATTTTATTGTATCATAATGTAATTACACAAAAGTAGGTATATCACTGCCAGATCTTATGTCATAGTCCTATTTTTTTATTTATATGATGTGATATAAATCCATGTTATATGAAGTTTTCAAAATATTTTATTGTAAAAATATGTTTCGGCGGAAAAGGGAGCTGTTTGCGCAACTACCAAACAATCAAAAACCCCAATTTACGCTCTTCGCAGCCCACATGACCTTTCAAAATGTTTTTCGATAACTTTACCTTTTTTATTTCAAATCGATAGTTGGTACCTAAACCTCCATTTAAATAAGAGAAGATACCATCACCTATTTCAAAACAACAATCAGCTCCTACAATTATTTTAAATCAAAAGTAAAAAGTAACTTCGGCTTTTTAAAATCAAGATTGCAACCGAGATATAGCAACGTTTTCGATGAATCATTTTGTTATGGTTGGTTTTTTGATATTTTCTGTCTCATTGAATATAAGAATGAAAAAGGTAAGTCTGGCACCTGGGAATGGTTGCGATTACCAGTGTTCATCCTATTTATATGTGAAAATTACAGATTTTAACATAATTTCAATATAATTTGTACTTGAATGTTATTTGTGTCTGTAAAATCGGTTCTTTTGTGAAATATGTTCTTACTGCTACTGAAATATGTAAGTAAATATAAAAAAGAAGAAGAAGAAAAAAATTTTTTTTTCAGAATTGTTTTATTATTAAAAGTACTTTCACCTATTCGAAATCATAATAGGCACCTACATATGTACATCTTCTTCAAATCAAATGTATTATCTACATGTTTTTTTAAGTAACAGTCAATCAAGAAAATGTACATAACCTATGTTAAATAAAACGAGTGGGTTGTGGCCAACACTAAACTCTCCACACCACAAATATTGACAATGAAATATTTTATTCATTCTAAATTTTACTACCAAGAATATAAATTTTCTAACGATAGTATATTTTCATGTTAAGATAGACAAACTATTAATGCAGTATGGTGAAGAATTCTAATGTTGTATGAAATATTTTAATAAAAGCAGATAAATTTTGTTTTAAAGGACGTTAGAGCATTTTGACAATTTTGACACGTAATATCATATGAAGAAATTTTTGTTATTTATGAAAAGCTAATCAGTTCGATGTTCAAGCTCTTTACATTATAACATGAAATCAAATTACTGAACTTTTCCATACATAAGAAATTTATCTTATTATATACATTTTTATTCATACTAAATTTTACTACCAGGAAAATAAATTTCTATCGACAGTATATTTTTATGTTAAGATAGACAAACTATTATTGCAGTATGGTGTAGAATGCTTATGTTGTATGAAATATTTTAATAAAATCAGATAAATTTTGTTTTAAAGGACGCGAAAGCATTTTCCAAATTTTGACAGGTGATATCATATGAAGAAATTTTTTGTTATTTATGGAAAGCTAATCAGTTCTATGTTCAAGCTCTTAACATTATAACATGAAATCAAATTACTGAACTTTTCCATACATAGAAATTTATCTAATTACATTTTTATTCATACTAAATGTTACTACCAGGAATATAAATTTTCTTCCGATAGTATATTTTTATGTTAAGATAGACAAACTATTAATGCAGTATAGTGAAGAATGCTTATGTTGTATGAAATATTTTAAAAAAAGCAGATAAATTTTGTTTTAAAGAACGCGAGAGCATTTTTCAAATTTTGACAGGTGATATCATATGAAGAATTTTTTTGTTATTTATGGAAAGCTAATCAGTTCTATGTTCAAGCTCTTTACATTATATCATGAAATCAAATTACTACACGTTTCCATACATAGAAATTTATCTAATTACATTTTTATTCATACTAAATGTTACTATCAGGAATATAAATTTTCTTCCGATAGTATATTTTTATGTTATGATAAACAAACTATTAATGCAGTATAGTGAAGAATGCTTATGTTGTATGAAATATTTTAAAAAAAGCAGATAAATTTTGTTTTAAAGAACGCGAGAGCATTTTCAAAATTTTGACACGTGATATTATATGAAGATTTTTTTTGTTATTTATGGAAAACTAATCAGTTCTATGTTCAAGCTCTTTACATTATAACATGAAATCAAATTACTGAACTTTTCCATACATAGAAATTTATCTAATTACATTATTATTCATACTAAATGTTACTATCAGGAATATAAATTTTCTTCCGATAGTATATTTTTATGATAAGATAGACAAACTTTTAATGCAGTATGGTGTAGAATGCTTATGTTGTATGAAATATTTTAAAAAAAGCAGATAAATTTTGTTCTAAAGAACGCGAGAGCATTTTCCAAATTTTGACAGGTGATATCATATGAAGATTTTTTTTGTTATTTATGGAAAGCTAATCAGTTCTATGTTCAAGCTCTTTACATTATAACATGAAATCAAATTACTGAACTTTTCCATATATAGAAATTTATCTAATTACATTTTTATTCATACTAAATGTTACTACCAGGAATATAAATTTTCTTCCGATAGTATATTTTTATGTTAAGATAAACAAAATATTAATGCAGTATAGTGAAGAATGCTTATGTTGTATGAAATATTTTAAAAAAAGCAGATAAATTTTGTTTTAAAGAACGCGAGAGCATTTTCAAAATTTTGACACGTGATATTATATGAAGATTTTTTTTGTTATTTATGGAAAGCTAATCAGTTCTATGTTCAAGCTCTTTACATTATAACATGAAATCAAATTACTGAACTTTTCCATACATAGAAATTTATCTAATTACATTATTATTCATACTAAATGTTACTATCAGGAATATAAATTTTCTTCCGATAGTATATTTTTATGATAAGATAGACAAACTTTTAATGCAGTATGGTGTAGAATGCTTATGTTGTATGAAATATTTTAAAAAAAGCAGATAAATTTTGTTCTAAAGAACGCGAGAGCATTTTCCAAATTTTGACAGGTGATATCATATGAAGATTTTTTTTGTTATTTATGGAAAGCTAATCAGTTCTATGTTCAAGCTCTTTACATTATAACATGAAATCAAATTTCTGAACTTTTCCATACATAGAAATTTATCTAATTACATTTTTATTCATACTAAATGTTACTACCAGGAATATAAATTTTCTTCCGATAGTATATTTTTATGTTAAGATAGACAAACTATTAATGCAGTATAGTGAAGAATGCTTACGTTGTATGAAATATTTTAAAAAAAGCAGATAAATTTTGTTTTAAAGAACGCGAGAGCATTTTTCAAATTTTGACAGGTGATATCATATGAAGAATTTTTTTGTTATTTATGGAAAGCTAATCAGTTCGTTGTTCAAGCTCTTTACATTATATCATGAAATCAAATTACTACACGTTTCCATACATAGAAATTTATCTAATTACATTTTTATTCATACTAAATGTTACTACCAGGAATATAAATTTTCTTCCGATAGTATTTTTTTATGTTAAGATAGACAAACTATTAATACAGTATAGTGAAGAATGCTTATGTTGTATGAAATATTTTAAAAAAAGCAGATAAATTTTGTTTTAAAGAACGCGAGAGCATTTTTCAAATTTTGACAGGTGATATCATATGAAGAATTTTTTTGTTATTTATGGAAAGCTAATCAGTTCTATGTTCAAGCTCTTTACATTATATCATGAAATCAAATTACTACACGTTTCCATACATAGAAATTTATCTAATTACATTTTTATTCATACTAAATGTTACTATCAGGAATATAAATTTTCTTCCGATAGTATATTTTTATGTTATGATAAACAAACTATTAATGCAGTATAGTGAAGAATGCTTATGTTGTATGAAATATTTTAAAAAAAGCAGATAAATTTTGTTTTAAAGAACGCGAGAGCATTTTCAAAATTTTGACACGTGATATTATATGAAGATTTTTTTTGTTATTTATGGAAAACTAATCAGTTCTATGTTCAAGCTCTTTACATTATAACATGAAATCAAATTACTGAACTTTTCCATACATAGAAATTTATCTAATTACATTATTATTCATACTAAATGTTACTATCAGGAATATAAATTTTCTTCCGATAGTATATTTTTATGATAAGATAGACAAACTTTTAATGCAGTATGGTGTAGAATGCTTATGTTGTATGAAATATTTTAAAAAAAGCAGATAAATTTTGTTCTAAAGAACGCGAGAGCATTTTCCAAATTTTGACAGGTGATATCATATGAAGATTTTTTTTGTTATTTATGGAAAGCTAATCAGTTCTATGTTCAAGCTCTTTACATTATAACATGAAATCAAATTACTGAACTTTTCCATACAAAGAAATTTATCTAATTACATTTTTATTCATACTAAATGTTACTACCAGGAATATAAATTTTCTTCCGATAGTATATTTTTATGTTAAGATAAACAAAATATTAATGCAGTATAGTGAAGAATGCTTATGTTGTATGAAATATTTTAAAAAAAGCAGATAAATTTTGTTTTAAAGAACGCGAGAGCATTTTCAAAATTTTGACACGTGATATTATATGAAGATTTTTTTTGTTATTTATGGAAAGCTAATCAGTTCTATGTTCAAGCTCTTTACATTATAACATGAAATCAAATTACTGAACTTTTCCATACATAGAAATTTATCTAATTACATTATTATTCATACTAAATGTTACTATCAGGAATATAAATTTTCTTCCGATAGTATATTTTTATGTTAAGATAAACAAACTATTAATGCAGTATAGTGAAGAATGCTTATGTTGTATGAAATATTTTAAAAAAAGCAGATAAATTTTGTTCTAAAGAACGCGAGAGCATTTTCCAAATTTTGACAGGTGATATCATATGAAGATTTTTTTTGTTATTTATGGAAAGCTAATCAGTTCTATGTTCAAGCTCTTTACATTATAACATGAAATCAAATTACTAAACGTTTCCATACATAGAAATTTATCTAATTACATTTTTATTCATACTAAATGTTACTACCAGGAATATAAATTTTCTTCCGATAGTATATTTTTATGTTAAGATAGACAAACTATTAATGCAGTATAGTGAAGACTGCTTATGTTGTATGAAATATTTTAAAAAAAGCAGATAAATTTTGTTTCAAAGAGCGTTAGAGCATTTTGACAATGTTTACACGTGATATCATATGAAGAAATTATATGATATCTATGAAAAGCTAATCAGTTCTAAGTTCAAGCTATTAATATTCTTCTATCAATATGAAATCAATGAACTGATCATTGCCAAATATAAAAAAATTCTCTTGTTACATATAAGTTTCATACAAATATCCATTAAATAAAATATAATTTTTGAAACCGTTGAATATTTTTCTTTTAACATTGACCAACTTTGAATACAATTTTATGAAGATTCTTGGTGTTGTATAAATAGTTGAAACCAAATTAAAATATCTCTAATTTCCAGGTCGTGAGAGCATTTTTTCAGTTTTAATAGATGAAATCATAAAGAAACATTGGGAAAAAATGAACCGTTGTCTATGGAAAACTAATCAGCTCTAAGTTTATGGACTTAACACATGTGATATCAATATGAAGTCAATCGGACTTATAGTTTGGGCTGCAGAGAGGACACAAAAAAAAAACAACGTAAATGATGAATTCATAGAGAAGAAATCAAAAGTTGTCTATGGAAAACTAATCAGCTCTAGGTCTTTGCACTTTACACATATGATGTTAATATGAAGTCGATCAGACTTATAGTTTGGGCTGTAGAGAGGACACAAAAAAGATAAATGCTACGGCGTACGGCGTACGGCGTACGGCGTACGGCGTACGGCGTACAGCGTATACGCCATACACACAAACACATCAAGACGAAACTCATAGTGTGCATTCTCTACATGATACCCATTGAGAAATTGATGTAAAAAAAATACGCTTAAATTTTGCGAAATCATGACTCTCCCCTATTCCATAGTGTGGAGAGTAAAAAAGATACTTTCGCCTATTTGAAATCAAGAATAGGCATAAACCAAGAATACATTACTCCTTGGTATATAATAAATTATTAGAATTTATGATATTGTCAGATAAAATCGAGCGTTTTACACTACTGTCTCCCACCACACACATGTTTTTCCCTTGGAATATCAATCGTTCACATGGTATGCTTTGCTTTCTTTAAGCAAATCTGCATTGCACACCATTTTTTTTTCAATCGTACCTATACATTTTTTTTGTCTTTCATTCTGTCATTATACATCATTATGCGAACAAATTAATATAAAAGGTCACGTCGGAAATGGAAACATCGCAAGATTTATTGAAAAAAGAAACATTCAGACAGTGTTTAATTAAGAATTATCTGCCACAGAAGCATCTACCATTTATTCACACAAAAAGACAAACACGTTCAACTGTAATAAGTACTTATCTACTTACGCATATAACAAACCTTGAACTGATATAATTATTGTGCAATTTTCTATGTAAGGGCCTTGATATCTCATTAATAGAAAAAGGCACATTACAAAATTAACTACTGATTATAAAGTTGCTTTTAGTATTTTATCCGCACACCAAAATTTTAAAGGATAGTTAAAAATATTCATTGAATACATACCATCACGTTGGGTTCCTTTAGTAGCTAAAGACAACAGAGGGTCACATAGCATCTTTAAAAAATTTTTTCGTCTCGCTCACAATCATGAAATTTATATTTTTCAAAATATTCAGTGTGTATGTTCATCTTTTGTCGTATAAATGAGTTTTGGAAGGCTTTTTTTTCATTTTAATAAATACACAATTTTAACAAAATACCTATATCTGTCTTATTGTGTAACATAGTTCACTACTCCCTTCCTTCATAACCTGAGAATATCTACCATAGCTTGGTGCCATTCATCATTTCCATTACAATTTTATGGGTTCAAATAACTGAGAGATCACTGTATATTTATCCGTTTATTTATTATTTTTTAACTATTTCTGTTAATTCTTTTGTATTTAATAATATGAGACCTTAGACCACATTGAAAATGTACTGCCTCAGAACAGACTCGTCTAGTGAAACAGCAAATTTACAAATAAGAACAGTTTGTTGTACCTATATGTTTATTATAAGTTTTTTTTGTAATATAGTAATTATTTTTGTTGCTGTATAAAAATAATAGATTTTTTTTCATGTCATTTCATATACGTGATAATAAACATGAATGACAAACATGTTTTCATGATCAAATTTAATTCTAAAACTTATCAAAAATGAATTAGAATCATTATTATAGTATAGAGTCCAATCATAAAACTGGTAATGTCTTAAAGTGCTATATGTTTTTACAAACATATTGTCTATTGCTAGCCCTAGAACATGGTTTCCTAGTAGGGCAGCAGTAGTTTACTTGTTTATATCATTGTAAAATATTGTGTGATAAAAAAATGATTTCTTTTTATATATTACTTTCACAGAATCCTCCTTTTTTTCCAGCATTTCAAACTTCACTTTCTCTTTCAACTTCGTTACTTCGACCACCGGTTAGCGTACAAGACCCATTCTCCGAACAGGAAGATGATTGTCGGAGAAGACCAGTTGAGGTCGGGCATTTGGACTCCACACGTGTTTCTGTCTAACGAGCAGAGCTCTTCCATCATGGGGACAGACTCCAAGGATGTTCTGGTGTCCATCAGCCCAGAGGGGGTTGTGCTTTTCAGCAGACGATACCAAGCTGTCATATACTGTTGGATGAACCTTCAAAAGTTTCCGTTTGACGAGCAAACTTGTTCAATTAATTTTGAAAGCTGTGAGTAAATGTGCACCTTTCGAATAATTAACACAAAACTTTACTGTGCATAATCCTGTTACTTTTGGACA
This sequence comes from Molanna angustata, assembly GCA_963576475.1. Taxonomy (NCBI): domain Eukaryota; kingdom Metazoa; phylum Arthropoda; class Insecta; order Trichoptera; family Molannidae; genus Molanna; species Molanna angustata. The sequence continues at coordinate 10,245,358 of OY754965.1, forward strand.
TTAGTGGTTCGTATAAAAGAAAATCATCTCTACATTTCTCATGTTAACCAACGCGAACGTTTCGATAAATGTACTCGTTATCGAATTGTAGGTAAATATCTAACATATAATGAAAACTTACTTTATCTGTTGGGAATGTTTTCTTATAATACACAACAAAGCTTCTTCTTTTTTTCAGTGTTTAAATTGAAAAATATTGATTGCAATAAAAAATTCATTTAATATTATTTCTCGGCAGCTAACAGGTACTAGGTCAAATGTTAATTTAACACGCACCCAATAATAAATTGCCACATTCTGGACAGATCCAGACTGAAAACACAATTAAAATCTGTGTATCTACCGGGAATCGAACCCGGGACACTTGGATCAACAGTCAGATTCCTAAACAACTGAGCCACGAAGGCTAACAAATGATTATCATTTTTTTTCCTTTGATAAGAATCAAATCAATGGTAAAATAAATCAGCACATGTTCATGCCAAATTCCGAGTAAATTTCTGACATAAATGACATTTATTATTTGCGTTTCTCATACAATTTCCGCTTTTCCTGTATAATTTTACTCTAAAAATAAATAAATCGACAATTGCTAATTATATTAAGTTTTTGTTTATATTTCCAGGGATGTATAGCGCAAACGAGGTACAATTGCACTGGGAGGACCAAGTTCCCGTTACTCTAGCTCCAGAACTGCACCTGGCTGAATTTTCTCTGATGAAACAATGGGTCAACGAGACTTTTGTTCAAGCAGATTGGTCCAATCCAAGACACGGAGGGTTCAGTAAGTTCCTTCCATACTTGTCATCGTCATAGATGCTCTGGAAAATTTAAAGAACAAGCATCTTTTCTACTGTTCAAATTCGTATATTAAACTATCCTTTACTCTCGCTAATTTCATCATCACTAGAAAGAACAACAAGAAAAAAATGCGTAGCACATGGAGCCCTATAGATTAACGATTTGAGCACTGTCGCGGTCATGCTAAAATAACAATCGAAGAGTACCCACGAATATATCGGGATTAATAGACAATCAATAGAAGATTTACGCTCATGGTCAACGACTTCAGATCATATATGTGTTAGGGATTAGAAAAGTGTTCAAGAACTATGGAAACAAATACCCAATGAAAATCTTCTGATAATCAGGCTCCGTATCTACATAGGTATGACAGAATACTTTGAAAGAATTGTAATTGTTTTTCGAAATCACAAAACTCGTATGACCTTGCAGACTCTTTCTTTGCTCCAGTATTAACCAATAACATCATCCCTCAAAATTTGGTTCTTATTTGATACTGATCGCCTATATTTTAACTACATATATTTAATGTTATTATATTTCTAATAATATTCATCAAAAACTACCACTCTCATATTACCTACTTTTAAACACTAGAAATGAATGAGAGGTCATAAAAGAATGTATGGTTTCTCATTCATTTAACAATGTTAATGTTTTTCCAGCTGGCAACTATAGTTCTCTATCATTCCACTTCAAACTGGCTCGTGAGATGGGTTACTACATGATCGACTATTTCATCCCATCTATGATGATAGTTGCCATATCGTGGGTGTCGTTTTGGCTTCAAGCTGATCAGTCAGCTCCGAGGATCACATTAGGTAAATATTATTCAGTTGATCAATCAGTTCACAACGACCAAGATAAAATCATTTTAATTTACTCTTTAGTGTCTTAAGTCATAATCAATCGATGGATAATGATACATTCTGTTTAATTGACAGCTTTCTTGAACAACTTGAATAATGATGTATCATCGTATTAATATTTTAGAAAATACTTTATTGTTAAATAACTCTTTAAAGAGATTTTACCACTGGAGCACCAGCACCAACACCAAATATGGAAATGAACCACTCAACCAGATTTCAAATGCGTCCTCCTCTTTCCTGTTTTTTTTTCTTTTCCTGATGTTTGTGTATTTTAAGATATGGTATATTTTATTTTAATAAATGGTTTCTAGGTACAAGCACTATGTTGTCTTTCATAACTTTGGCATCATCACAAGGGAAAACACTACCCAAGGTATCATATATTAAGGCTAGTGAGATCTGGTTCCTGGGATGTACTTTCTTCATCTTTGGTTCTCTGGTCGAGTTTGCTTTCGTCAACATCATCTGGAGAAGAAAGTAAATATGACAGATTTTTTTATAATCAAGTCACAAACAAATTATTTAACCATGACCAAAATATACATTAAGTATGCGAGACCAAGACCACACCTAATACAACATTATGATCAAAAAGTTCGGTACAAGACCACTTGCATTTAGACATCACTATTCCCAGTTAATAAACATTTTATTTATTCTGATACTTAAGTCGAGGATAGATTTAAATAAAAAAAATAAGAATCTTGAACACAAGACCTCAGAATACACCACAGTTCATTTTTACCAATATCGGATGAGCTGTTAAAGTTGATATTAAACGCGAAAAATTTCAACACAAAAAATAATAAGCAGTATAAAAATCATATTACTATAGTAGTATATATACACGGTGTATCATGTGGAGTTGATCAACCGAAGCAGGGAGGTAGGGGACCTTAATACCTATCGATTTAATCCCCATGTATGTTCAGCGATATTGGGTGGTTCAAAAGTTATGTACACTTTTTGTGAAATTTTAATAAAAATCGGATTTCAGACAAAACTACATCACTGTACCTAAACTATTAGGTATACGATCATGATTTTTTTTCTGGGAATAGTTCAATAGTGATGCTTATGGGAATAGTTCAATAGTGATGCTTATGGGAATAGTTCAATAGTGATGCTTATGAGAATAGTTCAATAGTGATGCTTATGGAAAACAATACCGTTGTGAGTAAGTACCCAATAACTTAAAAAAAATCTTAAAATTTTTTGCAAGTTTCAATTTTCCACTAACTTTTCAAGTGCTCTTGGAACAATAATTTGATAACATAACTTTTTTTTCTACAAGTTATCTTAAAAACTATTACCATTCATAGAGAGCTAGCCCTGCAAATTTCATTCGCCTTGTATTAGAGGATCATGTTGAAAAGTTTAATTTTCGGTTGGTTTAGGTAGTATTTAATGACATTAGCGACTCGCCTGAGCGAGTTGCATTATAAACTGAATGTAAATTGGTTGCAGGAAAAATGTTACCCCTTTAAATGTAACACCTTTGCCAATTGTGGTTAGGAATAAGTTTATTATGTATTCGCATTTGATCACATTTTTCAAAAAAATATATTTCTCAACATATTATTTACGTATTTGTATGATTTTTATCACTTGTATTCTGGTATCTTTTTTTTTATTTAATTAAAACAAAAAATATAGAAAAAGATACACAGTAAGTAAAACATATTTCCCTTTACTAGAGTGCAAGCAATCGTGTGTAAAGAAGACAATTAAAAACTTCTTCTTCTTCTTCTTCAGCCTGTTTTTATCCATTCTTGGACATAGGCCTCCCCCTTGATCCTCCACAACTCCCTGCCTTGGGCACACTGCATCCATCTCCCTCCGGCACATTTCTTGATGTCATCAGACCACCTTGCCTGGGGTCTACCGACACCTCTTCGGTTTGTTCTCGGTCGCCATTCTACGATCTTTTTGGTCCATCGTGAATCCTGGCATCTGGCAATATGCCCAGCCCAGCTCCACTTAAGGCAAGCGACCCTTTCAGCTACATCAGCTACTTTGGTACCCAATTAAAAACAAAAGACGCAAAATATAATTATTATCTATGCAAAAAGAAGTAAGTAAATATAATTTAAAAATCAATCTTGAACTAACGATGTCCCTACCTATATCGTATAAACACATATTTGATTTAACGATCTATATTTTTTGACGTTTGCAGGAAAGTAGTAGAATTGAAGAAGGTGAACAGTAAATATATCCTGAAGAGCACCCTCACACCTCGGCTGGCCCGCAAGGAGTTGGGACAGAACCAAGGTCTGCAGAAGGCACATTCTTGCTCCAGTCTTGACGGAACTGCCGACGCGCCCAACAAGACATACAACAACTATCTCACTGTCCATGTGAGTATCATTATTAATATTCATCAGATGGAACCATTTATATTCACCAAAAATACACTTACATTAACCGACACTACACGATTCCTAGACTTGATCAAACCATTTGCACAATTTATTATTTATCTATATTTTGGCACATGATTTTTTTTTTTAATAATAAGTTATAATAATCCCTTCTTTTACTTTTAAGATACATTTTACAAAATAAACTTAATAATTTAAATATATTAAGTAATACAACTGAGGAAGACATAAGTGAATAAGAACAAAAATTGAATTATATAATTCAAGCATAGAATTCAAGATATTCTTTATAAACATCATCTTCTTTTTCATTTAATATCAATTATACGTAATTTTTTTTTCCATTAAGTTTAATTTTGTTTTCATAACCAATTTTTAGTACCATTTCACAACTAGTTGCATGTAACACATAAGATCCAACTGTCGATGGCGATAGTACCTATGTATAATCACTAATCACTCCTTTAATAAAGACATTTATGTTTAAATCTTATATATTCACAAGGAGGGTTTGAAATTAGACAACTTGGAAGCATTAGAAATTAAAAAGCCACTTAATAGAAAAGATAACATCATAAATAATCAGGTCCTTTTAAATAATTCACCATTGCTTAACATTTTCCACTCTCTCGCCATAACAATAAACCTTAGTCCCACCCCTCAACCCCGTGTTACCCCCCCCCCCCCTACATTCCGTTTTACCACCCCCAACATTCCGTAATAACGCACGCGATTGATTTAATACAAGTCTGTCCTGAAGAGGGAGCGGTCAGCTCTGAAAACTAGTTAGACTATAAGTTACTCAAAGTGGTTAAAACAAAATTAATTTGTACCAAAAGTTTTTTATTAGGAATCTTTTAAAATGTGCCACAAATTCATAGCTACCAATGAAGATATGAAGATGTAAACGTTTAAATACAAATTAATAAATATTGTAAGATATTTTGTTTTCTATACAAAGCATGTGGTTATGTATTTCAAGATAGTATAGTATGAAACCAGAATTTTTTTTCCTGTATATTTTAATAGAAAATTAAATTATCTAGTTGGGGTGTTTCAGCTTTTTTCGATATTTTTAAAAACTTTTGAAATATAGGCAGTTTAGCACATTAAAAAATATTTTTCTCAATAAAAATAACTTTCTATATTTTCTGAAATTTTAGGCTCTGTGCATTCAGCGGATCAGAAGTTATAAGGGGGAGTACACACACAGATACACTAAATATTCTACTCTGAATTCTGTGTTAATCCATGAATATAACATATATGCTGCGAAGCCTCTGAGTTGGTGTTTTTTGACTTCAAAGTTGAAAAACCGGTGAAAAATATAGACCCTGCATACAAATCTCGCGTATCTTGGGTTGATACTTTGTCGATTTGTTCAATAGAATGTTGATATTTTGCCGATATGTTAAGGGAACTAAATTCTCTTGAACAAATCGACAGTTGGATTATTTTTACAGAAATAAAAAAGTACATTTAAAAATTGAAAATATAAGAGGAATCAATTCAATATTAGATACCCATTGAAAGTGTAGGGTTATATTTGAGTTATTGTTCTTAGACAGATTGTAATATGCTTTTTATAATTTGATTTCCACACTTTTCAGAGTTTTTCATCTCAGTTGAACCTGCCGACGATAACAACACAGAGTTTTGACGATCTGACCTCCAGCGAGAGTCGCAACTCGCACGATGGTGCCATAACGGTTTCAGTGGACGACAGGATGAACCCCAGTCCAAGCCAGAGTCAGAAGGCGCAAAACTGGACGACGATGACTCCCCAGGAAATATCCATGTGGATCGACACCCGATCTAGACTTGTCTTTCCCTTGGCCTTTCTTACCTTCAACATTGTCTACTTTGGCTTTGTTTGCTTCATCTGAACAGACGGGACTAGTTTTCCACGTGTCTAACATAGTATTGCAAATGTCTTAAATCTCGAGATACTACAGCTGGTTTAAAAAATAGTGAACTTAAGGTTCCTTTAAATTGTTGGATTTGTTATCAATATGTTATGTTGCAAATACTAACGTTTCTGTCAAGATTAAGGAATGATTTATATATTTTTTTCTATGAGATTTGAAATATTAAGTCAAGGCTAAAAGTGTGTTGACATTAGTTTACTTCATTAGAGTAAAGAGAACTTAGAATTGAGAATACAAAGGCTTGAATAATTGTTGCTGCAAATTCTAGAGTTAGAAGAAGAATTTGTATAAACGCCTAAGCGTTTCTCTTGTTAGAAACATGTACTATCCAGATGTGTTTTCTGCGTCCATGTTATCAAATGTGTGTAAAGAAAACTAAAATATATATTCTTTAATTTTATTTATTTACTTAACCAATGTATCTAGATAATTGTTTCCAATATCTGGCTGGATTTGAAATAGTCAACAAATCCGTTGCGAGATGTACCAATTCTTATTTCTTATTTTGTTTCAATGACTTCAATACTTTTTCTGTGTGCTTCCAGCACTTCGTATAGAGGCTGTTGTTTATAAACTGAGTTATATAGAAAGGAATGCTTTTTATTATTTGCATACATTGTGTCGCAACATAAAATAAATATTTACTCATCATAATATGTTATTCAAATACATCAATTACTGTAAGACACTAATTTACAATTCTAAGCCATTTTACTACTATCTGTACAATGTACCTACAAATTCATTCATTCATACCATCACGGCATATCCCACAATGTGGGGTAACCAGCGAAAGGTGTGCGGGTGTGCATTGCCTTATAAAAGGGAGCACAACACATATGTGTATACCCACACACCAGTCTCGTCTCACCTAAAAAGGCACTACATTCATAATGGGTGGTGAACCTCATTGCTGAACTATGTCAGATGTTATTGTTGCCTGTTGTATTTTCGATTACCCGGCTCTTACGGGATTCTCCAAAACAGTAATAGAAAAGAGTGGAAGCACTATTCTAAGCTGGTGCCTCACAGCTACTTTTTATTTTATTTTATTAATAATAATAATGCGTGTCGTTCCGTTTAAAATTTTATATGGAAAGTTTTTAACATTTTCATGAAACGAGTTTCTTAATTTATTTTTTATTTCAATATTTTATGGGATATATACCAGTAGCCTTATTCTCTACACTCGAATCCGATTTCAATTTCGAATTTTCGTTTGTACATTACCTACCTAGCGCCCTTGGAATGATTTTGAATCTTTAAGGCTGGTGTCCAGACAGGCGCAGTGGACGGATTTGTTTGTGGTAGTGCGTCTACAGAGGAACATCGATCGGATTACCGACAAAACTGTCATTTGGATTTGTCAACAAATACAAAATGATAGCCCGTTGAATACGAAAGCGTTTTACTCTATTTATAATTAACGTAAATAATAATAAAATAAATTATTTATATTAACTTGACTATTCGAAAGCACTCAGCAGCAACCATCATCAGCAACGTTGTTACTTAAAAGATGATGGACGAAACGTTAACATTGATTTACTAAACTTAATTGTGAAATGTTGTTTAGTGGAAGTAATACTATAGAGTGCTTTCGAATCCATCGTTCTTTTTATCATATTATTCTGTGACCAGTAGCGGGATTGCTTATAGAAGCCGAAAATCTTGGCTTGCTAATGAATATTATGTTAAGAAATTCAAAAACTAACAGTAAATTATTTGTTTATAGCAACCATACTAGAAGATTAAAAATTGAACTGTATGTAGATTGTAGATACAATGCTTTACAGGGCCACAAATGTACATATTATTTTGGCATGTCATTTTAAAAATATTTTTATGGCCACTGGAATGAACAACAAGGCTAAAAACCATAGAATTATAAGGTACAGAAGCCGCGAGAAATATAAATTTCGAATTCAAATGTATGACAAGTTTTATTTACATGTGTGTGTGTGTGTGTGTGAGGCGGTAGATCGGTAATCGAATCGGTAGGTGTATGTATACTGCATAGAAAAGAGATTTTACGTGTACTACCTATGTACTATGTGTTCTATGACTCTATTGACGGCCGGGTGAGTGAAACTCAGAACATTGTTCTTAGTTTTAGTTGTTATACTTTCATTGCGCTGACTAGTTATCTGTATCATTAAATTATTATTATCTGTATATTATTAAATATTATTATCTGTATCATTATCTAAGCTAAAAACATTAAATTTTCGACATTTCCCAATTTTCTTTCAGGGTTTGCCTAGTTCAAAGGTTCTAGGCTCGCCCATGTCTGTGACGGTCTTATAATGTGTCCATATATTCACAATCTCCTTGAATCTGATTCGCTACTTTGAAACTGTCACTTATATGGACATTCTTCACCCTGTCCAGCCTCGTAAGACCACCAGCCCATCTGAGCATTCTCGTCTTGTCAGAATGAAGAGTCAGGTTGTTGGTTGACCTTTAATGCCCAGCACTTTCTTGTCACACAATACACCAGAGACCATTTTTCTCTATTGGTCTATCTCCTCCTCTTCCATTTTTTTTTATATTACTTCTCGGGCAACTAACAGGTACAATGTCAAATATTAAATTAACACGCACCCAATAACAAATTGCCACATTCTGGCGAATTACGATATTAATCGTCTCGTAGACCCAGACTGAAGACACAATTAAAAACTGTGTTTCCAACGGGAATCGAACCCGGAACCCTTCGATCAGCAGTCAGATTTTTCTTTATTTTTTTTAAATACTAAAAAAATCTCAAATTATTATTTAACATACATATTTTTCATTTGTTACGCGATATAAAATCTGCAATCATTTAAATTTTCAAAAAACATTTTTACGCATAATCTAATATTTGTTAAATTTGTTACTATCTAGAATTGCTATCAAAACAAAACTAACGTAAATAAGTCAGTTTAAGACAGTTTATTTTAAAATTAAACCTTCCTACTTACGCTATTTGAATATTTAAACATACATCTCATTCTAGATTTATGGCTTAATAGTGAAAAACAATTACTTATCCTCTTAACAACCTTTCACCTTCAAAAATTCCCGAATAAACCTTGATTTCAATTCGTACACAAACAAGGTGATGATTCATTTTAACCAAATTTATGAAATGCTCGTACGTTGAACAACTAAGGTATATAAAAAACCTTGCTCTTAAAATTTAGTTTATTAGTTTCGATATTTATTATTGTTGAATGTTCAGGGTCGAATCTTTGAATCTAGCGCCCGGTGCATTAAAACCAAAAGGTGGCATTTTTAATAAAATATTTATTTATCATATCTGTCGAATGTAAATCATAAATATACCTAAACGAGGGGGTTGTGGCCAACGCTAAACTCCTCACTAGCAAGTCACTCCATAGAGTATTCAAATTTTATATGGAAAATTTTCAGCATTTTCATGAAATGAGTTTGTTTAATATTTTTTTTACTAAAATATTTTATTATAAAAACTTGATATTTTTTCAATGCCATTTTATGAAAGTGATGTGCCTTTTTACCAAATTGAAAATAAAAATTTCAAATTTTAAGTTTCCTCAGCTTGGGGTCACTGAAATAATTGACGGTTTAAAAAAATAAGAAGCACTATTCAGATATCTAATGGGGTCTAAGTGAGTATTAGATTTACAGGTTTGCAAAATTTGAAAAGAATCGAATTAGTAGTTTAGTCTATAATCAATAAAGTAAAATAAACACGCCGTACATAGCACACTCAGATCCATAGTGATGAAACTTTCAGAATACAATCTCAGCATGATACTAGTTGATTATCTGCAATAAAAAATAGCCTTAAAAATTACGAAATCATTACTCCCGACTATGTCCCCTTGGGTTAGTGAGGAGTAAAAAATTAGATATTGCTGGTTTTAGTTGTTTAATTTTTGAAAATAGAATGAATGATTAGAATTAATTTTACTTTTTCATCATTACTTATGTTTGCGTCCTTAACAACGTTTTTCTGTTTCAATACACTATAGCAAAATATCCTTTTATAATCATCATGATCTGGTATGGATAAGGTCTGCAAGCATAGAAATGTTCGGCGCTTTAAATTCATGTTCCCTTTTAATGAAAAATATAAATGTTAATGTATTTCTTATCATCAAAACCATAATTTTTTATTTCTTTCGAATGCTTGTGCAACTTGCTGGTGCGCTAGTTTGTTCTATACCCGGTGCGTCAGCAGTATTTGTACTTAAAAGTATAGCCGGCCCAGTGGAATTTCATTAAGAAATTTATGATTCGACAAACTATGTATATCTTTAGCAATGTAATAGACTCATAAACAATCGTGTTTTTATGTAATGATTTGTAAGTATATTGATTATAAAACATTCGTATTTTACAATATATTTACCTAATGTATAATATGTGAGTTACGCCATACTTAAATAAATTATGGTGCTATTACGTATATCAAATTTTATATTATTTTACATCGTACGCATGATCCCATTATTAACTCAAGAAATCACTTTAAACCCAAATGCTTCTAATTACATTGTTTATATTCTATCTTCCCAACTCAATATTTACAACGAAGATTAGCTCATACAGCCCTCTAGATTTGGTACCATTGTCGATGATAAATGTGATTTAATTGAGACTTCTTCTATCTTAGACAGATCTTCTATCGTAAGACAAACTCAGAACTCCTTTATATACAGAGCGTGTAATACATTTAACAACATGTACTTTTTGTGATACTAGAGTAGAGTAGGTACTGTTTAAATTTTCATTCCGAACCACACCGAAAATTTTCAAATACGTTATCTTGATTGCCACCAAATTTTGGTGGCACAATCACGCATACTCTCGTGAAATACGAAAATTTAATGTTGTATTTTAAAATCATTCATACTGTTTTGAATCATAGTTATGAAGTGAAATGATTAATTATGTATAAGGGTTAATTGTCTCACAATAACTTTGCAATGAAATTGACGAAAATAATTAGTAATAAAAAAAAATAAAAAAATATGTTTTCATATGATTAAACATTAATAAAAATATGAAATTATATCATATCATATAGAACACAGAGATCATCAATGTTGCCATAAAATAGTTTATTTATTTAACATAACATATTTCATAAAAAAAACATGAATTCATCAGTGTACCTATTTAAATAGTTTGTAGGTCAATAATTAGATATTAATATTATAAATATTTTGACAGTATTTATATATCATATTTAAGTAGTGATTAATTTAATAAAATAATTAAATAGTTTACTTAATTGACTTAAAATTCCTTTATAATATTAACATTATTTGAAAAAAGATTTATATTAATAAGTATTGTGTAGGTACTATGTATTTATTTTTTAAGTTAGATATTTAAACCATAATATATGTTTTCTAGAAAAAAATAAGTACAATTACACAAAGGTTATTTTTAATTTATGTTTTAAGAGAATAATTTTTAATTAAATTTTATTTGATAATATAACAAATGATCTGTAGATAATAAATTGTGTGATGTTTTATATAAATTATTTTAACTAAATAAGTTTTATTTTATGTTAACTTTATAATAAATAAAAATGTGCCTTATTCGATTAGATTTACTATTTAATAAACTATTTGTTAAAAAAGTGTGTTTTAATTTTTTAAAAAATAAAAATATTGATGGATACACTATTTTTCGGTAATTTATTTCGGTGCCACTATTTTTACGACCGGAATTGGCGGGAAAAGCGTTTTCCCGCCAAAAAGTGTCTATTTATACGACAAATTTTCTGACGTCGTCTATGTTTTTAGGTCATTTATAACCATAGAAAGCGCAGATAAATCAAAATACAAAAATATTTACCTTTGTCATTTTTTCAATGGTCATAAAAATGCATCATTGAATCCAATTTGAAGAAAAAATAAATAATATTGGCATCTTATTACATTTACTTAATTTTATAAATCATTTTTTCATCGAGATCTACTATTATAACAAAGTATAAACAAAGGTAAATATTTTTATAACTTGATTTATCTGCGTTTTCTGTGGGTATTTTTGGTTTTCGTCTATGGTTGAGTCGTGTAAATAGTCGTAGCCAATTTATTTAGTGGAAAAAAGGAATCAAGAAAAACAATTTTCTTCAAATATTTACTATATTTATTATTTCTGTAAATAATTATTTTTAAAAACAGTGATTTTCTAATCTACTTTCTACAATTGAAATGCATTTATATTCCTATGAACGCTCGAATAAATAGATATTTTATTTATAAAATACGCGAAGTTCATTTTCTACTTACAAAAAAAAACTAAAGATTTTTTTTTCAGATTGTACTTTATTATTTACAAAATAAATAGATATTACTATTTAAAACTTGTCAAATAAAATTTTATACAGTAAACACATATATAAACGGTACATAGGAAAACTGAAAAGTTTAGCTTCAGAAGATTGAGATACATATTTTACGATTCACAAGTATTAACTTCAAATTATTAAAATTACGAAGAACCTGTTACTATGAGCTTCGTCCTGATATTATCTTTGTTTATGCAGTCAAAAATTCATATAATATTCGAAAAATCATTATTCCTTTAATTCCAGCAAAACAGGTTTGTCAAAATTTAGACAGTTAAAAATAAATTGAAAATATTCTTCACATTTCAAAATAAGAATTTATTATTATTATATATTAATTTAACTTTATGGTAACTAATTCATTTCCATTATTAATTTATTTTCTTAATGACTTGAGTTCAATATCTTCAATTTTTTTTTATTTTTAACATAATTTAAAAAATATTTGTATCTTTAAAATATCTATATTGTGGGTATCATCAAATGATTTCAAATAAAACCTGTTTCAAAAATCATTTAAATAATGTATAGGTACTTAATTACAAGTTTACTTCTTACTAAGTGTAAGTAATTAATTTAGAGTAGATACCTACTTGGATGTTTCGGGTGTTTGAAAAATCTCCGGAAATTTATTTTTTATTTATCTATTTATACATACACTGATGAAATTACAATAATTATTGATCTGCAATGCCCCACTAGGCAAAAAAACCTGTACCGGGGCCAATGCATCTCGAAACAGTTACACTGTATTAGTTGATGCCAACATCAATCGAATATAAAATGTGATTATATTACAAATAACAATGAAAATAAATAAAAAACATTTACAAAAAAACATAATATAAAAATAAATTCAATCTACAGTTTTTGTAACTGTTAACAAAAATAAATAAATTGATGTTTTGAGGCAAAAAATTCAATAGTCATGTGTTTTTGTAATTTCATTTTTCTCTTTCCTCTTCTTCAGACACATCCCACTCTTTTAGAGTTCTGAAGGTCATCAGTATTAATCGTACACCACATCATCCGGCAGTCATTTGACGTTGATGATTTCGTCCAAGTCATGTGGGGAGAGTAGCTTCTCTTGAATATCTGACTGAGGAGACAGAAGACTATCCTGGATATCGTTCTGGACCACTATACTGTCCTCACTTGATGATCTCTTTATGGCTATGCTACTGGTTTGTCTGAAAGAATAAATAGCATCAAAATCTCAGGAAATATCCTAAATGCAAGGACTATTTCTATTACAAATATATACAGACACTTGAAGCTGAAGAAACAAGAAAATTCATGATCTGTATTCAGCTACAAGCTTTCACTATGCTCAATATCCACTAAAAATGATCATTGTGTTCATTTGTCAATCATTTATACCTACATATTATTGTATTTATTTGTCAATCATTTGTACTTTTCATTGAAATTCTCCATCAATTATTTATTCTTTAATGAATTATTCATTGTTTTTGTTTATCTGTCAATCATTTATGCTTATTGAATGTGTTCATTTGTCATCCATTTTATGCATATGAATAGATATTCTTTATAATATGTTCTTTGACTTCAATGCTAAGTCCTATTTGATTCTCAGCAAGTTCGATTTTCACCGAAGTCATGGTTCTCTATATATGGATTCTTAGATATATTCTCTATACATGGTTTTCTCGTCTATCTTAAGTGTATGGCTTATTTTATATTTATTCGAAAATAAATTAAATCGGTTTTTCGCTTTAGTACTTATAAAGGTAATCTACACTAACATAAAAAATGAAAAACATAAAAAAAATAAAATAATAAAAATCCTCACGATGCAGGTGTACTTGGTAGACGTGGTAATCTGACAGGAGCTCCCAGAAGACGTCTGGCGGGACTTGCAGGAAGCCACTCACTGTCACCACCAGAACTGGAACCGCGACCTGATCCTGAACTTCCACTGGACCATTGGACCGTCTCAACCATACTGCATAGTGCATAGAAAGACATATTTATAAAATACAGGATCATAAGAAAGAATGAGGGCCAGCTAAAGTACATTGGAAATCCTCTGATGATGATGAGAATGAGGGTTATAGGGTTATAGTTTTTTAGAAAGCTATTTGGAGACATGTATAGGGACAGGATATTCCCGAAGGAATGGAAAAAGGCAAAACTGGTACTCGTGGAGAAGCCCACAAAGAATCCATCAGAGGAAAGAAAATACAGACCCATAGGCCATATGTCTTATAAATGTTATTGCGAAATAGTTTGAGACTATATTAAATGAAAAACTGGTGAAGATATAGAAAGGCTTGGAGGTCTGAGCGAATCACAATACGGATTCAGAAAGGACAGGACAACGATACATGCTATAAAGAGAGTCCAGGCGCTGGCCAACTCGGCAAGAGAGGGAAAGATGTTGAATGCATTGGTACTAGTAGACGTGTAAAATGCCTTCAATACGGCATCATGGGGCATCGTCGTTAAAAAAATAGAAAGACTAAATATTGACAAAAACATATGCAACATCATAGTAGAATGGCTGACGGACAGGAAAGTTGCACTGGATAGCAAAACCGAAATAGAGGTAGGAAGGGGTGTCCCTCAAGGATCCGTATTAGGGCCGACACTATGGAACACACTATATGATGATGAAGACGTAAACCTCGTGTGTTATGCAGATGACTTGGCAGTGTCCGTCACAGCCGCGTCTAGGCACGAACTTACTGCAAAAACAAATGCAGCTCTGCTGGACAGTGGATGAAAAAGAATGAATAAGTGGGGCGCCACAGATAACTGAGGCAATAATACTAAGCCGGCAAAGGAAAACAAGGGACTTACATTTTGAATTCGAAGGGGAAAAAATTAAACTCTCAAATGAAGTGGTGTACCTCGGAGTGACCCTGGATAGAGGCCTACCTTCAGCAGACATTTAAAAAACGCCTGCAACAAAGCAGACTAGACAACAAAGGCCTATGAGTACTCTGCTGCCAAATACAACTGGCCCCGGACATTCCCAAAGAAAGGTGCTAGCAATGACCTCACAGCCAATAATTCTGTACGCGGCCCCTGTATGGAAACACAATTTAATAAATAACTACCAAAAGGACCTTGTTTTGATAGGACAAAGGACTATGGCTCTAAGAGTGTGCAATGCATACAAGACCGTATCAACATATGCAGCTCTGGTGATAGCTGGTCTAATACCAGCCAATTTACTAGCAGATGACAGTGGAGAAATATTCAAAGGGGAAAGACCCGATACCCCCGAAAAGAGAGAAGAAGAAAGAGAGACAACTATAAACAAGTGGCAGCTAGAATGGAATACATCCACGAAAGGTAGATGGACCCACCGTCTAATTGAAGACATAAAGGCCTGGATAAATAGGCGTCATGGCAACATGACGTTTAGAGCAACAGTGTGCACACGGAGTGTTCTATGACTACCTTAAAGGGATAAACAGGTCAGAAAGCGGAGCATGCATTAATTGCTCCCAAAAGTGATGCGGAGCACACCCTGTTTGCATACCAGAGATGGCTACCAGAAAGAGATGCACAGATGGTAAAACTACAAAAAGACATAACGGTGGAAAATTTAACGAAAAAGATGATCGGATGGAAGTGTACCCAAGACTTTATGGAAAGGATAATCATACAAAAGGAGAAAGACGAGAGACTGAATCAAAGTACAGAGTGACAAAAGACAACTTTGCAGCCAAAGGATAAGACCGAAAGGTGGGAACCAGGCTGCGAAAGAAGAAGTCCAGCACTACCCAGTCAGAAGGAGGTCTTACTCTTGTATGTACCCTCCACTTTATAATCCATTATAAAGGGACACTCTTGGCGAAAATTTGAATTGAAATTGATTTTTTTTAATTAGATTTGAGTATCAAGAGCAAAACCGAAGATTGAGGTTCAATTCAAAAAATCGTATGAACTAAAATATAAACCAATAAATATGAATCTGCTTCTTGAACATCATTTAGCTCAATGTACCACTTCATAATTCATTCATTCTTCAAAACTTGACCCTATTTTATATTTTTTTAACTTTTTCCTTCACGTCCATTGTACCTACCCACACACTCATCGATAAATATACATACCTACCTATATACATATTTTTCTACAGAAATTTATGCTGAATCTTGCATATTTTGTCGACCTTGGTGACTCAGTTGATTAGGTATCTACGTACTGATCCAAGATTGTGTTTTTAGACTGGATCTGTGAGACGATTAATATAGTAAATCTCCAGAATGTGGCAACTTGTTATTGGTTGCATGTTAAATTAATATTCGACATAGTACCTGTTTGTTTCCTGAGAAGTAATATAAAATAAATAAATAAATACATATCTTATTGCAGCAGCATAGTGGCAAGTCGTTTTACTACTGCGCTGATGTTTTGGTTTAATTCCCAGCAAATATATTGTCTATTCTACTACTGTGTTGATGTTTTGGTTTAATTCCCAGCAAATATATTGTATATTCTACTACTGTGCTGATGTTTTGGTTTAATTCCCAACAAATATATTGTATATTCTACTACTGTGCTGATGTTTTGGTTTAATTCCTAGCAAATATATTGTATATTCTACTACCTACTGTGCTGATGTTTTGGTTTAATTCCCAGCAAATATATTGTATGTTCTACTACTGTGCTGATGTTTTGGTTTAATTCCCAGCAAATATATTGTATATTCTACTACTGTGCTGATGTTTTGGTTTAATTCCTAGCAAATATATTGTATATTCTACTACCTACTGTGCTGATGTTTTGGTTTAATTCCCAGCAAATATATTGTATGTTCTACTACTGTGCTGATGTTTTGGTTTAATTCCCAGCAAATATATTGTATATTCTACTACTGTGCTGATGTTTTGGTTTAATTCCCAGCAAATATATTGTATATTCTACTACTGTGCTGATGTTTTGGTTTAATTCCCAGCAAATATATTGTATATTCTACTACTGTGCTGATGTTTTGGGTTTTATTCCTAGCAAATATAATACCTAAATGTATTTTTTTGTTCTTCTGAGCTATGAGCACGGGTTGATTAGAAAACAAGTGAGTTGTGGCCAACTCTATACTCCTCACTACCAAGTCACTCCACTTACTATTCAATTTTTTTTGGAAAATTTTCAGTATTTAAATGAAATGAATTAGCTGAATTATTTTTGATTTACATATTTTATTATGAAAACCTGATAATTCTTCAATGCCATTTTATGTGCGTGGTGTGCCCTTTTTACTAATTGGAAAATAAATATATGAAATTTTAAGTTTCCTGAGCTTGGGGTCACTTTGAAATAATTTATTGTTAAAAAAAATTAAGAAGCTCTATTCAAATATCCTTCAAAATGTAATGGGGTTTGTTTTACAGTATTTTAAAATAATCTAATAAGTAGGTATTTTAGTCTAAGATAGATTAAGTTAAATAAACACGCCGTACATAGCGCATCACACAGCACATAGTATACATCACATACACATACATATTGTGATGAAAATTTCAGAATACAATCTCAACAAAATTAGTAAATAATCTGCAATAAAAAAACCTTAATAATTGCGAACTCAAAACACTCAAAATTATCCCCTTGGGGTAGCGAGGAGTAAAAATGTAATTTGGCAATACTACAATATTTACTGTTTTGACGAATTACACTCACTTGTTACTGATGGGGGGTAGAGTATAAGAATTGAAAACCATAGCACTATCTGTGTAAGTTGAAGCGTGAATCTCTTGTTGATAAAGAGTATACAGCTCTTGAAGATCTGGCGGAAGCTTCATACCACCTTCTGTAAAAGTAAAAACACATTTGAATATAAAAAAATATCAACTTATGTGACGATCTTTGAGAAAAAGGAAGACTCGGCTATGTCCGGAGTCACTCGAAATCGAATGATTGTCGAATGACTTCGTCCCACACGAAGATGGTTTCTATAATACAATTCTACCAAATAAAAAATCATGTAACAATGAAAGTAAATTTGAATTGAAAGTATAAAATAATCAATTAATAATGGCACTTTAGCTCATTGTAAAACCATCAAAGTTTGGGTCTCAAATTTGGGGCTTTGTGTGAAGAATTCTTTTTTAGACCCTTTTCTTTAACTTCACTTGTCTGTCTGTATTTGCAACAATGCTATCGATATTAACTAACTTCCCGACCAGTTACAGCTTAAAAACTTTCGGAATTTGTGTATTCCCGGTGAAAATTCATCTTAAAACTGATTCATTTGATAATTACACAGCTTACTTTATTTCATATTTTGATAAAATTGGACACTTTTGTATTTCATACAAAGTTTGATAACTTTCATAATTTGTGTATTACCGATGACATTGCATGTTAAAATATAAAGTTATTTCGTGCTTGATTCATTTGATATTTTGATGAAATTGAACAATGCAATATCATAGAACAAAAAAACAGTGCAATGCGTTTCCAGCTGAGCGTTAGTAAAATTGTGCTAATATTGCTTCTCTGGGCTGGAAACACTGGTTAGTTGGTACATGATATACATTTCTGAATATAAATTTCTGTCAACAAATTAAAATTAAGGATAATTTATTAATTGATTTATTAAATATATGCTTAGGAAAATCGATTACAAATTTAAAACAAATATAAAGAAAACATTGAAATGGGTCTCTCATCTTTTTATTTGTTTAATTAGTTGTGGAATTCTTTCTTCGCGCATTCATCTAAATTAGTAATAGTAATAAGCAATCTTTTTTTACGGAATGATATAATTAAAAATACTACCGTCCATTATCTGCCTCTGCCTGGTGATGATTTCGTCGCTGAGTTGTCTCTGTCTGTCGTACCGAAGCAACTGCAGGTCGCGACGACGCAGATCTGCCGCGCGACTTGCCCTCTCTCCCTGCAGTGCTAACTTGTCGGCTTGCAACTCGTGCACGCGACAAGCGAGCGCCAATAGTTCACGCTCCTCTTCGCTGCTCGTTCGGGACGGTAGTTCCTAAAGCGAAAACAATATTTTCTTTGCACCATATTGTAACAAAACTCTACTGTGTTCAAATTAAACAAATCACTTTTGTTAAGTCCATTGAAATCAAAATATTTTCAAACCACCGGCAGCAAGACTAAAATCAAGGAAAAGCTTCCCTAGATTTACATCCTCCCTTAAACTGCCACCAGATAGGGCAAGGAAAGATCTTTGGCAAGCACAACACGGTGGAGATCAGGTCAACCTGTTGTAAAGTTTGGGACCGTGACACCAACTACCGTACTATACATTTTTCTAATGGGGTGTTTAGGTTTATATGCCCCCTTAAGCATAAATATCGCTCTCGCAAGAGGTATTCTTTTATTATATTGGTCCTAAATACCAGGACATAAAATAATTTATGACGTCTCTGTCCCTTACAATAATTGTCACTACATAATGCTTCTTCTTATTCTTTTAATAAACCTGTCGGTCTGCAATACAAAAACTAAAACAAAAACTCCTGAGATGAAGAAGTCCTTCTGGTTTTCCGGGTAGACGGCGATTAGAAGAGATTTCATTTGCTGCTATATATGTAAGTATATACATAACTGTCCATTCAACGTTTTCTTCTGGATCAACTCCACCTATTGCACGTGTTTTTCTTATTGCAACATTGCGGACACGATCTCGGTGAGTTTTTCCAGTGAACCTTAGAACCATCATTTCAGTTGTACGTCAGAGCCCCTTGGTTAGTACAAAGTCTGCACGCGTTTCCACAGCATACATCATGACCTTGCTGTCAATACGCATGTGTTTATTTTTCCAGACCATATTTTTTAGACATCCAAATACGGAATTGACTTTTTCGCGGACTTCAGTGTATAGGTCATAATGACTGAAGATCTCTGATCCTAAATATTTGAAACTCATGACTTGCTCCACGGGCTTATCATCAACAGTTAACTTACACCTAGAAGATTGTTTGGACATAGTAAATGATTGTTTCTAACTTGTAACTTGTATTACGAGTTAGTTATTGTTGTCTTTGCTCAAAACAGTATGCAGAAACAGGGCCGGATCTACCCAATTTGGCGCCTGGTGCACTATATCCAAGGCGCCCCCCCCCCCCCAAATATATTATTTTATAAATATAATATAAATACACTCCAGAGTGTGGCAACTTGTTATTAGGTGCGCGGTAAATTAATATTTGACATAGTATCTGTTAGTTGCCCGAGAAGCAGTATAAAATTAATAACTACTATACACATAGGAAATAGGAAATCACTACATTTTTTTTTAAATTTAATGCATTGGAAAAAATACTCACCTTCGAATAAATATCTTATAATCGATGATATTGACTGCTTTGAAGTCTAGCCTAATCGGGAGGGTGGGAGTCGAAGTCCGATATTTAATTTATCAATGTATTTAGTTTTCTCTTTGTGGTACCTACATTATTTAAAAAAATATATTTACATTGTTCTATAATTTTCAGTTTTCTACTCCCCGATTTTTATTATTAAGTAAAGAATAGTCTAAATCGATTATATTATGTAAGCAAGTAAATGATAAGTATGTAAATATTAAATAATTAGCTAAAACATACGTGAATTATGCAACAGATTGAATGTAACTGTAAACTGAATATAATTAACTCGACTAACTTACATTTTTAATGCGAAGTGTAAAAGAGGTCTATTAACAATTATTGTTGTCTTAATTATTCGATACAGATAGTATGACTTTTTAAATACAAGTTTTTTGTTACATTCATTTGCCGTCGCGAAGACGCGAGATGGTATTAGTCTAGATACACGAAGCAAGCTCTCGTAATAGGATGTACTAAAAACAAAAAAGTGTCCACTAGTAGTGAACTCTGATTAGTACATTAGTATATTATCATGAAACATTTTTTTAAATTGGCGTTGGTGTATGTTGTGCCGTACTTTCTATATGCAGACGCAATGGTTAGGAAATTTGGCCTATAAGTTTTGTAGAATAAGTAAAAAAATCTGTCTTTTCTTTAAATTAGTAGGTACCTAAGAGGTACCTTTTAAAAAGTGACCGGCACCAACGGCGTAATATCACATGCATAAAAGATTATTCCACTTCACGAAATTCTCGTGTGTAATGTACAGTACGGTATATATGGTACCCGCGGGCGGATTATAATATAAATAACTGTAACGCGTAAAGTACAATACCTACCTACTGTTATTTTGAGGGGCGGCGCGAGATTCAAATAAGATAATTATTGATATTCGTATTTATTATATTTTAAGCATTATATTATTATGTAAATGCTTTTTTCGTTGTGTACCACTTCGAATAATAATATTAAGTATAAATTTAATACTTACATATAATCATTCGTATTTAGTATTAATTAAAAAAAAACTCATCATCAACAACTCAGGATTGTTAATAGATAATTATAATAGTAGTAGCAATTGAATTCAAATTCATCCGTGATATTTTTTCTGTTTCGGGATTTTTAGGTACTTAGGTATATATTTATGGTCTTTTTTATATATTTGTTGAATCTTTTTTGTTATATTTGGCGCCAAGATTTATTTGCGCCAGGCGCAACTGCACCGTGTGAACCTATGGTGGATCCGGCCCTGTGCAGAAAACAAAGTTATGGGTATTAATGTTATGAGATAAGTGGACAAAAAAAAACGATCTCTCTGATTCTTCCTATTTTGGTGGTTCACAATAATTCTTTTTTCTATGCACTGGTCTAAACATCCACACGCGTTGATCTTCAAAGTTGTACTAAACTTTTTTCACTTCTCATTTACTGTCACCCAATTTTTTTGCAACTTATATTTCAAAGTGACAATTCCCGAACATATCGATGAGAGGAAAATGGTAAGGAAAGGATTCATAGAAATATTTTTATACACTTCTTCTTCTTCTTCTTCTTCTTTAGCCGTCTCTCCACTGCTGGATGTAGGCCTCTTCAAAATCCTTCCATTTATTTCGGTCCATGGCTCGTCTCGGCCAGTTTCTACCCGCAACAGGGACAATATCGTCCGCCCATCTTTTCATCGGTCGACCTATTCCCCGTTTATTTCCCCATGGTCTCCACCTCATTACTCTGGGTGCCCATCTCTCTGTTCCCTGTCTAGCAACGTGACCTGCCCATTGCCACTTTAATCTTGCTACATGGTCCATAATGTCGACAACCTTGGTCTGGCGTCTGATCTCTTCATTTCTTATTTTATTTCTCAGACTTATGCCTAACATTTGCCTCTCCATGGATCGCTGTGCGCATTTAAGTTTGTATGTGGTGTTGGCAGTCAATGTCATCGTTTCTAGACCATACGTCATCACAGGGAGGACACACGATTCAAAAACTCTTCGTTTCAAATTAATGGGGATTTCTTTGTTTTTTAGGACATGCTGGAGTTTGCCAAAAGCAGCCCAGCCGAGACCAATCCTTCTAGGTATTTCCGCTGTTTGGTTTTCCTTCCCTAATGTGATTTTCTGCCCAAGATAAATATACTCGTCTACAGCTTCAATCGTTTTGTTGTCGATTTTTAAGCTGTTGCTGGATGAACTCATTATTTTCGTTTTATTTATATTCATCTCCAGGCCAATCTTTAGGGAAGCTTCGTGCAGATCTTTGATCATGCCACTTAATTCTGCCAGATCTTCACTTACAAGAACTATGTCATCAGCAAATCTGAGATGGGTCAGATACATGCCATTTATTTTTATACCCTTTTTTTCCCAATTTAAAGTTTTAAAAACATTTTCCAGGGCAACAGTAAATAGTTTGGGAGAAATGGTGTCTCCCTGTCTGACGCCTCTACAGATTTTTACTTTTTCCGTTTTTGTTTCTTCGTCAATTTTTACAACCATTGTGGCATGGTCATATATAAATTTAATTAGCCTTGAGTATCTTGAGTCGATTCTTGCATCGTTTAGAGCTTGTATTACTCCCCACTGTTCTACCGAGTCAAAGGCTTTTTTATAGTCAATAAATGCCAAATGGATTGTAATATTGTATTCGGTGACTTTTTCTATAAGCAGGCGTAGCGTTTGAATATGGTCAATAGTTCCAAAACTTTTTCTGAAGCCTGCCTGCTCTATCGGTTGGTAGAAGTCTAGTTTCTTAGTTAAACGGTTTGTAAGAATCTTAGTAAGTAATTTGTACAAGTGTGATAATAAGCTGATCGGTCGGTAGTTTTCTAGATTTTCGGGATCTCCTTTTTTGTGTAAAAGTATAACTTCGGCATTTTGCCAGATTTCTGGTATTATTTGTTGTTCTAGGCACTTATTGAGAAGTATTTTAACTGCTTCAATGAGCTCTTCGCCGCCTAGTTTTATCATGTCACTTGTCACTTGATCTTCGCCCGGACTTTTATTGTGTTTCATATATTTAAGTGCGTTTATTAACTCATCGTAATCAATTTCTGGCATTTCTTCCGATCCGGCGTTTAATATGGTGCCATTATTCTCTACATCATATTGTGTCTTTGATCTGTACAATTCTGTATAAAATTCATGTACAGATTCTATTATCTTGTTTTTGTCATTGACTACATCGCCATTTTTGTTTTTAATTCTAATGATATTCGATTTGCCAGTAGTTTTGTTTGATCTAAGGATTCTCATGTTTTTGTTTGATTCTATCGTGCTCATGATAAGGCTTGTATTATATTTTCGGATATCTTTTCTTATTTCCTTCCTGATAATCTTATTAAGAGTGTTATATCTGCTTGAGTCTCTGTCAGTTTGTCGTCTTTCCTCAATAAGTTTTATTGTGTTTAATGATAGTTTTTGGTTTTTGCCTGTTTTTCTAAATGATATTGTTTTAACAGCTGTCTGAATACTTTCCGTAATTTTATTTGTAAGGTGATTTATATCCATGTTGTGAAGCTCTGGTTCATGTTCTAATTTCTGTTGTAGTATATTTTGAAATTCTGTTTGGTGTTTGGTAATTGTTTCGATTGTGGGTGTTTTCCTGGGTTTTTTGTGGATCATGTTAAGCCTTTCTAGTTTTTCATTTATTCTAAACGAAGCTCTCACCAATCTGTGGTCGCTTCCCGCGTCAAATTGGTTTAGGACCGATATATCTTTACAGTATTTCAATTTGTCTGTAATAACAAAGTCAATTTCATTTTTTGTCCTACCGTCGGGACTTTTCCATGTCCATTTTCTTTGTTTTTTCTTCATGTAAAATGTGTTTGCGCAGTATAATTGTTCACATTGCAGGTAGTCTAAAAGTGTTTCTCCTCTTACATTTCTCTTACCCAGACCAAATTTACCAATGTAGTGCGGATCCCCAAGCTGCCTCTCTCCCAATTTTGCATTAAAATCTCCTATTATTATACTAAGTTGTGCATTTTCCAATTTTCTCGCCTTTGTAATATCTTCATAGAACTTCTCGACCTCTTCGTCAACTGCTGCACTCGTTGGAGCGTATACTTGTATGACCTGTATTTTAAATCGTTTGTTAAGTTCCAGTATAATATATATGACTCTGTGTGATATGCTGTTCATTTTTATTACTTTGTCTCTTTTACTTTTATGTACCATTATAGCCACTCCTCCTGTTGAGACTTGTTTATTGTTTCTATATAAAAGGTGTCCTGATGGGAGGGTAACAGCTTCTTCTCCTTTTAGTCTTGTTTCGCACATTCCTAGAATATCCCAGTTTACATTATCAAGTTCTCTTTCAAGTCTAATTCTGTCTGCTTCTTGTCTCATAGTCCGAATATTATATGTCGCGATCTTAAGTTCTGTGATTTTCCCTTTATTCGAGTTTTTGCCTCCCCCAGAATCCATGAGGCGGACCAACTTTGAGTCAGTGTGAGATTCTGAGTTTTTATCTCTACTCACCTGGGGTAGTTTCGTTTTATAATTCGAATTCATGGTTGGTGCTTTGAAGGTTTTGGCATTAAAACACCACGCTTGCCAGACGTGTTGGTGTTGCCAGACGTGTTTATACACAGTACAACAAAATAGGATTGGGAGTTAAAAAAACGGTGAAATAATAAAGTACTTATTGAAATAAGGGAGGGAAGGAGATGAGGTAAAAAAGAGAGGAAAAAATAATATATGATGCGAATACCTTCCTAATAAGGATGTGAGGCTTTTGACTTTAGATCCTTTCACTGCTGTAGGTTGCGTAACTTGTCAAGACGATATTGAATATAATTTGTATTAATCTACTTGCATCGCAAACATCGAGTTTTGTAATTTGTAACACGTGGTATAGTAGCATCTACTCTGAATTTTATTCTGCAATAGGGAATGTGAAATAAATTGTTCACAAGAATTTCCTGGCTCATTGATGTTTATAGTTATAAAATTTACCAGCTCCGGTGTCATGTTGTTTTGAATTAGAAAATAATATTTACTTACATAAAAAATCATGATTTAGCTCAAAACGCTTTTGGATATATGACATTATACTAACATCTTCCAAAGCCGCTCCTCTTTTTCTGACAGTTTCAAGTTCTCTCTCAGCCGCTGCTCGTTCTCCCCTTGCGCGCTCTTGTTCTTGTTCAAGAACAGCCAGTTCACCCCAGGCTTGTTCCACAGCAACTGTGCCCTCTTCTGATGCTGTACCGGTTGATCTTCTACTAACAAAAATAAGTATGTACACATGATCAAATTTTCAGAATCAACTATAAAATATTGGGTTCAGAAGAGGCCTCAAAATCTTGTAGCCCGTAGCCCTATTCATCAAGCCCGATCAAATGGATAAGCCATAACTTCAGGCATCTGAGTCTCCTTGTTACTATCGCCGAATGAATGATGGAGGGCAGAAACTATAGAGGTCGCCCTAGAGACAATTATTATTATGGACCAGGTGATCAGTGATGTGCGCTGTAGCAGCTACCAAGAGATGAAGAGGAGAAAAAGCAGTTTGTCTCGATTGAAATATCATATAATTTTTTTTTTTTTTACCTGAAACTCTGTTGTGTTGAAAGTCTAGACGTCGTTGGCGCATTGTATAACCGATTATTTCTTGATTCCCAGTGGCTTATTACTAAATGTTGCCTTTCAGCGTCCATTGCAAGTCCTAAAAGGTGACTGTCCAATTCCATTAATTTCTTCCTAAGTCTCATTTGTTCTTGAAATGTTCCTACTATTGCGTGCCTCAGAGCTTTTAATTCATTATTTTTTTGTTGGTTATTATTGGAATTTGGATCAGCCGCTATACCAGATCTGAAACAAAAACATTAATATTTTTTAATCTATTCAGGCAATATAATATATATGTGTTGCATTATTATCATATTTTTCATGATGAAATAGTAACCTTGGTCTTTCTTCTTTCATTTTAGTTCTTAACCTTGATATTTCATTTTTAAGTTCATTTATAACTGTCCTATATTGTGTAACGTGGTAATCAGTATCCAAAACATTTCTTTTTACCTGGAAAATAAACAATTCAATTACTTGTTAGGAAATTTGTAAACTTTTGACCAAGTAAATGACAATGCTGCCTTTAATTAAATAAACCTCTTAAATTATCTCCTTAAACAGATTTGAAATGCTAAATTTTGAGGTCGCTGCTCCGGGGTTAGGTGGGGTACGCTTGTCACCCTTTTCCTACTTTTCTATCCTGCGCCCTTCCTCAAAACCACTTCCTTTTGGTAATTAACATGTCATATATTATTATTTATATCATAAAAATTTGTCTTTTTACACAATAAATAAAAATAAAATAAAAACTATTCAAATTTAATCATTTATTCCCTGCAGTATAATTATTGATTTATATACATGTGTAGGAATCCACTATATTTAACAAAGACTAAATAGTTTACTGATTAGTTGGAAGAAATTTCCATATGGCAATGAACTCGCCACTTGCTCAAGGTGCAAGGAAGTGTTTTTAATTATTCAATAACAATAATCTCAATATTTATAATAATAATAATCTCAATAATTAATGTAAAACAGTGGTTTTATCTAAAAACATAAGTATTGAATGAAATATTTTATTACTTGTTCGTATAAAAATTCAACACGTTTTACATTATTTATAATTAACATAAACAATGATAAAATAAATGATTTTCAATTGTTAGTGTTAATGTAACATCGTGTATAAGGACTGTTGCTTTCATTGTTTACAAACCAATTTTACAATAGATGGCGTTACAAAAAATTTTCTTCGTTAGTTCATAGATGGCGATGGTGTTTTAGCTTTTTTCAAACAACCAGTTTTATGATAACTTTCAAAAATTGGATTGATTGAGAACTCAATTAGAAGGCATAATTGGTGAAGGTTGCGCAAGCGCATAAAGTGATCACGTAAACCAGCCGATGACAAGTCGTAAGCCCTATAGGTGCCTTGTTTTCCAGGTTTTCCTATAATATTCCAACTTTGCCTCTATTGAAATGTTTTAAAATTGTCATAAAAATAATTTTCCATTTTCTTTGTGATAATGTTTACTCCTGTTTTCTTGCAATGTGTATTGCACATATATGACGTCATCATAAATTTGACTTACCCATTACCAGACTGAACCATGCTAACGCATAACCGGCAACAGTTAGGCTGGGTTGTTTCAGCAAACGTATAAGTAATAGTATAGTAAAAATACGTTGATTTCATAAAATTGTTCAAAATTGCGTGGTTAAAGAGCATTAGATTTCTATGAAACAACCAAAAGTTTTAAACAATTTTATGAAATCAAAGTATTTCAACTATACTTTAATCTTTGTTCGAGAAACACAGCCTTAGGTTTAGATAAATTAATTAAATTATGACAAATTATTGATGGAAGTCAAGAAAGTGTAGAAACGAATTTGTAAACGCTTGATTATAAACTCATAGACATTAAGTAATCCAATAGTCAAGAGTTCGAATACTACCACGACCGATTACGTTCACCTATTCACAAGCATTCATGCTTTGTTTAGGGAATATTATGAGGGTGTATATATACTTGTTACAAGGAATTCTTTGAGAATATATGTATATAGATACAAAAATTTTAAAAGTGCTTTAGCTAACCTTATTTGTGATATGGTTTGCCCTATCAGCATATAGAAGAGTATTTCTACTCTCCTCGCGATGTTCCGCAGCTGGAGAAACATGAGCCACCATCACTGTTCTGCAATTACCACTGAGAGCTTCTTTTAGTAATCTCGTTAACTTGGAGTCTCG
Organism: Molanna angustata; assembly: GCA_963576475.1. Classification (NCBI taxonomy): domain Eukaryota; kingdom Metazoa; phylum Arthropoda; class Insecta; order Trichoptera; family Molannidae; genus Molanna; species Molanna angustata. The sequence goes on from OY754965.1 coordinate 10,273,771, forward strand.
ATAATTTACGTACCTAAAATAAACAATATTTATAAAGGTTTTTAGTTTGTATCCGTATGTATAAATATACGTAATTATACTTTTGTCATAGCAATGGTGCTTCAATGTATTGGGTTGATACTTATTAATTTGCTTATGATCATCCAATTTCAAATATCAATGATCTCTTCAGTTTCCGAGGGAGTATTTGGTGACACCTGATAAATATTAATTTGATATATAGTTATCTTGCATACTCAATCAAGACCAAGACTAAGACCCGACTTTTGATCATCACTAGTATTGGAGGCTAGGTTGCGGCCATAGGTGCCTAGCCAGTAAAGTTGAGGGTGGCTGCAGCCCCACCCTAGGATTCTGGGTAACAGGTCGGTACCCCCTTCAATTCTTACCTATGGAAGAGCAGGGCAGACGCCTTAATGCCTCGCTCGGCGGTGACTCATCAAACGTGGCGATGAGTAAGTCTGCATCATCGGGCGATGGAAATCGAAGCACTGAAAGTACTGTCCGGTGGTGTACCTGAAATTCGCCAACATGAGTACTAAGGGGTGGAGGAGCCCCCCGTGATGATTGGTCGGCACGACCCACTCGGCGGTACCCGAGTTGATGACGAGACAGGTGCAGCTAACGCTGCGCCTGGTGTGGAAATCGAAGAACTGAAAGTACTACGGGCGTGGCGAAGGCTCCCTGTGGCAGTCTGTTGTTCGTGGAGCTGCTGGGAGGGTAACCCCTGCTATGATTCACGGGCCTTCACGAGTGTGGTTGGACTCTTAGTGGCAGTGGTATGAAATATGCATGGTGGTAGTTCTTGTTTCGTCCGACGAGCAGCCGCTCCGGGGATGAACAGAACACTTAGTTCTATAACGTTCCCTATGGAGTGGGGTAGATGACTGCGACTTTTCCTAATAGTATTGGAGAGGGTGTAGGTATAGGCCGTTTACGCTTGACTTTGGTATGATCGCATAAAGATGTTAATAACATGTATACATGTAGGAATATAAACATATATAAAAATATCGACGGGTGTCAAATGTGTCGTATATGTATTTTTATGAGTCATTCAAAAGTCATCTTGGACAAACTCTACTGAATCATATTATGAAATCATTTCTGATAGGAATCACATCTAAAATTGAATACATTCTTGATTAAACAAATACTAAGGCATACATAATTCGAAAGAAGTGAAATTGTCACCTATGATTATTTTTACTCCTCACTAACCGAAGGGAATATAGTGGGGAGTTATGATTTCGCAATTTTTAAGACTATTTTTTTTATTGCAGATTATCAACTAATATCATGCTGAGATTGTATTCTGAAAGTTTCATCACAATGTATCTGTGTGTGTGTGTGTGTGTGTGCTATGTGCTGTGTGCAGTATGCTATGTGCAGTGTGCTATGTACGGCGTGTTCATTTTTACTTTATCGATTATAGACTAAAGTACTCATTCGATTATATTAAAATTTGCAAATTTGTATATCTAACACTCATTTAGACCCCATTAGATTTTGAAGGATATCTGAATAGTGCTTCTCAATTTTTTTAACTGTCAAATATTTGAAAGTGACCCCAAGCTCAGGAAAATTAAAATTTGAAATTTTTATTTTCAAATAGGTAAAAAGGCTCATCACTTTCATAAAATGGCATTAAAGAAATATCAACTTTTCATACTAAAATATATAAATAAAAAATAATTTAACAGTCATTTCATGAAAATGATGAAAATTTTCCATACAAAATTTGAATACTATAGGATGACTATACACAATGAAGCTTCCCTGCTAATATAATACTCTAATATCAATATGAAATCAAATAACTTAAGATTACCAAACATAAAAAATTCTCTTGTTATACTTATATATTTTTCATACAAAAATCTATTATTGTAAACATAATTAAAAATAATTTAATGGGAAATGATGTCAAGCGATAGTCTTACCTCGCCCCTCCAGAAAGTGCCGTTATGCAGTTTGCCAGCGCTAGTAGCGACCTGTTGATGTGGGCGCCTTCCTGCAAGCGGCGACCGCGGGAGCGCGCTACGTGAGCCCGCTCACTCCCAGCTAGGTCCACCAGGAAGAGACGCCCGCTGGCACCGGCCGCTCCCGACTCCGTGTCACTCCCCGCCGCCCCTCCAACACCCACTCCTGAACCGCAACTAGTCACTGTTACACTAAAACAAAAAAAAATTGAGGACACCCTTTTCAAAATTTTCTTCGCGTATTAAATTTGTAGGTAATCGATTTGTCAACAGCATACATTAAGGGGGGGACTGCTGCCAACGTACCTTTTTTTCAATTTGATAAACCATCATTATTTCTTATGAAATCGTTTTGACAAAAAAATTTAGATAGTTTGGGTGTTAATAAAGAAAAATATAGCAATACTTGTTGATAATGTTCTGTATAAATTCTTGTAGAAAAATAATGGCATACCCCGATTTTCAACGTTTATCTTATATTTTTAATAAAATATAAGGCGTAGTTCAACATATTTTTTTTTAATTAAAGAAGACAAAAATATCTACAAAAATATGATGTGACGTTGCATTAACGCTTCAGGTTTAGTAAATAAACCTAAAAAATATTTATTTTCCATTCAGCGCCAAATAAAAGCGAAATATTGCGAAATAAAAGTTTTTTTTACATACATACCATCATCCTGTTTTCATATTTTGGGTAGGAAAAAAAGACTGACCTCCATATTATCTAATCCTGACATACATCATATTATCAGCCATTATTCGTCCAATGTTGGACATAGGCCTCCCCTTTCAACCTCCAATCTTCCCTATCCCTCGCCACCCTGTGCCATTGACCTCCTGCCACCGTTTTATGTCATCAGACCATCTTGTTTGCGGTCTGCCCGGGTTTCTGCGTCCAGTTCTCGGTCGCCACTCCAGGGCACGTTTGGTCCATCAATCATCTGCTGTCCTTACTACATGGCCAGCCCAATTCCATTTTAAGGAAGCTACCTTGTATGCAACATCGGTAACTTTTGTCCTTTCTCTGATCCATTCGTTGCGTTTTCGATCACGAAGACTAATGTTTAGCATCCTCCGCTATATTGCTGACATACATACCAACATGTTTTATATGGAAATCAAAATATTTTAAAATGTTTATAAATTTGCGTTTAAGTGTTTATAGTTTGGTACGTATTCTTCAATTATACTAATATCGCCATCGACAGTTGGATCTCATGTGTTACATGCAAGTAGTCTTAATCAATTTCTTGAGTAGCCCTACAGTATACGCCTGATTTCCACCTTCGTCCCTATTGAGACGTTTGTCAAAACTTTCACAATTAGCTTCATTCTAACCTAAGAAGTGCGTGGCTCCTGGACGAAGTCTTGTTGGCCGCCGTCGACTCCACGACTCTAGCCCTGGCACCGCGGTGCAAGAGGGGCAAGGCCTCCGGGGCACTTCGGACCCTGGCGGCACTCAGCCCAGCCACGGCAGCCCTGCCCCCAGCGTCTTCTCGCAGCTCAAGTCCTCCGCCGCCGACTCCGGCACCAGGACTCAACAGATCACGAATGTTCTCGTTGTATATCTCCAAGTATGACATGGTCACCTGAAAACAAATATCTTAATGTAAGTCAAAATATCTTTCTAGGAAATAAATACCTATTACAAGACATGACTTATAAATGATAAATTTATTCGGAAAACAAACAGGATATAATATGATTTAAAATAATAGGTATATAATAATATGATCTAAAACAGTTTGATTATTTTATTCTATCCCAATATCTTTTCACTTAATAGGAACAAATATAAATTTCATATAAAAATGACAAATATGTAACATACATTATGTATATGTGTTATATTGTATGCATGTATGCGAAATAGATTATGGGTGAATGTGACTGTATTTATCTACATTTTGTGATTTAAGTATTATATCGAAATGCTTAAAGAATGTATTGTAGTTGGAGCAACTCCATCTAATGTAATTGTTTTGTGAATAGTTTGTGTAAGGGCAGTAAAAGTTTAATTTAGAAAGTAAGTAAGGCGAGTCTATACGGTTGTGAATAATTTTATGTCTATTATATAATTGTTCGACTGTTTATGTCTATTATATAATTGTTCGTCTGTTTAACCATCCGGTTAACCATCGACATGTACCTACAAGATAAATTAAAAACAAATTAACAAATGCATATAAGCTAAGAAGTTTAGGAAAGGACAAAGGATAGAAATAGGGAAAATTAAGAATAGAAATATATTATATTCATTTGCATTGCTTTTATATCTTGTGAATAGTTTGTGTAAGGGCAGTAAAAGTTTAATTTAGAAAGTAAGTAAGGCGAGTCTATACGGTTGTGAATAATTTTATGTCTATTATATAATTGTTCGACTGTTTATGTCTATTATATAATTGTTCGTCTGTTTAACCATCCGGTTAACCATCGACATGTACCTACAAAATAAATTAAAAACAAATTAACAAATGCATATAAGCTAAGAAGTTTAGGAAAGGACAAAGGATAGAAATAGGGAAAATTAAGAATAGAAATATATTATATTCATTTGCATTGCTTTTATATCTTGAAAAATTTGAATATAAATTAAGTAATTTGTATAACATAATATTTTAAAGTAATTTGTATAACGTAATATTTTCATTATTTGTTATTTGAACGACCCACGTCTTCTCAATATAGAATAGTAATCGAATAGAAATATGAAATATTTTTTGATGTTATTTGATTGTTATTATTGATAAACATATTTCCATATTGATAGAATAGAGGTTGCTAGGCAAATATTAAACATGTCAGTTGTGTTTTGATTTTGACTGCAATATAAAATATAAAAATTGGTTTTTTGTAGTGAATAACAATCTATATTTGTGATGGTATAGTGATTAACTTTCAGTTTTTGTACAAAACAATCTTTGTTGTGCGTTATTTTTGTGTGGAAGCTGAATTCACTATTGGGATTGCACTTTGTGTGTTTGACAGATACTTATTGTGAGTTATCTTATTTTTCTCTCGTCACATTTGATCTAAAACAGTCGTTAATAAACAAATAACTATCAAACAGAATAAAAATCGTGTTTAATGAAGAATTTGTTTTCGAAATATATATAAATATCAAGTGATAAGTGGTGACATTTTTGAAAGTAAACATTTTAAATTCGCTCAGCATTTTTTTTTACCGTATACATTGCAATCAACGTGTTTGGTTGATTGGCGACAATGAATGACCCACCCGATAAGGGTGGCCCTAATGCCAAAAAGAAAAGACTGGATATGGAACCAGAGTCTTCTTCACAAATGACAATTCGGTCAAATGAATACACAAATCAATTTGTCAAAGAAGGCGACTGTCCACCTTCAGTTGCTGTCAATGAGAGCGCATGCATATCTTCGGCTTCAGTTGGTGAGAGCCAGTACTCGCCTTTGGCTCTTCCGCCTTTCATGGTCGTTGTGGAGAACACGGAAAAGGGTAAACCCATTCATCCCATGGTTTTGGGTGGTTTACTATCTAGATCAGGTATGGAGGGGATTGTCCCTGGAGGAGTGAGGGCGGATGGAGGTCGCCGCACCATAGTTACATTTGCAACTGCTAAATATGCAAATAACTTTATAAAATCGAATATGCTTTCATCTAAGGGTTTGAAATCTTATATTCCCAATTACAAACTGTACAAGAGTGGATTGATTAGACGCATACCAACGGATCTAACAGATGACGACATTATGAACAATATTCAAGTACCCCTTGGTTGCGGGAAAGTTGCTAGACTAAGACGTTTGAATAGAAGGACTAATATCAACGGAAAAATGGAGTGGATTCCTTCATCCACAATTCTTGTCACATTTGAGGGGCAAAAACTCCCTGATTACATATACTTATTTTATAATTCTATAAATGTTGATTTGTATATTCCGCCTTCATACATTTGCCATAAATGCCAAAGATACGGACATACCCACACTAGATGTACCAATTCATCAAGATGTGCTAAATGCGGTGAAAACCACGAATCTAAAGACTGCTTAAAAACAGAAACTAAAAGCATATGTGTAAACTGTAAAGGAGACCATATATCTACAAGCAATATTTGCCCTGAGTTGCATAGACAAAGGGATATTAGACGTGTTATGGCTACAGAGGGCGTATCCTTTGTTCAAGCTTCTAAAAAAGTTGGAGCCCCCAAAAAATCGTTCAGTGAGGTGACTTCAGCATCATCTCCTAATAAAAAGCAAATTAAGAAAATCATAGATCACAAAACAATCAACTCCTTATTGTCCTACTCAAATGGACAACCACTGAATCCCAAGAATGGATGTGGTGTGCCCCCAGAATTTAATATCAATGCTTCTTCTCCATCCTCTTCTTCTAATGATTCTTCGATTTCTGAATCGCCACTTAATCCTAATAACATTAAACTGATGTTCCAGATTTTTACCTATCTATTATCAAATATTAATGATGAATCTATCTTTACACAAATGTCTTCTCTTCTAGCTCCTCCTGCTTCACCTGAATCTCATAATTAGACTAGGTATCTCTAATATGGTGTCATTTTTTTTTCTTGCTATTACTCATAGCTTAATTATTTTAAGTGAAGACATCGCAAATAGAAAAATTCACAGTAATTACAGATACTAATACTAACAAAAATATTTCAGTCCTACAGTGGAATGCTCGAAGTGCTGTGAGTAATAGAGCTGATATTGTTTATCTTTTAAACCACTATAAAATCAACATCGCTGCTATTGCCGAAACGTGGATTAGACCACACTATTCTTATAATATACCAGGATACTTTTGTGTAAGAGGCGACAGACAGGAGGGGAGAGGCGGTGGCGTGGCTTTGTTGGTCGACTCGGCGCTTTCTTTTACCCAAATTGATCTGCCTTTTAATCCATTTCTGGAAGTGGCGGCTGTAATAATTAATAATATAGGATTCATATCAGCGTATGTACCTCCGGGCACTGGTTTTGACAACAGTTTTTGGAACTCCGTAGTGCCACTCCTCCCTGCATCGTATTTTATTCTAGGGGATTTTAATGCTCATAGTCCATCTTGGGGTTGCTCTAGATCAGATAGGTCAGGAAATCATATTTTGACATTCATCGATGAACATAATTTGTGCATCCTAAATGATGGATCAGCAACGAGGCTGACTCCAACGGGTCAGAACCGAAGCGCTCTGGACCTGTCCTTGTGTACAGGAGATTTGGCCAGCTCTGTAAATTGGACGATAACACACGATGCTTTCTCAAGCGACCACTTTCCCATTATTTTCACGTACAATTGTTCCTCTAGCTTATATTTACCTCAAAACCAGAGAAACCTTTATAACATTCGTAAGGCGGACTGGTTTAGATTCAGGAAGATAATTGAGAGCAGAGTTAATGAAAGAGAGAATCCATTCGATAGTAATACAACCGTCCAAAATAACTACAATAACTTCTTCCAAATTCTAAAAGATGCAACAGATGAATCCATACCGAAAAAGAAGGGTGGTAGAAGGCCTAGGAGATATACTCCATGGTGGGATGAGGAGTGCGATATACTGGTTGAGGAGCGTAAAAAAGCCATGCTCAAATATAAAAACGACATGTCTATGGAAAATTTTTTGTCTGCTAAGGCCCTTCAAGCAAAAACAAAAAAGGCACTTAGACAGAAAAAGCGTAATGGTTGGTCTGGATTTTGTTCGTCACTGTCTCCCAACTCCCCACCGTCATATGTTTGGGACATGATTAAACGCTTTAGGGGCTCGATGGTTCCTCCTCGTAGATTGCAGTATACCAAATTATGGCTCCCCAACTTTGTTAAGTCTTTAGCTCCCTCATATGTTCCCAATATAACTCAAATTACATTGCACGGACAATCTGCAACAGTTAACACCGGCTCATGTTTAGTCTGGCCGTTTTCCTTAGATGAACTGAAAATATCGTTAATAAAGACCAAAAACTCGTCCCCAGGTCTGGATAAGATCCCTTACTCGGTGCTGAGGAAACTTCCGGATCCATTTCTTCTTTTCCTTTTAGACATTTTCAACCAAATTTTGCACAAAAGCTCTGTCCCTGTCGAATGGAAACACCAGTTGGTGATCTCAATTCCGAAACCGGGTAGGGATCTGACCCTGGGGTCATCATACCGTCCTATTGCCTTGTCTTCTTGTATATTAAAATTGCTTGAACACCTTATTAAGATACGAATAGAATGGTTCCTGGAAAACAGTCGTCATTTATCAAGTAGCCAGTTCGGGTTTAGAAGGTCACTCGGATGTATGGATAGTCTATGTACTCTTGTTACGGACATACAGCTGACTTTTTCTAACAAAGAGTTCCTCGTGGCCGCTTTTTTAGACATTGACGCAGCCTACGACAACGTATGTCTTCATACACTCTACATTAAGCTGATTCAGTTGAACATTCCTGACCCTTTAGCTAGATTGATATTCAACATGTTCATTGAAAGGAGAATAGTTATTGAGAGTGACGATGGGGTAATTGTTAGATCTGTGTGGAGGGGTCTTCCGCAGGGCTCTGTTTTGTCTCCCCTTCTATTCAATGCGTACTTATATAACATACGGTCTGCTATCCCTAGCGATTGCAAAATATTACAGTATGCAGACGATATAGCCTTGTACACTGTTCATAGGAACATTGATCGAGCTGTAAACATTCTGTCCGACTCCCTTTCTAGATTAAATACCTGGTTGCTTTCTCACTCTCTCCAATTATCTCCTGTAAAATCAAAGATTATGGTTTTCTCCAGAAAGCATAGAAACCCTGAAGTTTTAATACGTCTTAACGATATTGACATTCCTCAGGTTGACGAAACCAAATTTTTGGGAGTTGTTTTCGATAGGAAGTTGGCATGGAACTCTTTTGTTGATAAAATAACAGCTAAATGCGAACGTAATACAAACATCCTACGAGCAGTGGCTGGAGTTTCATGGGGATCTCACCCTTCCACTATGAGAAACATGTACAATGCGTTGATTCGTTCCCACCTCGACTATGCATGTTTTTTGTTAAAATCTCTTCCAATCCATCTAGAAACTAGGCTTGAGAGAGTTCAGTCTAGGTGTCTTAGACTTATAATGGGTGCTATGCAGTCTACGCCTATAAACGCTCTTCAAGTGGAATGTTCGGAGATGCCGCTGGTTATAAGGTGACTCTACCTGGCAGAAAGGTTCATTCTCAAACGCATTAGTTATTCTGAACATCCACTTTTCGATAATATCGTTAAACTGAATCAGTCCTACCAGTCCAACAGATATTGGCTCAAAAAACACATCCCTCTGCTGTGTACAGCTTATTCTTCTATTAATGACACATACAAAGGATCAAAATATCCCTTTCCCTCTTCAGTTTTCAATTTGCCTCTTAAAGTCTTACAAACGATTCCTAATGTCATACAAAATATTGGTTTAACCAAGAAACCCAATCATTGCTTTAATGATTTTAATCAAAAGTTTATTTCTTGTGTAAATGAAAAATGGCCGACTTATCTAAGAATATACACGGATGGATCTAAATTAACTACTGGCGGATTCGTTGGATCTGCTTTTGCAATCCCTAAATTGAACATAGAGGCCGGGTTCAAATTACCATCTGAGGCTTCAGTGTATACCGCTGAATGCTTTGCATTAAAGGAGGTCTTACGCGAATGCGTATCGCTGTCAAAACAAAATATTATCATCTTTTCTGACTCACTTTCCTTAGTAAAATGTTTGTCCTCCCCTTATTCCATTTTTTCGCGCAATCAACTTATAATTGACATTCGTCTATTGCTATACGAATTACAAGAAGAAAATAAAGACGTGGTAATCGCATGGATCCCGGCACATAGCGGCATTTATGGTAATGAGAGAGCGGATGCATTGGCCAAACAGGCCGCCCTCCAGGGTAATCTTCCGAACAATTTCGTTGCTCCTGAGTGTGATCTGCTGAGTGTTTTAGAACGTGACAGGGTGAAAGACTGGTGTTCGCAATGGCAAAATAGCCCCAAAGGTTACCATTATAAAAAAGTGCAGAGTTCCATCCCCTCGCGTCCTTGGTTCCACCGAAAGAGGTTATCTAGGCATCACATTGTTTATATTTCTAGACTGCGCTTTGGTCATATGCGATTGGATAGCCATCTGTTCCGTCTCGGATTGGTGGAGTCCCCGTTCTGCGAATGTGGATGGGATGAGGAAACTCCGGATCACGTTCTGTTTGGTTGTCCAATCAGGGATGCGCTAGACATTTATTTTAGTTTTGAGAATGTCCAATACCCTGTTTCCACAGTTTACCTTCTTGGGCTGAACTCTCCTCAAGTTCATGGTTTAATATTTAAATCGATTATAAAAAATCTGACTATTATTTAATTCTTTTTTTTTTTTATTGACTTAATCTTTGTTAACTAATGTTTCTGATTAATAACGGCTGCAACATCCTTTTATGGGTGAAAAGCCTTAAGAGAAAAAAAAAAAAAAATATTGATAGAATAATACTTACGTATATTTGATAATATATGTACAATGAAAATAACATAAATGTAACATTAACTTTTAAAAGAAAATCATCCCCATTATAAATCGTGTTCAGAGCCGTATTTACGATCATTGCCCTATTTATTTGTTTTACCTTTTATCACACCATATTTATAATGACAACAATAAGTAGATTACCTACTGCCCAACTAGGAAATCCTGTTCTAGGGCTAGCAGTTTACAATTTTTATTGACAATTATATGCAATTATGAACCAGGTGATTGTTCCCGTTCCACACTAAATATGTACACAATCTCAACTTTCTGCACTCACAATCATTACCTCAACAAACATATGGGCTCACACAAAACAGATCAACCAGGTCCCAATGTCCGCCATAATACCTGCCATAAATCCAATCAATAACGCGATTTTTATTTCAGAGCCATAGAAAGAGACTAGTTAACTATGTTGGTGTAATTAATATGAATCACATGGTTCCCATATCAAATCAAATATTTTTATGTGTTATTCAAAGATAATTTAAGTAGGTACTACATAAGTACCTACTTAAATTATAATGCACCTTACATGGTTCAACTATATAAAAAATACACTATAACGAATATTGAATAAAGAGGAATTTTTGGTAATAAAAATAATTTTACTGAATAATTGATTTATTTTTTTTTTCGTCTCATTTTTAGTGCCCCCAATTTATTCGTATCTGTTGTAGCTTCAACTTTTAATTCATATTTAATACGGTTCTTATAATCAAGACAAAATTACTTTAGATGAAATTCAAATAATTCATTTTAATACTAAAATTATATATTTAAATATTTTTTGATGTTTAAACCTGTCTTCTTTATTTATTAAATTAATGTACAATAACGTGTACAAAAGCGGGTTTATTGCAATTAGACAATAAGTTACAACCAACCAGTCTTTACTGTTTTGCGTTTTTTGATTATTTTTAAAAAGTGTAATGTATTTATGTATTATTTTATTTCAAAATTTATTGTTAAAATATTACTAAATATCTAATCGAAGACATATACAAGTCACATTGAAGCTATTACCTATTTCAAAAACTCAATTAACAGGATTTTGTAGTAACAAAATACACAAAAAGTACCTACATAGAAGGGAAAATCAGCAAAAACCGATAGAGCAAGGTCAAAAGATTATTCAGTTGGCGATAATAAAATTCTAAGCTATAAATAAATTCCTTGAAAGCACTTCCGTTGACGTGATGGTCAGAAATTTAAGAGTTATCTAAAAATAAAAAACAAAAATAAACTTGAGCGAGTTCCGCTTATCAGCCATCAAAATTACCGCATATTTCATTCGAAGGGGAAGCAAAATATATTATCTTACCGCGATCAATGTTGATCTTATTCAAATATGAGTAAAAATATTGCTCATATTTGAATCCTAAAAATAATAAAATTAGCATGAAATAAATATGTAAGGTCATGTGGTGTAGTGGTGATTACTTTGACTTCGGTGGCCGAGTCCAAGATTGCATAAAATAATATGAATAATGCTAGCAGAATGAAAACTGACCGGACATATTTATATTTTTAACTTGCTTCAGCAGTACTTAATTTGGAACGATACATAGAAGATAAGCCCTTGTTCCTGTGCAAGGAAATGTACGTATGGTATATTTCAGATGGATGAGTGGGCATCGCGCTCATTTAGTAATCCACTGATGGAGAGTTCAAACCCTACCCCTGCTGCCTCAACCGATTCCGTTCACCAAGCTTTTCTTTCTTTTCCCCTTAGCGCTTTTGTCCCGTTTCTATCGGGGTACGCTTTGACCATGATCCTGGAATTGGCGAGTCTGGTTATTACATTGAAGCGACTGCCATCTGACCTTCGTAACCCTTAGAAAGGGGAACCAGACAAATTGGATCATGGCTACACATAGCTAGTGATATAAATCCGCACATAGATTTTTTAAAAATCCAGAGGTGCGTGCCCCGCCCGGATTCGAACCGTCGACCTCACGCATGTCCGATTCCGTTCACCAAGCATTTATGCTTAATTTTAAGGATGTTTATAATATTATGGGCCGGTATTATAGTCTCAGTTTAAGAGCTAAACTCAAGTTTTACAAAAATATAGCTTAATACAGTGTCCGTTTAGGCCTAATCTTCCCTCAAATACGTCACTAAAACGACAAATATTTGACTCAACGTTTCTGGCGGATTAAGTACTTAACGGTGAGTCAACTGTCATTTCTCGACTCTTTGCTAGGCAACGCGTGTAGTTTCAGTGTTCTATCACTAGAGGCGTTAGTTGTATCGACGGTGGCGCCACACAACAAAACAAACTGACAGCCATATTGAAACGAACATTGGCATTAAAAAGCATTATTTTGGTGAAAAAAATTAAATTTACCATGTTGGATAATAAAACAATAGTATTTCAAGTTGTAGCGTCCCGTTTTGTAGTTCGTATTATTTGAGGTTATTTAAAATTTGACAGATAATAACCACAGAAAAAGTAAAATAATTCTATAATATTGAAGATTTAGTAACTGACATGTCATACTGCACTGTAATACGGAAATTGATTCAATCTCCCCTTAACATTAATCTTGAGTTTAACAAACTCAATGTGTTGAGGGCCAACTGTAATACCGGGCCTTGTATTCTTCCCAAGGACATACCTATTCATTATTTTAAATAATATACCTACATTATAATTTTTTCTCTTGATATACCTACCTTCTTAATTATTTTTCATTTTAAATTTTACTTATTAAATACAGAAATATTATCAAGCCGTGACTTGCGAGGCAGGCAGAGAGAACCGAAAGCCAAAGTTCCTGTTCAAAAATACAAATGAATTTCAATTTTTTTAAGAAAATATTTGCATGATTTTTTGAAAGACTCGCCGCTATGTCCTATACCTACTCAAATGATTTAATACGATGATTTGTGACGAGATTCTTCGATAATTGTAAAAAAAAAACGAGCATAATATGTTTATAAGTGATACTTGAAATAATCATAGATCGTAGGTAAAGTTCTATAATTTCAATTAAACATCTCCATCTTCATCATGTATTAGGTCATTTGGCCTGTATGCGAGGGTAGAGTATCCTGAGGAAGATATAACTGTCCTTCCATCTCTTCGCGGGTCTTCCGAGTAGTCTTCAGACAATTTTGACAATTCTACTGTCATCCATGCGTTCTGCGTGGTCTCTCCAGAAGCGCCTTCTGCTACGTCCCCATCTTGTTATGTCCTCGACACAGCATATAGACCCGATCGTTTCATTTTTGGAAGCTGTCCCTGAAGGTTATTCAGAGCGCAGTCTTCATTTCAGCGACTCTTAGACAGCTTTCTGTTCTGTTTTCTTCTGTCACCTCTTACTTCTATCCCATACGTCTTTATTTTAATTAAATATCGAGCCAACAATATAAAAGTAATAGGTATTAATTAAATAATATGTTTGGAAAGTAGGTAAAAAAAACTATCAAGTGTTAGTATAACGGAAATGTTTATTATTAAAAAAAACACGAGCATTAAGGTGTCATTAAGAACGGTGTGGTGGTGGTATTAGTACATATTTGTATACCAACCTTTTGAACATATAACTATTAACATAGTACCTATACCTTATAATTATTCTATGGTCTACCTATTCGTTTCCTGAAAATATTTAATGCGATTGACGTTTGATTGATGAAATACAACACAAGTGGATTCAAATCGACAAGGGAAATTTGAATTATATTTATTTTAAAAATGTTCCAAGTACAAAATTATAAAAATTTTAATTACACTTCGTTTCTCTCTTTCCACAACAATCGAATAGTGTGTTATGACAAATCATATAAATAAATCACCGATTATGTTACCATGATTTTATTTCTTCAAATTAACTGTGAAAGTTTTATGTTTTCTTGTCATATAAACGTGTCTTTTTAGATAGGTATGTTGAATTAATCAATAAATTTTGATTTAACTTTTTGATTGACAGTTCTTGATGGAATTTCATTACAATTTCTATTTTTTTAACAAACATTAAAAAAACGTTTATAAGTTAATTCCACTGTTTATTTAGACTACAACCTACAACCAGTTTCGTGCTAAGCACATTTTCAAATAGAAAATATACATAAGTTTATACTTATGTATATTATATAAGTTTAAACTTATGTATATTTACCACTTGAAAATGTGCTTAGCACGAAAACGGTTGTAGGTTGTAGTCTAAATAAACAGTGAAATTAAGTTATAAACGTTTTTTTATTGTTTATTAATAATTTTAAGCAATCAATATAATATAACGTTGTACCTCTTAATTCTTTGAAAATCACAGAAAATGATAAAAAATATACCTAACAGTTATTTTTTAATGATACAATAATATAAATAAAATTTTGAATACAACTTGAATATTATTTGATAGACAGAAAAAATGATAACTGATTAAAACAGTTATTTTGTCGAAATGAAAATCGGAACTGAACATGCACATTGCACATTATACCTACTAAATTATTGAATTGGAATTGAAACTGAAACGAAAAAAACTATCAGTTTCATTCTGTATAGACTTATAATTTAAAAAAAAACATGACCTTTAAAAATATATCTTCAATTTCTTATATACGGAATATTGTATTTTTTAAATCATTATTTTTTTTTATTTACTCTAAGTGTAATTAATAACTATTGCAGATAGAACCAGTTTAAATGAAATCTTTTCACGGCTACGCGAGGTAAAGTATTAACTGTGTTTCCTATTCCATAATGTAGGTACTATATACTATATAATATTTTCATGGTCAAGAAGTTCTATCAAATGGACTAACCAATATATAAAGTTCTTCTGTATTCTGCGCTGCATTTCATATGCTGTTAAATATATCATTTGTGGTATAAAAATATCTATGGCTTTGTATGGAATAGTTCAAGTTCACTAAACATCAAAATGTTGCATGCTAAGCAATAATTAAATTAATATTTTAAAGTTCCCACCAACACAGTACAAAGAAATAGATTTTGTTATTGATTATATTCAGTTAGTTCAGATAAGAATACTGAAAGAAATTTTTAAATCTTTAGTAGAATTTTACATGAACGTTTTAGGTAGAGTGCGTTTATTTCAAAAGTGCTTATGTTGGTTTCGTGCTTATGTTGGTTTGATTGCATTTGGTGTTTTTGTTCCTTAAAACGTCGTTACTTCGTTAAGAGATAAAAAAAATCTAAATAATAATACCTGATTTCTTCTTCTTCTTTTGTTTTCCTGAAATTGCTTTGAATTGTTCTTATATTCTATTTTTTGGTCTTTATCTTTATAATTTTTGTTTTTTTTTTATATTTTTGTCATGTAACCTTATAATTAACATAAACTCAGGTTAGTTGGAAAAAAATACCGTTTGGCAATAAGCCCGCCAGTGTTCAATTTATATTTACAAGCTGTTATTAAAATATAAAAGAGTAAATAAAACTGGTTAGTATATAGGAAGAAATTCCCATATGGCAATAAACTCGCTACTTGCGCAGGGTGCAAGGAAGTCTTTATTATTATTAAAAACCAACTTGTGTATAAGAGAGAAAACCAACGTAGCTGGGCATGGCTAGTCACCAGAACCACAGATTCCAGATGGACTAAGAAAGTGCTAGAATGGCGACCTAGAACGTATAAAAGAAGTGTTTGAAGGCCTCAGACAAGGTGGTCTGATGATACTAGTGGCTGAAGGTGGATGGATGCGGTCTGCCCAATATAGGGAGCTGTGGAGGTATCAGGGGGAGGCCTATGTCCACTACTGGACGAAGGAGGGCTGATGAAAAAATCCGTTAAAAATAAGATTTTCCCTACAATTAGGGATTTTTTTCTTCATTTGCATTTTTTTTAAAAAATATTTCTGATTGATCTGCACAAATCGTTAATTATTATTATAGAAGACAAATTTTATCCTTTCATATTAAACTCAGATTGATGTTTTCTTTTACAATTTCTTATTGTGAAGTTTTAAATATGAAATAAGGGGAACTTAATTTAGCGATATAATAACATTATTATAGCTGGCTGCCTCAGGGACACTGTCTGGAAAAACAAACATATGCTCACAGAAAGGAAAAGCCCTTGGTATGATCTCGAATCATTAAACGGCGCTATACAAATGACTTATTATTATTATTTAGTTTATTTAACTGACTAAACAGTCGCACCAACATTACCATGAAATGCGCTTATAAGTGAAACGCAGTATACCTATATATTCACATATTTTTAATTTGTATGAAGGATTCATAGAGAATTTACTAATAGATTTAAAATGTAATAAAAAAATGTTATAATAAGAATAAACTAATGTATCAAAAAACTGTCAATAAATAATATTCCCAATTACAGTAAACGATCAATTAAGAGTGAAATTAAAAGAAATGAAATAAAATAAAAATATCCATTTTATTTTATTAATATCAATTTTATATTACAATATTATGTAGCTGCCTTTAAAAGTGGCGTTTTATTGCTACAACAGTATAATTACTATTAACCGATTCCATTACAAATGAAGAAAGTGCTGAATTTGTAAAGATGAGTCATACCGTGGAAGATTGATTGTGTTTAAGGAGTAATTTGAAGCCATTTGTAGCTAAACTTGAATTCTTACGTCTTTCGTTTGTATATACTGCTTATATTGATGTGATATATCGAGACAATAAATTCTAACCAACAAAGATAAATGTGATATTTCCTTATTTACGTTTTATTCTTGCTAAATATTTATAGGTACCTAATTTAGGACACACATATCTATTGTTCTTTGATATGTTTCAAATGAATTAATGAATAAAAATAATTTAATTTATATCACACGATTCAAACAAATACAGGCCGTCAAACTTCTTGAGTCTTTTCGCCGTGGAGAAGATTTGCATATATACCAAACCAAGAAAAAGACACAAATTTGCGATCTGCGCATCGACGCGACTAGTTCAAGTTGTTTTCTGATAGCTATATGTTTACAATCAAACAAACAAAAGATAAATAGAACGTAAATGAAATTCCTGGGAATAGGAAAGCTTATAGATAGGATAGGAAATCGAGACCCCGGACCATGCGTTTTTTGAATGCCAAATCCACACCGAACATGATTTTTACTATACACTTAATACTCCACTACCAATCAATAGGACACATCTTCTGTCAATAAATTCCTTGCATATTTATTTCCACGTAGAAAATTTCTTCGCCTAAATTAATTCAATTTATAATGCAATTACCTCAAGCCTCAATTTCTGATGATTGGGTGGAATGTCACATTAGCAAAAAGAAGAAGAAAGCTTATAGCTCAACAATACAAGAAGTAGAAAAAAGAAAAATTAACCGATATTCATGCTTCGAATTAAGAATAGAAGCTTTCAATGAAATTCAAGTTGGTGTCAACTATAAAATATTACTAATAATCATAAAAGTACAAACCCGCCGTGACTTCGTATGATGTATCACTAAATAATATCTCAATAGATAGCGGTGCCCTAATTAGGTCATTAATATATGATATTAATAGATATAGAGACTAATGACCTATTTCTATGGCGGTTCCTGCAACAAAATAAAGGATTATTTGAAACAATCACTAAACAATAAATCTTCTATGAGTGCTCGTGCTACGCACCAAACGCACTACAAATAATCTGAGATTAATTCACCCCAACAAAATAATAACGACATCTCAGTGCATGAAATGCAAAAAAGTCATATTGACACTACAAATTAACTTGAATTCACACTTGAATTTTTATCAAAACTATTAATAAAATTGGGATGAAGACGATTCATCCTGTCCATTGGTTCCATGGATCACAACCCTCAGCAGTGAGGAAATAAAGAGGAAAAAGGCAAATAAACTTAAAGTCTTGATACAACTTTGATAGGTGTTTGTATAAATATACAATATTTTCGGCCTTCGTAGCCCAGTTTGTTAGATATCTCACTACTGAGATATCTAAAGAACTCAGGTCCCGGGTTCGATTCCCGGTGGAGAAACATTTTTCGATTGTGTTTTCAGATGGATCTGAGAGACGATAAATATCGTGTCTCAAGAACGTAGAGGATTTAAAGAGGATTGGCGTAGCAAACTGAAGAACGCAGGCGATAGAGCGGTCTAAAGAAGAGGCCAAAAGGCTCACAATGGGCTGTAGCACCAATGATGATGAGAATGTGGCAACTTGATGTTGGGTTCAAACAAATATTTAATATAGTAGTGTTAGAACTTTAATAGCGGTTAATCGAAAATACAACAGGCAAAATAACATCTCAAATATAGTTCAGTAATGATGTTCACCATCCATTCTAAATATAGTGCCATTTGGTGGATCGGAATACACGCACGTGTCGTGATTCCTTTTATAATGTAATGCACATCAGCATATTTGTCGCTGGCTACCCCAAATTAGGGTATATGCCGTGATGATATGGATGAAATGAAATTACATTTTTTTTTTCAATGTATGAAACTGTCACTTCATGATACTTATAACTCGATAGTCACAGAGTTATGGTTAAAAATATATATAATTTTTCGTTCTATTTATTTTGGTCACAAAGGCGACTCCCATTCACCGGTATCGCTATATGGCAAGCATCGTCAGAATGGTGTTAATACTCGAATAGTGTCAGAATAAATTGCCTATAATGTGGAAAATTTATTTTTAAAAGCCAAAACGGGTTCAGCTCATATTTTTTTTAATATCTTGCCTTATACTCACGAAAAATAATAATATTTCACTATTTTTTCTATATCATTTTAGTAATTTATACAATTTCAATTAATTTTTTATATTATTTTTTTCTCATATTTTTTTTAATATCTTGCCTTATACTCACGAAAAATAATAATATTTCACTATTTTTTCTATATCATTTTAGTAATTTATACAATTTCAATTAATTTTCACCTTAATTACGTTTCATTTTCACATTTCAAACCAATCCAATTTGTTGCAGTGTTTTGAGCAAAATTAATTTAATATGTTTATATAAGAAACAATATTTTTGGGTGTTCGGATTTGTAATATTTGTGTACTTTTTGTCTGTTTACTTGTTTTGTTTCCAGTGAAAATAAATAAAAAGAATTTATATAATATTAATACCTATAATTACATTAAAAAAACATTTGAATCACTGTATTGTCATATTATCCAGCAGTTACATGTGTTATCCAATCATACAGTTATATCTTATCTTGTTTAATTAAAACTTATGTATCAACCTATCAAATTACTAACAATATAATACCTTACTTCACATTATAATGCGTAGTAAACCGACTGCCAATTTATTTTTTATTCATTATTAAATTCATTTTATTTCGTTCTTATAAAGTCTATCCTTTGTTTATCTCTTTCCCAAAAACTATCCAATGCTTGTACTAAGAATGGGAGTTATTTAATTTATTTAAGAGTTGATACACAGTTAACACACAATACACATAAATATAATATTATACATAGATCAATAGGTAGGTATATACAAAACAGCAGACCGACAGCGGTCTGACCAAATATATTATACCCGCAGCCGACAGCAACAATACTTGGCAAGTACAAGGATAATATGTATGTCGCAGTCAATTGACATTAAATAATACTCGGTTATATTCTATTTTTTTGTAAAAAAATATTTTAATTTATTAATTTATTTAAAAAACAGGTAAGTACTGATGTGATTATTTTTAAATAAGTAATAAAAATAATTAATCAATCATAGTTTTCATCCACGTAAAGAGTTTTAATGAAATTCTAACCATTTTCGATAATTTCACTGTCATTTTTGGAGGCGATAGTAATTTAATAATCGCCTTCGAAAATATTTAGTTACATAAAAAGTTCTCAATCTTTTATCATAAACTGCTAAAATATATAAAAATATGTTTGATTTCCTACAATTTTAGTAAAATTCATTGTAAACGTTCACCTTGAAAACGAATCTATATTAAATTTTGTAAAAATCCATTACTTACAATGTTAATTCAGAAAATTAAAGAATATTTCAAAGGTGTATACAAACAAAAAGGTTGTTTCATGATTTCCACTAAGAACTTAATATAAAAACAACTTAAAATTATTTTGAATGGAAAATTAGCATGTGAATTGCCACCATCTTACTCGTTCCTTTTCGTTATTTCACAAAGTATGGTCTTGAATTATTTATACATACCATGACAGTATCCAGAACATCAAACTGGGTAAATAAATTTACTTAACAATTACTTATCTGACCTAGGATAATAAATCTAAGAGTGACTACTAAATTTAACAACCTTCAAATTTTAAATTCACGTTATTTTAAATTTATCCTCGATGAAAACGTTTAAAGTATTTGTTGACTCGTCACAAAAAAATTTACGACTTATATACTGTGATCTTTTATTTTAGAAATTACAAGTATTATAGGTATCTAATTTTGATAAACATTTTAACGTAGAGGCGTCGATATTGTGAAAATTATTAAAAAAGTAAAATTATAAAGAAACTTTGTTTATTTCCACTCTATAGATATTAATTTTGTTTACTTTTTCGATCTACAATACTTGATGTTATTCTATTATAATATATTAAAATAAAACATATTTATAATTTTCTTCCACTTGGTTTAATTTGACTTACTAAATTCGCTCTAGAAGAACAAGAAAATTATTAGAAGTGGAAGAAAATTATAAATGTGTTTTATATTAATATATCAGTCTAGATATTAGATATTATGTTATTTTTGGTACAGTACAGCATAGTTCCAAGGTGAGGTTCCTCTCTTAAGGTGAGTCAATCTTATTGAAATATATGTACATGTACTTACATCGATATAACTTGAATTAATTGTCATAATCAATTAGTTGCTACGTAAAAACGTGATTTTTACTCTCCACACTATGGAATAGGGGAGAGTCATGATTTCGCAAAATTTAAGCGTATTTTTTTTACATCAATTTCTCAATGGGTATCATGTAGAGAATGCACACTATGAGTTTCGTCGTGATGTGTTTGTGTGTATGGCGTATACGCTGTACGCCGTACGCCGTACGCCGTAGCATTTATCTTTTTTGTGTCCTCTCTACAGCCCAAACTATAAGTCTGATCGACTTCATATTAACATCATATGTGTAAAGTGCAAAGACCTAGAGCTGATTAGTTTTCCATAGACAACTTTTGATTTGTTCTCTATGAATTCATCATTTACGTTGTTTTTTTTTGTGTCCTCTCTGCAGCCCAAACTATAAGTCCGATTGACTTCATATTGATATCACATGTGTTAAGTCCATAAACTTAGAGCTGATTAGTTTTCCATAGACAACGGTTCATTTTTTCCCAATGTTTCTTTATGATTTCATCTATTAAAACTGAAAAAATGCTCTCACGACCTGGAAATTAGAGATATTTTAATTTGGTTTCAACTATTTATACAACACCAAGAATCTTCATAAAATTGTATTCAAAGTTGGTCAATGTTAAAAGAAAAATATTCAACGGTTTCAAAAATTATATTTTATTTAATGGATATTTGTATGAAACTTATATGTAACAAGAGAATTTTTTTATATTTGGCAATGTTCAGTTCATTGATTTCATATTGATATAAGAATATTAATAGCTTGAACTTAGAACTGATTAGCTTTTCATAGATATCATAAAATTTCTTCAAATGATATCACATGTCAACATTGTCAAAATGCTCTAAAGCTCTTTGAAACAAAATTTATCTGCTTTTTTTAAAATATTTCATAAAACATAAGCATTCTTCACTATACTGCATTAATAGTTTGTTTATCTTAACATAAAAATATACTATCGGAAGAAAATTTATATTCCTGATAGTAACATTTAGTATGAATAAAAATGTAATTAGATAAATTTCTATGTATGGAAACGTTCAGTTATTTGATTTCATGTTATAATGTAAAGAGCTTGAACATAGAACTGATAAGCTTTCCATAAATAACAAAAAAAATCTTCATATGATATCACCTGTCAAAATTTGGAAAATGCTCTCGCGTTCTTTAGAACAAAATTTATATACTTTTTTTTAAATATTTCATACAACATAAGCATTCTTCCCTATACTGCATTAATAGTTTGTCTATCTTAACATAAAAATATACTATCGGAAGAAAATTAATATTCCTGATAGTAACATTTAGTATGAATAAAAATGTAATTAGATAAATTTCTATGTATGCAAACATTCTGTTATTTGATTTCATGTTATAATGTAAAGAGCTTGAACATAGAACTGATTAGCTTTCCATAAATAACAAAAAAATTCTTCATATGATATCACCTGTCAAAATTTGGACAATGCTCTCGCGTTCTTTAGAACAAAATTTATCTGCTTTTTTTAAAATATTTCATACAACATAAGCATTCTTCCCTATACTGCATTAATAGTTTGTCTATCTTAACATAAAAATATACTATCGGAAGAAAATTTATATTCCTGATAGTAACATTTAGTATGAATAAAAATGTAATTAGATAAATTTCTATGTATGGAAACATTCAGTTATTTGATTTCATGTTATAATGTAAAGAGCTTGAACATAGAACTGATTAGCTTTCCATAAATAACAAAAAAATTCTTCATATGATATCACCTGTCAAAATTTGGACAATGCTCTCGCGTTCTTTAGAACAAAATTTATCTGCTTTTTTTAAAATATTTCATACAACATAAGCATTCTTCCCTATACTGCATTAATAGTTTGTCTATCTTAACATAAAAATATACTATCGGAAGAAAATTTATATTCCTGATAGTAACATTTAGTATGAATAAAAATGTAATTAGATAAATTTCTATGTATGGAAAAGTTCAGTAATTTGATTTCATGTTATAATGTAAAGAGCTTGAACATAGAACTAATTAGCTTTCCATAAATAACAAAAAAAATGATAGTAACATTTAGTATGAATAAAAATGTAATTAGATAAATTTCTATGTATGGAAACGTTCAGTTATTTGATTTCATGTTATAATGTAAAGAGCTTGAACATAGAACTGATTAGCTTTCCATAAATAACAAAAAAATTCTTCATATAATATCACGTGTCAAAATTTTGAAAATGCTCTCGCGTTCTTTAAAACAAAATTTATCTGCTTTTTTTAAAATATTTCATACAACATAAGCATTCTTCACTATACTGCATTAATAGTTTGTCTATCTTAACATAAAAATATACTATCGGAAGAAAATTTATATTCCTGATAGTAACATTTAGTATGAATAAAAATGTAATTAGATAAATTTTTATGTATGGAAAAGTTCAGTAATTTGATTTCATGTTATAATGTAAAGAGCTTGAACATAGAACTGATTAGCTTTCCATAAATAACAAAAAAAATCTTCATATGATATCACCTGTCAAAATTTGGAAAATGCTCTCGCGTTCTTTAGAACAAAATTTATCTGCTTTTTGTAAAATATTTCATACAACATAAGCATTCTTCCCTATACTGCATTAATAGTTTGTCTATCTTAACATAAAAATATACTATCGGAAGAAAATTAATATTCCTGATAGTAACATTTAGTATGAATAAAAATGTAATTAGATAAATTTCTATGTATGGAAACGTTCAGTTATTTGATTTCATGTTATAATGAAAAGAGCTTGAACATAGAACTGATTAGCTTTCCATAAATAACAAAAAAATTCTTCATATAATATCACGTGTCAAAATTTTGAAAATGCTCTCGCGTTCTTTAAAACAAAATTTATCTGCTTTTTTTAAAATATTTCATACAACATAAGCATTCTTCCCTATACTGCATTAATAGTTTGTCTATCTTAACATAAAAATATACTATCGGAAGAAAATTAATATTCCTGATAGTAACATTTAGTATGAATAAAAATGTAATTAGATAAATTTCTATGTATGGAAACGTTCAGTTATTTGATTTCATGTTATAATGTAAAGAGCTTGAACATAGAACTGATTAGCTTTCCATAAATAACAAAAAAATTCTTCATATAATATCACGTGTCAAAATTTTGAAAATGCTCTCGCGTTCTTTAAAACAAAATTTATCTGCTTTTTTTAAAATATTTCATACAACATAAGCATTCTTCCCTATACTGCATTAATAGTTTGTCTATCTTAACATAAAAATATACTATCGGAAGAAAATTTATATTCCTGGTAGTAACATTTAGTATGAATAAAAATGTAATTAGATAAATTTTTATGTATGGAAAAGTTCAGTAATTTGATTTCATGTTATAATGTAAAGAGCTTGAACATAGAACTGATTAGCTTTCCATAAATAACAAAAAATTTCTTCATATGATATCACGTGTCAAAATTTTGAAAATGCTCTCGCATTCTTTAAAACAAAATTTATCTGCTTTTTTTATAATATTTCATACAACATAAGCATTCTTCACTATACGGCATTAATAGTTTGTCTATCTTAACATAAAAATATACTATCGGAAGAAAATTTATATTCCTGGTATTAACATTTAATATGAATAAAAATGTAATTAGATAAATATCTATGTATGGAAAAGTTCAGTAATTTGATTTCATGTTATATAGTAAAGAGCTTGAACATAGAACTGATTAGCTTTCCATAAATAACAAAAAATTTCTTCATATGATATCACGTGTCAAAATTTTGAAAATGCTCTCGCGTTCTTTAAAACATAATTTATCTGCTTTTATTAAAATATTTCATACAACATAAGCATTCTTCACTATACTGCATTAATAGTTTGTCTATATTAACATAAAAATATACTATCGGAAGAAAATTTATATTCCTGGTAGTAACATTTAGTATGAATAAAAATGTAATTAGATAAATTTCTTATGTATGGAAAAGTTCAGTAATTTGATTTCATGTTATAATGTAAAGAGCTTGAACATCGAACTGATTAGCTTTCCATAAATAACAAAAATTTCTTCATATGATATCACGTGTCAAAATTGTCAAAATGCTCTAACGTCCTTTAAAACAAAATTTATCTGCTTTTATTAAAATATTTCATACAACATTAGAATTCTTCACCATACTGCATTAATAGTTCTTAACATGAAATTATACTATCGTTAGAAAATTTATATTCCTGGTAGTAAAATTTAGAATGAATAAAATATTTCATTGTCAATATTTGTGGTGTGGAGAGTTTAGTGTTGGCCACAACCCACTCGTTTTAATATAAATAAATAATTTATATACATATTTTATATCGAACATTTAAGTGTCTGTCCCTAATCAACCTTTGATAAACACATTGTGTTATGTGAAGTATAGGAAAGAAAACAAAATCGTTATTTAACTGTCGACATTGATATTAAACAGACAACAGGTGAATTATTTCTAGGATTTGAACGGTAAATTAAACATTAATACACAAATTATGTTGAAATCCTTATGAGCGTGAGAATATGAATCAACTGATATAGACAATATACATTCATATTAAATACAAAATGAAATACTATTTTATTATAGGAATGAAAACAATTACTTTGAATCTGTTTTATTTACTACTTCTCGGGCAACTAACACGTACATTGTCAAATATTAATTAAACACGTACACAATAATAATTTGCCACATTGTGGAGACTTACGATATTGATCGTCTCGTAGAACCAGACTGAAAACACATTTAAAAACTGTGTTTTCACCGGGAATCGAACCCGGGACCTTTGGATCAACAGTCAGATACCTAGCCAACTGAGCTTCAAAGGATGGCTTTTGGGAGCTTTCAGAGAATGAATGATGAACTAGGTACTTAATAAAAATGACATGGCTAGAAAAATGGATGAGAAACAGAATATGAGTATAATATGATCACGTCAATTAATAATAACTAATTGAATTTAACACATGAGATCCAACTGTCGATAGAGATTGTATGTTAATTTGATGAATACGTACCAACTATAAACCCTAAAATCCAAATTATTGAGTAATTTAAGATATTTTGTTTTCTATACAAAACATGTATGTAGGTTTGTTTATCAAGATAGGATAGTATGGAGGTCAAACCTTTTTTCCAACCCAGAATATGAAAACAGCATGATGTATGTACATATGTATGTTTGGAGATTTAAGTATCAAACTATTGAGTCCCCGTAGATATTGTGTAGTGTATACTGCCATACAAATTGTATGAAACGATGTCGTCACTTAATTCAATTTTTATAATAATTATTAAAAAAAATAATTAAGATGCACTATTTTTTTTAGTAAAACTCTCAAGGGCCAACTCAAATACAGGGCCATAGGCAGTTAAGTACATAAATTTATCATAAAAGAGGTTTTTCTTAATAAAAAGTGTTTGAGAAACTCTGGACCTATTTTGAAAAAATGAATTTGAGATTTTGTGTTTGTCTATATTCACACCAATTCAGTGTTCTAGCTTTTATGGTTTTTGAGATATATAGAAAAAATTAAGCAAAAATTCAAAATTTGATAACCCCTGAATGAAAATTCAAAATTTTATTTATTTATTTATTCATTTATTTATTTAGTTGCTTCTCGGGCAACTAACAGGTACTATATCAAATATTAATTTAACACGCACCCAATAACAAGTTGCCACATTCTGGAGACTTACGATATTAATAGTCTCACAGATCCAGACTGAAAACACAATTAAAAACTGTGTCTCCGTCGGGAATCGAACCCGGGACAACCAACAACCAACTGAGCCACGAAGGCCGACAACTATCTATATATTCTGAGATTTTGTGCTCTGTGCATAGAGCGGATCAAAAGTTATATGCGGGGGCGGACACACACACATACTCGTACACACACAGAGACACTAAATGTTCTAATCTAAATTCTGAATAAATCCATGTATGAAACATATATACTGCAGAGCCTCTAATTTACATCTCAATGTTTTATTCATATGTAATAGAAAATTGTGTTTGTTTTTTCGTTTTTTTAATGTTTTAAAAACGTTTTAACCCCCCGTTGCCCAAGGTATGACGGTTTTTACGAATACCACATAGGTAGGTACCCAATAAATTAATAATATAAACAAGTTTTTTTTCGTTACAACACCTGTCGGTACAGCAAAGAATCATTTTTCTACGGTTCATAATATTTTTTCGTAATAATAAGTGATATAAGGACAATAAATGACATTCTTATTTAAATATTGAGGCCATAATGTGCATAGTGGCTAGGATGCCCTTTTTTGCACTACTTTCAAAAGATTATATTTGCAAAAAGTAAGAAATAAGTCATTGTTTTTTCATTTAATTTTGTATTTTGTACCTATTGTATTGATAATTTGACTAAAAAACTTTCAATTTTTTTAATGTTATTTATGTTAATTTCTCAAAAAATATCCAAAAATATTATCGTTAATATTTTATAAAATTTTATATTCAAGCCTATCTAGGGCCCCATTGTTATCAAAGTAAAAAGACAAAATTTAAATCATATAAATGTGGATAAAATGTGTCCGGTACATAATAAGTATCGCTAGTAAACTAAGGGTTAATAAACGTTTTATTAAAAACGTATTTTTTTAATATTTCATAAATAAAAAACTAAATGTACATTTTTTAATATAATATTTTATAATACATACTTTATGTAGATAATCCTTTGTGATTTGACGACGTTTCCCTTATTGGGTGGTGCAGTGGATTTATTCTTTCAT
This sequence comes from Molanna angustata, assembly GCA_963576475.1. Lineage (NCBI taxonomy): Eukaryota > Metazoa > Arthropoda > Insecta > Trichoptera > Molannidae > Molanna > Molanna angustata. The sequence goes on from OY754965.1 coordinate 10,301,894, forward strand.
AATTATAGATTTTAAACTGGGTCACCTTTCAAACGTGGGTAAATATTATGCATACCTACTTATTTTTAAAATCATGCCACTTCGTCGTCAGTAAAAAAATATCGCACGTTTATTTTATGGCCTGTCTTAGGCCAAGGTTAGGCCAATTATTGATAAGTAAGCATGGTGGAAAATTAAAAAGAAATCACAAGCCATAATTAAACGAGTGGATTGTGACCAACACTAAACTCTCCACTACAGAGTTTCTATAGAAACGCATACAATATCAATATGAAGTTGATAACTCAATTTTCCCAAACAGATGCTATTTTACTACTGTTATATACATTTTTCATATAAATATGCAATATCACACTTGTATTTTTCAATATCATATTTTTTTTTCTTTTCTTTAAATGTTGACAAGCCTTGAATGCACTTTTGAAGAGTGTATTTCTATCGTATCAAAAATTCAAACAAAATAAGACTTTCTTGATTTTCCAGACCGGGAGAGCATTTTTAAAGTTTTAACAGATGAAATCATAGAGAAACGAGTGGGTTGTGGCCAACGCTAAACTCCTCACTAACAAGTCACTATAGAGTATTCAAAGTTTCTATAGAAAGTTTTCGGCAATTTTATGAAATTAGTGAGTTTAATTCTTTTATTATTTAAATATATTATTATGAAAAATTGATATTTATTAATGACATTTTATTTAAGTGATGTGCCCTTTTAGCAATTTGAAAATAAAAATAACAAATTTCGAGTTTCCTGAGCATGGGAGTCACTTTGAAATATTTGACAGTTAAAAAAAATGAGAACCACTATTCAGATATCCTTCAAAATCTAATGAGGTCTATGCGAGTTTTTGATATACAAATTTGCAAAATTTGAAAATAATCGAATGAGCACTTTAGTCTATAATCGATAATCTAGAATAAACACGCCGTACGTAGCATATTATAGTAGGTACACAGCACACACACACAGATACATTGTGATGAAACTTTCAGAATGCAATCCCAGCATGATACTAGTTGATAATCTGCAATAAAAAATTACTTTAAAAATTGCGAATTCATAAATCCCCTTGGGGTAGTGAGGAGTAAAAACAATGTTAAGTTCAACCCCTTCTTCATAAGGATTCATATTTTTTTCGTGCAACTCTCCAATAATATCTAAAAATTTAAGTCCTGGCAGCACCGTCCACCGTGGTTGACATTTGTCATTTGACAGATATTATACGCGTTCGTTCTGTCATTTGATAAAACATTTAAATAAATAATCAGCATAATATTATATTATAACTTTTTATTTTATGTAGCTTCACGGGCAACTAACAGGTACAATGTCAAATAATTATTTAACATGCACCAATAACAAGCTGCCACATTCTGGAGACTTACGATCTGCTTATGGTATTAATCGTCTCACAGAGCCAGACTTAAAACACAATTAAAAACTATATCTCCACCGGGAATCGAATCTGGGACCCTTGGATCAGTAGTCAGATACCTAACCAACTGAGCCACGAAGGCCGAAGATAGAAATGATGCGACTATTTTAATTTTATGTTTCCCCCAGAGACAATCCAACTAGCAAACAAGTCGTATAAATAAGAGTTATACCTATGACTTTTAGTCGTATAGGAGTTTTATAGTGGTTATTAACTAACTCTGTTAGTCGTATAGACGTTGTACATCTGACGGTTAAGTCGTCTAACTAAATAGTCTAATTGCAACGTCCAATAAACGTTTTTGCAACGTAATTATACAAGGATCACATAATGGTCTTAATCGAAACGTTAACTTAACAAATCTGTAAGTCGTAAAAACATTTCAGTTGTATAAAGATTTTTAAAAAGACAATATCGTCATAAAAAGGGTATTATTATAACATCTAAACAACTTATTGGCCTATAAACGTTTTAGAAAAAACTTTAATAGACGATTGTATAGTGGTATTATGGATGACTTCAATACGACATAAAATTATTAGTGTGACGTTTATATACCTATTATTCAACAGTTGGTTTTATAAATGAAAAACAAAAACTTTTATAAAACATAATATGTAGTTGTCGATGAACCTGTTATATTCCTTTTATATGACAATATGTTTTATAGATGTTAAGTACAGACTTTTATAAAACAAAATTAAACATTTTGTTTTACATTTGGGAGAAATTAAGAGAACATAAAACGCTGAATCTAGTAATTGAATATAATATGATTTATTAAAACACCCTAATACATGATGAAGTTACATGTTAGTTAAGATAAATATCACGTGCGTTAAAAAAGTTTTATACGTGAATTAAATCAACGGAAACCTAATGTTTATTGATATTTTTCTGCATTTTGAACAAACTTGACTTGAAAAAACTATCTCCAACATTGATAAACTGCAGCGTAATAAATATAATATTAAAATAAAATTATACACTTCGCTGTTTGTGAGTCAATAAAAATGATTACAAACACTATTCTTTTTGGCATCAAATTAAAAACATATATTTATGTATATTTTTTATAATAATTTGTGTGTTTTTTACTGACTTTATTTCCCATTTTTCTTAAATATTGAAAAACGCAGAAAAACCAACTAGATAATTTAATTTTCTATAAAAACATATACACTATCGCAGTGCATCTTGAACTTTTCTTACGGGGAATCTCAGTAGTTTGATACTTAATCTCCATACATACATACCATCAAGCTGTTTACATATTCGAGAGAGGAAAAAGTACCTACTGACCTTCACACAAGTCTTGCCTGACATACATTTTTTACATAAAAAACAAAATATCTTAAAAATATTCAATAATTTAGATGCTAGGGTTCATAGTTTGGTACGTTTATTTATTTTTATTTATAAAATACATGGATTTTTACGTATTCTTTTACTATACACATACTATCAACAGTTGGATGTAATGTGTTACATGTAGGGAATGCAATCCCAAACGGGATCCCGAAATACCGAGATCCAGCAGACATTTTGCGGGACTAATCTCGGTCGAAAATTTTGCGGGATCCCGCTGGACTGGCGGGATTACAGAGAAGCGTAATTCATACGTGTTACTCTTTGTTGATTTGTTGAGGAAACGGATTTCAGAGCGGCGAACTAACTTGACAGCGGTTTTATTATATACTTACATGATCCATATAAGTACGAAGAAGACAGTAGTCAATTTATTAATGTTGATGACACATTTAGTCTACCTTCAAAAAGTTTAATATGCAAGACAATCAAAACTATAGTCGAAAGGCTAGAGTACACGGACATGGGTAACAACGCAGAAGCCACTGCTCCTGCTGACGCTGATGAACCTTAGGATGACGACACTCCTCTCGCAAATCAGGAGACATACGCAGCAGCAGCAGCACCAATGTCACTTTAAGACGAACTCAAACTTACTTTGATTAGTATGAAGAGTTCGAGATCAACAGCCCAACAACCTAGATCTGGCAATATGAGCAACATTGAGGTTTTGATAAAGAAGGAAATGAATTATTTCGAGTCCGGTGGAAAGGCACATACCTTCAATTCACTTACAATGCGCAAATGACTATTGTGCCAACCAGCGTGGAATCTGAACGAGCTTTTTCAGCCACTGGCTACCTTGTGTCCAATATCAGAAGCCGTTTATCAGACGACACAATACTTTAACTTTTTTACGAAGCTATTTCCAAAATAATGTTTAAACTTATGATGCTTATTGTACAAAAATATTGTTTATCGTGTGAACGTTATTATTTAAATTTAATTTGTAATATAAATTTATGTCTCATTTTATTCTTTGCCAATTTATGACAAACTTTACCGATGTCTAACTAAAGGTAAGTATGTTAATAAACCATTTAAAATGTCCCAAAGAACGTGTTTGATTAGGTATAAATTTAAAACTCTAAAAACAAGGTTGGTAGATCGAGGTATTAATTAGGTCTTTATTATACGATTGATAAGATATCTAAGTCCACCCTGCTGGATCCCGCAAATACCTGGATCCAGCGGTACTAAGATTGTTCAGTCCCGCAAATACCTGGATTGACATCGTCCTGCGGGATTGCATTCCCTAGTTACATGCAACTAATTACACTATGAATTTCAACCCTGCCAAAACAATCAACAATGGCGCTCGATCGCAGTTGTTTAAAAAACCTTTACTTGACTAACAGTCGTTCAATGACTTGTACTATAAATTATTATATTGTACTATTTTTCAAAAATAATGTTTATCTATTAAATCAGTTTTTTGTTCACAGACTATTTAAAAGCATTCTATAAAAGTTGGATATAATTTCATATTTTATTCTAAATTCAATACTTAAACCATAACTTAAACTTTAGATTTATTGGCAGGTACTTATTATTTGAAAATCAGTAATTTATCATTCTTCAACACTTAGGTGGGCTATTTCAATTATTTCTAAATAAATATTTGGTTTGTTAAATATGTTAGTTCAATTAATTCAAAATTTGGTTTATATTTTTTTTGTTTGACCATATAGAATGAACTTAAGATGAACGGTTAACAAATAAAAATTTGTACCTATATAATACAGTAGTGGCCAAAAAAATGGAAACTATTTTTTACTCGACTAAATTATTTAGAAAATCTTCCTTCTTAGATTTCTAAATGAATATTTCTAAAAAAATATTATTGCCTTGGCTTTATAATAGTGTAGGTTATGCATGAATTATCATTTATACATAAAATATTCAGATATAATACACATTTTATTAAAATTATTGTACTTTGAATAAAATATAAAAAATATTGTGCTCAGCTATGGAAAATTGTTAATGACAATAAAATTTAAAATTCACGTGTTTAAGATAAATCACTTTAGTATTTAGTTGGGTAGCCTTTATTTTTTATCACAGCCTTCATTCTTCGAGGCATTGAGTCCACCAACTTCTCCAAATCTGCATTATTGATGACCTTGAATCATGATTTTATTACAGCTTCAATCAGGGCCCTCTTATTCGATAAGAGATTTTATTTAATTATATTAGTTAAAATGTGCCACAAAGCAATAGCAGCAAAGTATAAAGATACAAAGATTTTCAACCTGGCCCACAAGTTTTCTATCTAATTAAGATCTGGGCTGTTACCAGGCCACTTAAGTACCATAATATTATTTTCTTCGAACCAGCTTGAGACACTTTTAGCAGTATGACAGGGTGCGATGTCTTGCTGGAATATGCATGTCTCTCTATTTTCTCCAAACAGATCCGCTATAAAAGGCTTTAACTTTGGATCCAAGATAGTCTCCTTGTATTTTTTTCATGTAACGTCCCATCAATGATATGTAGACGACCCACGCCACTTCTTGACATGCACCCCCTTATCATTATGCTGAGAGGGTGCTTCATGGTGACGGTGGTACACACTGGTAACAAGTCTTCTCCAGTTCTCCTCCTAACATACTTTATTCCATCCGATACAAATATAGAAATTTTTGTTTCATCGCTCCAGATTACATTCTTCCAGTCTTCTTTGGTCCAATTCTTGGGTTCTTTTGCCCAATTGAGTCTTTTTTCCCTTTGTTTACTATTCAAGTAAGCTTTTTTTCTTGGGCTTCTGGCCCTTAATCCATTGTTGACTAGGCGTCGTCGAATCGTCCTAGTGCTTACAATTATACCACTCTCAGCAAGGATGTGTTGGATATCACTCGAAGTGGATCTACGGTCTTGAAGAGCTAATTTCGTTATCCTTCTGTCGTCTATCAATAACGTCTTCCGGTTTCTGCCAGATTTTACAGCATTGTGTAAACTTTTGGAGACTTTGAACCTCTCGCAGACCTTTGAACTCCAGACTTGGACGCTCTGTGTCCCAACTTTTCAGCAATTTGTTTATATGTATATCCCTCTTCTCGTAGGGTAACTGCTCTACTACATTTTGTAGGTGACCAGTAGCCTCCAAGCATGTTTCAGAAGAAGTTTCAGAATAAAATAATCTCAGAATTTGAAAAACAGTCCAACCACTTACAAATGACACAGTACAGGACGAACGACAAACTAATAGCTCTTGCTTAGATAGGATTTCAAATATCCTCAATAATTACTTTCTAATGATCACAGACATCAAAAAAACAAATTTCCAGAAAAAAATGTGAGTAATAATGATGATTCATATCATCAAATAGTAAGGTATATGTTCCTTACAACTCATTATGAGACAAATTAGAAAGGATTAACTAATTTTGTAAAAAAAAGTTAAAACAATTAAAAAAATATTTATTGTTTCTTGCGAAATAAACAAAAGAAAATATTTGTCATTAAAAACAATAAGAATGCAATAAAATTTCAATGAAAAAGTAAAATGATTCACCTAGTAAGTTGAAAAATGTAGTCAAAATAAAAAGTTTCCATTCTTTTGGCCACTACTGAATATCACGTGTTTGTGTCACCGACACAGTAACAACATAGTTCTCTATAAATAATGGGGTGCATGCTATCTCCATGGCTCTTCAATCTATACGTTGAATGTTGCATCAGAACTTTTATGGAGGATAGCAAGGGTCTGAAATTTATTTATTTATATTCACATACACAGCCTCTTAGCCATTATAAAAATATGGTAAAAATAAAACATAAAACTCGTATTAAACAACACAACAATTAAAAAGAAAAACAACACAATAATTCATTAAAATACAAAATCTATCACACAAATCGAAATATTCATAATATGTCCCATTCCGATTCGTTTAAATTTATCTGTCTGAATTTTAGTAGGTATATGAGAAATGTCAAAACGTTGACAATTCAGTAAGTATAGTATATGAAGGATGTAAAGAGAACGTACTGAGAATGGATGCCAGCAAATCGAAGTTCAAATGGTGTTTCAAAAGAGTGAAAGCAGAACAGCGTACCAAATAAAATTAGAGAACAAATGGTTCAAGCAAGTAGACGAATATGTCTATTTGGGAAGCAACGGAATACCGGAATGGACGGATTGATAAGGAGATCGAAAGAAGAGTTATGGCAAGAAACAGAGGGAATGGAGCACTTAGACCAGTTATGAATGACCGCAACATATCAAAGGATGCTAAAGTTGCCATTGATAACGCTATCTTAATAGTGCCAACCTTGATGTATGCAAGTGAAACCTGGACATGGCAGAAGTCACATGAAAGCAGAATAAATGCAGTTTAAATGAGATCACTAAAATGAATTTAAGATGAAGATAGATGTCATTAATAGAATGAAAATGATGAATTCATTTCATTCATTAATTGGCCACATGGGGAGAATGAATGAGGAATGCCTGACGAAGAAAATATACAATGCGCATAGGAATGAAATGAGAAATCAATGCCGCCCAAGAAAGGGATGGCATGACCATGTGAATGGTATTTTGAAAGACGAAAAGGTTAGAAGCGTGAAGAACAGATAAACATGTATAAGAAGATGTATGAATGTTGACGAGGCGATGATTGTGTGTCAAGATATATGGCATTCAGTTTTCTCTGTCTACCATGTGAGGATCATGGCATTATGGTATGTATAAGAATCACATACATTAGGTATTAGAAATTTTATAAATATAATAATTAAATTAGACAAACGATTTACTACAAACAAGACAAATATTGAAAATAATATTTCTATATTGCCCTCATTCAGTATAACAAAAGCTGTTTTTCATTCAAATTTTGCTTATGAGTAAAAGCATTTCTTTATAAACATTATTCTATTTCTATTTTACAAATATATATATTTTAAGTCACTAAAATTTAACGATTTATTATACACAGACTAATCTCCTGAGCTCGTAGTGCACAGTGACATAGATCTGTAAATGTGTGGGTGCGAGAGAGACTGCTCAATAAGAGTCTGGTCAATCAAAGAACACTTTTAATATATAATACTAAACATAATATAGGAAAAAAAAATCACTTGATCTCTGAAGTGCTGCTTTAACTAATACCATGAAATATTTCTTTAGCTTTTGTGCATAATTTTAAGACAATGAACCAAAAATTCTAAAAGAAATTTTTCAAAAGCATACTTTGTGAAATATAAATTATATTATATAGTAATATGAAAGTTTTCTATGCATGACATGTTATGGCTGGTCTGGAAAAATATAGTTGTTTGTTACTCATGATGAACATACACAATATTATGATTTCAAAAATCAATATTAAGTCTATACAAGTTGTTCTAAATTCAAACTTTACATGGGAAATTAGAGTAGCGTCTAGCCCCAGCTCTTCTTTTCTGCATTATTAGGTTAGGTTTAAGTTTGTGTATAATAATAATAGCGACTCGCGTGAGCGAGTTGCTTTATAAATTGAATTATAAATTATTATAAGTTAAATTTACATTTTTTATTTAATTTATTGCATTTAATATAAAATTTCACAGCTCATTTGACTCCATACTACGAGACCTCAACCAATCAGAGAGCCAACCGGAAACATAATGCGGAATGGTAAATGCGGATTGTAGACGCTAGTGGAAATTAGTAATTGATGAATATTATTTGTTTTGTTATTTTTTTATAAACTTAATTTCTTTATGTTACATTGAGAATACATGAATGTAATTCAATGTAAATAATGTCCTTTTTATATATTTTTCAAAACAACATAGTAAAACATCAAGTTTCCCAAGTAGAATAACTGCCGTTGAAATGAGGTCTCTCAGACAAATGTGTAATAAGACGATGTGTGATTGAATAAAAAAAGTAAGCACAAGAACAGAATGTATGTTGGAAAAGGACGCCACATGCAAGATAAAAATATAATATATGTCCTTAAGTGGATCGGCCACATAGAAAGAACAGATGAAGAACAGTTAACAAAAAAATTATACATAGCTAAAAGATGCGGAATAAGAGATAGAGGTCGGTCGAGAAAGACTCATTTAAATCACATGAATGGAATCTGAAGTGTAGATAGTAGGAGAGTGTGCATGAGGCAATGTTTGGATTAAGTGAAGCGAGAAAAGTATATCAGGATAGGAAAGTATGGCGCTCGGTTCTCTCTGCCTACCTCAATATGAACAAGGCATGATAGTATGTATGTAAAAAAACACAAAATATTTATTAGTAACTAGTATATTTCTAGAAAATAAACTCTTATGACGTCCGGTTTCTAAAAAAAACTGATAAAATAAACATTTTCCTAATATTCATATAAGATATTATGAAAAATGATGTAAAAGAGTAAAATTAAATAATAATTTAACATAAACAGAGCAAATTTCACAATAATAATGTTAATATATTACCTTTAGTCAGTATATATTATTATAAGGTCTTTGGTATATACCTAGTCAAAGATGTTCCGTACTCAAATTTTGTATGGAAAATTTTCAGCGATTTTATGAAATGAGTTTGTTTAATTATTTTTTTATTTTATTATGAAAAGTTGATATTTCTTTAATGCCATTTTATGAAAGTGAGGAGCCTTTTTACCTATTTGAAAATAAAAATTTCAAATTTTAAGTTTCCTGAGCTTGGGGTCACTTTGAAATATTTGACAGTTAAAAAAATTGAGAAGCACTATTCATATATCGTTCAAAATCTAATGGGATCTAAGTGAGCATTAGATATACAAATTTGCAAAATTTGAATAGAATCGAATGAGTACTTTAGTCTATAATCGATAAAGTAAAATGAACACGCCGTACATAGCACATAGCACACTGCACACACACACAGATACATTGTGATGAAACTTTCAGAATACAATCTCAGCATGATACTAGTTGATAATCTGCAAAAAAAAAATACCCTTAAAAATTGCGAAATCATAACTCCCCACTATATCACCTTGTGTTAGTGAGGAGTAAAAATGAACCGTTGTCTATGGAAAAATAATCAGCTCTCATATAATGTACTTCACACATATGATATCGATAGGAAGTTTATTGGATTTTTAATTTGGCCTGTACGTAGGACACAAATCTTCATATTTGTGTACGGCATACGGATTACGTCATAATCATCATCATCATCATCAGCTCCACATCCCAAGGTAGGACCTGGCTTCCAAAAGAAGTCTTCGCCGTTCTGATCTGTCAGCGGCTCCTTGTCTCCAATTGACCACGCCCAAAGAGTCCAGGTCCCCCTGGACGCAGTCCATCCATCTCAACTTGGGTCTCCCCCTTCGCCTCACACCCGGCTCACGAATTACGGCTTACACATAAAAAAAAACATCACGACGAAACGCACTCACTATCTACATAACTTCCATTGAGAAATTGAAGTAAAAATTTTTCTTAAATTGTGAAATCGGGACTCTCCGCTTTTCCATAGAAGTGAAGAGTAAATATAGCGACATAAATAAGTTTGAATATAGTATGAATTGTTTATAGGTGGAAAGATATAAGCGCTCGCTTTAACAATGCAAGGAAAAATCTCTCAAGCCCATAGTTAGCCCATGTGCAAAGCTACAAAAAATAAGCATTATTTATTTGCTACTTATTGAGCTATTCATTTCTTTGTTAATGTCCAATGTTCAAAAGAACAACTATTGATGTCATGACTTATGCAAATAAATCTTCGCCTTGTCACTACCCTTTTGTCTCATTATTTGTGGTCGGCTCTTCCACTCCGAATGCACCAGGTTACACATCCTGCGTCACACCCCACGTCTTCATGTCGCTGTGAACTGTGGACATCCATATTACAGGCGGTCGTTCCGGGCGTCACTTCTCAGTTTCTGAATCTGAATGAGTCCAGCAACCTCTTGCCCATTCTTGCCTTTCTGGTGCCTTGGTTTTCAAATTTCTATTTACATCAGCGCTAACAAAGTCCACCCATCGCAGTTTGGTCCTTCCTGGTCTTTTTCATCCATGCGGTGAGGAATGTCAGGCGTTTTACGGGTTTGTCATTCATTATGAGACCAGCCCATTTCAGGCTAACCTTGATGGAACTGATCACATTGGGATCTCCATATGTCATATAGCTCTCTATTGTATCGATGACGTCAACCATTAGTATCTCTTACGAGACCGAAGAATATTCTGTGGATCCTTCTCTCGAATGCTCTAGACACTTCGTTAATACCCAGGTTTCAGAAGCATACGTTAGGACTTGCTTTATCAGAGTTTTATAAAATATAATTTTGGTATTCCTTCTGACTAACTTAGAACTAAAACTGCTTTTGAAGACCATAGAAACAATGCTTTGCAGCCATTATCCTCCTCCTGATTTCTTATCTTATGTCATTGCCACCAGTAACTGTAGAGCCAAAGTAAATTAGCTCTTTGATCACCTCAACTGTGATTTCTAGACGTAATGGATTTGGGAGGTATACCACGTGTAATCATCAATTTTTTTTTGTCTTCATCAATGATGAGCTCCATTATCTTTGCTTTTTGTTCTTATGCAATGAATGCTTGACGGGTAACTATTATTGGTAGTCCTATATCATCAATATCATCTGCATATGTGAGCAGTTGAACCGACATGAAAAAGATGTTGGCTCTAACTTTTTTCGAAAGCTACGTTGAACAGGTGGCATGCCAAAGCATCTCCCTGTCGTATACTGTTATTGTGGGTTTCAAATGTATTGGAAAACTTATGATCAATCCTTATTTTTGTTTTGTTGGATTCATCGTTTCTCTTACAAGTCTTATCAGTTAGCTCGGTATTCGCAATTCGGACAAAGATTTATACAGTTCTGTTTATGTTATCAAAGACTGCCTCAAATCGACAAACATAATATGTTCCTGACAGATAGTTACTAATTATTGTCTATCTATATTATGTAGAGGACAAAAATGCATTGTTGGTGTTCGAAAGGAAAATACTTCGCAAAATATTTGGTCCTACCTGTGAAGGAGGATCTTGGAGGATCCGGTTTAACCACGAGCTAGAAATAATGTATGGCGAACCAAACGTTGTCCAATACATCAAAATACAACGTCTACGTTGGCTCGGACACGTTTGTAGAATGGAGGATAGCCGGGTCCCAAAGAAAGTATTGGACACCTGTCCTGATGGAAGAAGAAGCAGAGGGAGACCTAGGATGAGATGGCTGGACGACATCGAGGGCGATATAAGAGCGATCGGACAGACAAATTGGAGGAGACTTCCTGTCGACAGGGCGGGATGGAGGCAGTTTCTTGAGGAGGCCAAGGCTCGCACCGGGCTGTAGCGCCATTGCTGATGATGATATTATGTAGTGAATCTTAAAAAGAGGATGTTTGAGAATATTTTATAGGCTGTATTAAATAGTGTAATACCCCTGTAGTTTTTGCATTCAAGCTGATCTCCTTGATTTTTTTTACCGTAACCTACCCTCATTTTTTCGGGTACGGGAGCTAAATTGAAGCTACAAAGAATCAATTAGATATAATTATAATATATCCCGTTGTGGTTTGTATTTTGGTAGTTACGTTAAAATCATAATATTTGTATACATTTAATTTGTATCAACGTTTGTATTGGAAGCCATTTGACAAAACATGAAAGAGGTAATTAAGTATTCATGAGACGCTGTCGTTATAGTTACATGCATTATATCTACTAACGGTCAATGACAATACTATATACAATGCCACACAATATTATACCTAATTATAAACAACAAATCACTCTTGTAACAATACTTGTAGATTTTGTAACTAAAGGTCAATTTTTTATGGTGCCTACACAAATTCAATAAAATTTTATCTTCAAAATGATATAAAAATAAGGTTAAAACGCCTGAATTTTATACTGGTGTATTGTATGTGAAACGATGCACGAATGTGGAATAGAGCTCGACAAGTGAAATAATACGGGTGATAGTTAAATACAGCAAGGTTGCAAATGTATGGTCGCAAATAATGGGTGATGACGGTGAGATAGATTAGTGGTGGCAGAGCGGTTAGCGCGCGATAAATATTGTATATCTTAAATAATATATGTATTAATAAATGTAATCAAAAATAACGGGGGGCAAGTCTGGTTCAATCGGCGAAATCAAAACCCTCACGATTACTCATATCATGGATATAATTATTATATGGAGTTCTATAGTATCTTTAGATGTCATAGAACTCCATATGATAATTACATCCATGATATGGGTAATCACTAAGGTTTTGATTTCGCCGGTCGAACCAGACTTGCCCCCCTGATTATTAAAGATATAATATGAATTAAACTGAATGATTTAGCTATGAGGCACCGGCTAAGAATAGTGCTTCCACTCTTTTCTATTATTGTATATTTTCTATTACAAGACACTCATAAGAGCAGGCAACAACAACATTTCACATAGTTCAGCAATTAGGTTCACCACACATTCCGAATACAGTAAAATGGTGTATGGGTATACACGCATGTGTCGTGCCCCCTTTCATAAGTTAACGTACACCCGCACACCTGTCGCTGGTACTTACTTACTTACTTTATAGGTCGGGACCATAAACCTTGCTGGTTAATAACACATAATAAATTTAATAACACATGGTAAAAAAAAATATTTTAATTATTCCTACGGGTTTTTATATTTTTTATAAATATAGGTATGTATTACTCATGTTTATTTTTACTCCTCACCCACCCAAGGGGATATAGTGGAGAGTTATGATGGGTGTTGACAGAGCGGTTAGCGCGCTGGATTAGTAATCCAGTGGTCCTGAGTTCGAATCCTGCCACGACCGATTTCGTTCACCTATAGCACAAGCATTTATGCTTAATTTAGGGAATGTATGAGGATATATAATTACTTGTTTCAAGAACGTATTCATTCTTTCAAAAAAAATAAAAGAAAAAAATCATTACAGATTATCAACTAGTATCATGCTGAGATTGTATTGTAAAAGTTTAATCGCAATGTATCTTTTTTTTTTTTTTATTAAAGTTTTATTTATTTACATTTTTTAAAACAATAAGTATTCTTGCACTAAACTGCAAAAGCAGTTTAACAGTGCTAGCTCTCTCGTACACTTATATAAATTTGATAATGTAACAAAAAATAATTATAAACAAACAAAAATTAAAAACTAGCAATACAATATAACAATAATTAAAACCATTAACACAATATAACAAAGAAAACATACAAACTTATATATAAAATTCTTTTAACATTTTTTTTATTTTTTTTTTGTTTTTAATTTGAATATTTGAATATTTTGGCAGTTTGTTAAATAGTTTCGGAATTATCGTTGCTTTTGTCCTGTCGCCGTAAACGTTATTTGTTTTAGGTATTGTCAGTAAGTCTTTCGTTATTTGTCTAGTTGTATATTTGTGAGTGATCTTTAATTTAAATCGTTCGTTATAAAGTTCTTCTATGGTCAGTAAAAGATTCACCTTTTTTTCTATAGGTAAAATATTGCATCTTTTGAATATTTCGTTAATGTTATTTTTACTTGCCTCCACTGTTCTTTTTGTTGCAATTATTTTTAAAAATCTTATTTGTAATTGTTTTATTTTATCAAGGTACGTTTTAAATGTTCGTCCGTAACTACTGAGCCCGTAGTCAATAATAGACTCGACTATAGCATAGTACAGACAGTACAGGGTGTGCCTGGACACGCAGTATTTAAGATGGTAAAATTTACTTAAAATTGATCTTAATTTATTACAGACATTTTCAATATGTAAACTCCAATTAAAGTGCACGTCCACTGTAAGCCCTAAATACGTGTAATTAAAAACCCTTTGTAGTTGTTGACAAGTACAATCAGTTACATTTTTATGGAGACACTCATAATCATGACCTTTTATGTTGAGGTCACATCACATATCTTTTCCATGTGCACTGAATGTATGTATTATAATATGTATATTTAGTTTTCTTTACATTTATAATAATCCCATTATCATGTGCCCATTTAGTTAAATTATTAAGGTCAGTCTGTAGGTAATTTTGTATTTTGTCTTTTATGTTGAGGTCACATATCTTTTCCATGTGCACTGAATGTATGTATTATAATATGTATATTTAGTTTTCTTTACATTTATAATAATCCCATTATCATGTGCCCATTTAGTTAAATTATTAAGGTCAGTCTGTAGGTAATTTTGTATTTTGTCTTTTATGTTGAGGTCACATATCTTTTCCATGTGCACTGAATGTATGTATTATAATATGTATATTTAGTTTTCTTTACATTTATAATAATCCCATTATCATGTGCCCATTTAGTTAAATTATTAAGGTCAGTCTGTAGGTAATTTTGTATTTTGTCTTTTATGTTGAGGTCACATATCTTTTCCATGTGCACTGAATGTATGTATTATAATATGTATATTTAGTTTTCTTTACATTTATAATAATCCCATTATCATGTGCCCATTTAGTTAAATTATTAAGGTCAGTCTGTAGGTAGTTTTGTATTTTGTCTTTTTTTCGGTCTGCTACGATTATACATGTATCATCGGCGAACACTTTTTTACTGCAATATTTAATGACGTTTGGTAAACTGTTGACGTGTCCGATATAACATATTGGCCCTGATATTGATCCCGTGGCAACTCCGTTCTCGATTGGGATAGAATCACTCAATTGGTCATTAATTTTAACAATGAGTTTTCTGTTTGTTAAATAATCTTTTAGCCAGTTATTAACCGGTCCTCTTACTCCACATTCGTTCATTGCAGTTAGTAGAATATTATGATCCAGGGTATCGAATGCCTTTTTGAAGTCTATAAATATTATACCTACGTATAACTTATTATTTAGGTGGTTGTTTATTTCATCGGTAAATTCTGTTAATAAGGAGTTAGTACTTTTATTTTTTTGAAATCCAAACTGTTCTTTGTTAATTATTTGGTTTTCATTTAAGAATGTTGATATTTGGTTAACTATTGCTTTTTCAATAATCTTATCAATACATGATAAGATCGCTATGGGTCTATAATTTGTAAATTCTTTGTGACTACCGTTTTTGAAAATCGGCCGTATTATTGAAAGTTTAAGGTCATCAGGCATAGTACCTTTCTTCACACATAGGTTTATCAATTTAGCCAATATAGGACTTATTTCCTTTTTTATTTCTTTTAAATCATTAATTCTTATTTGATCATAGCCTGGTGATTTACTATCCAAATTTTCAACTATTTTTTGAATCATTTGTGATGAGACTGGTTGGAATCTCATAGAAATTTTAGCTGGGTTGACATATGTCTTTCTCTCTAGAAATGTTGTGTTACATTTGTGTTTTATGGAGTTTATTTCTTCGACAAAAGTTTTTCCAAACATATCACAAAGGTATTTAGTATTCCCCAATTCCTTCATATTTTTAGTGATGACATCATCCAACGATTCTTTCTTTTTTCCAAGTAGTTCATTTATTTTTTCCCATAGTTTTTTATGGTTTCCCTTCATGCCTTCAATTTCCTTCCTGTGAAATTTATTTTTAGTAGAATTTATGTGCTTGTTCGTTTTATTTCTCCATTTAGTATATTCCAACCGTAAAATGTCGTTTGTTGGATCATTTTTCCATCTTTTAAATAGACAGTCACGCTTTTTGACCATGTTTTTTATTTCATCGTTTATCCATGCCTTTTTTATTCTATTATTTTTTATTGTTTTTTCGGTTTTAGTTTTTTCATATACATTTTCAAAGTTATTTTTAATAGCTTTATATAATAAACGTGGACAATCGATCATTAGTAGAGCGTCCCATTTTATTTGTTTTAACTGTGAGATCACTTCTTTTTTGTCCAAATAATACGATGTCGTTCCCATGTTATTAATTCTGTCTTGAGTATAATATGTACCTATCGTTGCTGCAATAATATAATGGTCTGATATTTTTTGTGTTATTATACATGAATTCACTTCTTTATTTTGATTGCGCACTGCA
This sequence comes from Molanna angustata, assembly GCA_963576475.1. Lineage (NCBI taxonomy): Eukaryota > Metazoa > Arthropoda > Insecta > Trichoptera > Molannidae > Molanna > Molanna angustata. The sequence goes on from OY754965.1 coordinate 10,318,648, forward strand.
ATATGGTCTATACACGAGCTTACTTTTTTTCCTTGGACTATTTCTTCTCTAGTTGGATCTTTTATCAATTGACAAAATCCCCTTTCACACAAAATATTTTTATAATCATTTACTTGCTTGTTTTTTTGATCCATTGTATTTAGGTTTAAATCACCACAAATTATAAATTCACTAGTTGGGTCTGTTAACTGCAATACATGTTGAAGTTCTGATAAAAAAGTCACTTTATTTGTGTTTGGCGGTCGGTAAACAGCAAGTAATTTTATTTTACGCTTGTCAAATGTTTGAATCTGGCCAGATATTGATTCACATGTATTAAATATTTCAGTTTGTTCATTAAAGGTATGTAGATTGTTGATATATACTATAAGTCCTCCACATCTACGTTGATCTCTAGTTTTCGAATACATGTTAAAATTCGGTAAGTTATAGAAAAATGTTTCTGTGGCATTAATGTTAACTTCTGATAAAACTATTACGTCTATTAAATTTAACTCATCTTGAATAGACACCAAAAATTCATTGAAATTCTTTTTGATTGATCTTATATTTTTATGGATGATTAAGAAGTGGTTTTTCAGGTGCGGATTTTTATTTGTCCAGATTTTCAATGATTCTGATATATGATTATTAAAAGTATCAAAGATTTGTTCCTCCATTTATGCGAATTTTTTTTTTTTTATTCAATTTTATTTTGAATAATACATACGTGTTTTTTTTGCCACCCGGTATTAGTACTTGTTTATTCTCAGATATTATTGTCACACAATCAAAGCAACAACAAAAAATTATCGTCTTTTGTTTAGCTACAATCGTGAGCAATGAGTTGATAACATAAAACTCAATATCATTGTGTATATTTTTTGTATTTTTATTGCAAGCCATTTTTTTTTTTAGTATAACTTTCACATCACTGTCATATTTTTATTTGTGCTGATCCAAAAGCTTTTTAATCTCGTTCTCATTGGTCAAGCATACAACCTTCTCATTCTCATCCCTCCTGACCAACACTTTGCCGCTCTGAACCCAAACGAACTTGTATTTGTCTCTTATCTGTGAGTGTGCTGTGTACTATGTGCTATTTTTACTATGTACGGCGTGTTTATTCTACTTAATTGATTATAGATTGAAGTATTCATTCGATTATTTTCAAATTTTACAAAATTGTATATCTAATAGTTACTCGCTTAGATCCCATAGATTTTTCAGGATCAGTGCTTCTCATTGTTTTAACTGTCAAATATTTCAAAGTAATCCCACGCTCAGGAATATTAAAAATCGATATTTTTATTTTCAAATTGCTAAACAGGCACATCATTTCTATAAAATGGCATTGAAGAATTATCAAGTTTTCGTATTAAAATATTTAAATCAAAAATAATTTTACATGCCTACTCATTTCATGAAAATGCTGAAAAATTTCCATACGAAATTTGATTACTTTTAGATTGACTGGTAGTAAGGAGTATATATTTGGCCACAACCCACTCTTTTTAATTGTCCTTTATTTTCGGCGTTCAAAAGTATAGATGCCCGATGCGATATCATATTATAAACACACACGAATCCGGCCCTGATTAACCGTAACTGGTAATGTCAATACAGTATATCGATTTTATTGAACACAAATTAACGTTTGTACATTTTTTTATTTGTTCTATTAAATATGAACACTTTGTGTCCTGTCATATTTAATTCAGAGGACATTAAGACTCTTAACAGAAATGGCCGATGGGGTGGTTTATAGGAAAACATGGACAATTATAGCATTATTTTATAAATATGATCTATCATTAACTCACACAGCATATTATAGAATATAGACTGTGTGTTGGCTGATATTTACCAATATTACATTAGTTATAACTAAAACATATTCAATATCATGAAATCAGAACTCATGAAATGGAATTATTAGAAACTTGTACCAGTAATATGTACATATGTACGATGTACCTATATAATAAACATAAGTATATTGACTCTTTACGTAACATTCTATATCTACTGTGTTGCAAAGATCAATAGAGGTATTAAAACGAGTGGGTTTTGGCTAACTCGTAACTCTATTTTACGATTTTTCTAGAATGTCCCTGGCTACAACCCAAGACTGCTAAGATATTTAACAATCATATATTTTTATAATGCATGAAAATATCGATGCAAAATATGGGGTTATTGTTATATCCAACACTACGTCAGTTGAGCGAGTTTATTGCCATATGGCTAGTTTATTCCCATATGGCGAGTTTATTCCCATATGGCGAGTTTGTTCCCATATGGCGAGTTTAATGCCATATGGCTAGTTTAATGCCATATGGCGAGCTTATTGCCATATGGCGAGCTTATTGCCGTATGGCGAGCCTTTTGCCATTTGGCGAGCTTATTGCCAGATGGCAAATTCTTCCAACTAATCAGTGATTCCAGCCCAGAGAAGCAATATGAGCGTGAAAAATTAATTTATATTAAATTCTCCTCTGCTGGGGATCGAACCCAGCAAAGATAAAACTCGCATTCAGCATTAAACACCAGTTGCAACCTATTTAGTTAAAATTTGGTCAGACCAGCATATATAGCAACCAACCCCGACACAACAAATGCGTTTATAAGTATACTAGCCACATTTTCGGGCAAACTTTGGTGGATACCTTTAAGCTGTCTCAGATGGAAGAAACATGAGCTAACAGTTTTTGAGATCTGTAGGTCGAGCGATAGTTTGATATCCAAGTGAACGCCTTAGGAATTTAACATTCTTTGTTGGTACAAGTTCTTCTCTATTGATGTTGATAGGATCATTATCAATAAGATACTGTCGATGTCGCCGCGATGATGCTACCTACTACGGATTAGATCTAAGTTTTCTGAATAAAGTTAACTGAAAAATGAATTCATTTTAGATTGGTAGAAACCACAAATCTAGAATCTAATAGAAACCAGTAGAATCAGATTCTCCCAAACATTTCATGAATAAAGTTGATTTTTTATTTTCGAATAGTTTCGGAATCTGATTAATATTTATGAGTAAGCATTAACGTGGCTGTTTCCTTATCGTGATTTTGATTTCTTTCTGAGAAATAAATCGCTTTTTATTTTTAAATTATCTTCCGGTGATTTCGATTGTAATTTACCAATTTAAATTCTAAAATTGGAATTATCCATATTATCAAACTTAACCTTTGTAAATCAAATTAGTCCGTATCCAACTATATAAAGCCGTTGTAAGTTGATTTTTTTTGCTAGGTTCATTGCCAAAATGAGATTGAGTTTGTAAATGAAAACTTTAATCATATTACCCATAGCGGGATTAAGACTAACTCCTTTGAAACAGATCACTGATCAATCGAAAGAAGACGAATAAGTTTTTAGTTACTCACAGTAAAAAAATAAAAAAGGGTTTACGAAAAACAAATTTTGTAAGAAAAGTATTAAACAAATTTAAATTTCAAAAAAACATCACGCAAAAGAATAAAGATGTGAAAGTACAGTTCTTTATTCCAAAGACGTATCTTTTGAGGGTACTGGGGAAAAATTTTTCAAAATGTACTATTTAGCCTACTATATAATTTAGCCTCGTATGGTAAATTAACTTATGAAAACAAACTTACTGTGAAGTCATCTGGATTCGTCTTGGCATTGAGCGCTGTGAACAGTCCAGTGAGAGCCCTTTCCATGAGTCCAGGATCTTTTTGTCCTCCACCAGCCATTGTGTGAGTCTTCCCTGCCCCTGTGGCTCCGTAAGCAAATACTGCTCCATTGTATCCAGCCAGAACATCTCGAACCAGAGCACTTGTAGTTGCTTCATACACCTCCTCCTACATAACAAATATTATTTAAGGTTAGTGTTTGTACTAATCTTGACAGTTATTGAAATTTTGGAAATGAGTTCAATGCAAGAATGTTTTTTTTTTTGCATTGTCGTCTCGAATCTATTGCCATTTGTGCTATCGATAGTATCGATGATTAAAAGCATGGTATGTTTGGAGATTAAGTAGGTATCAAACTATTGAGTGAGATATTGTGTCGTGTACATATACTGCCTTACAAATTGTATGAAACGATGTCGTCACTAAATTCAACTTTTATAAAAATTGTTAAAAAAGTTTGATATGTGCAACTGCGATATTTATATTTTTTTATAGAAAATTAAATTGTCTTGTTGGGGTGTTTCGGCTTTTTTCGATATTTTGAAAAACTTTGGAAATATAAGCAGTGAAACACATAAATTTATTATAGTAAAAAAAATGATTGAAAAACACTGGAACTATTTAAATAATAAATTTGAGATTTTGTATTTGTCTATGTTCATACCAATTTTCAGCTCTCTAGCTTGAGATATATGGAAAAATAAATCACAACATATTGTTATCACAACAACGTATAATTTACCCCTACCCCACCCTACACCCTACCAATCAACACAACACACTTAGTAGACATAGAATCTTAGTAACATTATTTAGTTATAATTCACCTGTCGATGGGAGGAGTGCACTCCCGAAACTAGTAGTGTTTGATTATACTCAATAAGTGGTATTTAGCAAAGTATTTGCATCATTATTATTATTGTATTTGTATTTATTCACATGAGCATTTTTGATGTCAAAAAATATATTTCCCTACTTCATCCTTTTCTCGAGCCCCTACTTCCTCTCCCACATTTTTCCTTCTACCCTTTTTTAGGCTTTTAAATATTTTGTGTTTATATGCCTATAATGTATTTCTTCTAAAGTGAAAACCTGGTTATTAGTTTCCTTGTTAATAGTAGGTACCCAATATTTATATCTAATTTTTTGTAAAAATAAAAAAAAACTGTTGGTTTTCTAACAATAAATAAATATACTCTTTGTCCTAAAAAAATCAAGGGTCGTAATCCTGTAATTAAATGTATTACAACACAAATAAATGTATTTCAGGTTTCTGTCATTTGCTGACACACAAAGAGTATATAATACCTACGGATACTGACACAGACACGGATAATAGAACTTTCAACAATATTTAACGTTCCAAATTTAAACTTTAAAGTTTCGATGTCCTATTTTCTCTTATCTTCATTTGTATCGTATCATTTCATCATTTAAGAGCAACGCTTCAAAATTTCGAAACGGAATTAAGTGTATCAATAAAAGCGTAATACATTATATGAGAAAATATATACTTAAAGAACGTTTTGTATTAAAGGTCGTATTTATGAATAAATTTATCCTAATATAATATCTAGACACGCTACCAACTTTATTTACAGTTTGACCCATATATTATTTTAAACTACATGAACCGACGTAGTTACAGTTCCATAGACAGTTAGTGCTCTGATAATTGAGACTAGTCTTTTTTGTCGTCGTTAAAAAAATCGAAAAAATATCCCACAAAGTTTGATTCCGCGGGTATTTTGTGGATTGACGAGAAAACACGAATCTTGCCGTAATTATGTATAATAGGTATACCAAGTAATATTATTCATAAACCCACACTAACTATATTTAGTATGGAAACATAAAGACGAAACTTTGACGAATGAGCGTTTATTTTATTTCAACAGAATAGGCATGATGACTAATTTTGAGAAACTATCTCACGATGTTTTTACGCATCCACAGTTTTCAAATATATATACATTTCTACATAAAATAAAGGTTTAGTAGCAAAAATTGCCATTTCAAAATCAAATTTGACATTTACGTCAAAAAACGCTTGTATCACTACTATATGTACTTTATGTATTCTAAGACGATTTGTGTATTTAAAATAAATTCAAAAGTGCATAAGTGTTGTGCGGTCCCTAAATGTACAAACACGTCGAAAAAAACACCTACTGAGGTATTTGTTTTCGTCCCACGCGAATATAAACGAGAAATAAGTGGTTAAATTTGGCACGGCGAGACACAGAAAGTGTATTTTATTAAGTATGCGTTTACAATGAAGTACAGTATTTGTTCCCCCACGTTTAGCTCTCAATACTATAATTCATTTACAAAATATTTACCATTAGGTAATTAGGCAATAAGCATATAAAGAACTTCATGAATGTCCAATGTTAAGTTTCCCGCGTATTAGGCATTAGGCATGTGTAACACCACTGCGTTACGCCGCTCAATTGCATCGACCCAGTTCACTGCGCCGGGTGTGTTAACTCACTCCTTCGAAATGTATTGGCTCACGGCGCAGTGAGTCGTGAGTGCTAGACCGGGAGAATGCGAACAGTGTTAGGGTATTGAGTTATTGAGTTGCTTGCTTTTTAACCTACAAGGTCTAAGAAGACCAGGAAAACCAAGGATTCGATAAATGGACAGTGTCGATACGGATACATCCACAGCAGATATCAGAAACTGGAGAACGAAGGCAACTGGTAGACGGGAATAGAGGAGACTCCTGGATTCAGCCAAGGCCCACCCAGCGCTGTCGAGCTTATGATGATAATGACAATATGACTAGTTTTTACTCTAATCCATTCTCATTCCGAAAAAAAACGATTGAAATATTTGATTTCACGTAGTTACGTTAAAATTCACAATTCTATTTTCTTCGCGAAACTTTACGCCATTATAAAAGTGACGAATTTATGTTTCCCAAAAATAATTTTGGAAATTTAATGATTACGGGTTACACCATTAAAACTTTTCCCAACAAGAAAATGATTAAATCGACCTAACTTTCATACTGATATATTATCAACATCGCAGGTAAATTTGCATAGCTACACTAACTATTTTGCCAATTTTATATAAATTATATCAAATGTAAGTACAAAATAACTTTGAAAGATAGCAAATGGAAATGAAAAAAGAAAAAATACATTGCGGTATAGTAATAATATTAATTACTGAGAGAGTAGCTTACACACAAAATTGAAGAGAAAATAAGAATAATATACTAACTTCTTGAAATTTCAAAAGGACCATGCTCAGCTATGCAATGGCAGTCCATTACGGTAGGTACTTTTTTAAATTTAATTTAATTTTTTTATCACACCATATTTTACAATGACATAAACAAGTACAAACACTGCTGCCCAACTAGGAAACCCTGTTCTAAGGTCAGTAGTTTACAACTTAACTGGGTGATGATAGTTTCCGCTCTACAACAGGTAAGATTACAATCAAGATACTTTATACTAATAACTAATTAACCACTACCTCAAAAAAATTAAAGACAGACACATATCGCAAATAAAACAGTTCAATCAAGTCAAAATGCACGTCATAATATTATATCATGTCAACAAAACAATTCCTATAGTCATAGATCAATGTCGTCAGGGGAGCAAGTCCCGATAAACGGTGAAATCAAAACCCTCATGATTACCCATATCATGGATATCAATATGGAGTTCTATAATTGAATGTAGGAGAGTCTTACACGACCAATCGCTGCTGCATACAATTTTGAACAATGCCATAGACTCGCCTGAACTTGTCAACCTAGTAGGTATCCATGTTCCAGGTAGAATGGTTCGTAGACCTCAATTACTTCATATTCCAACAAGTAGAACGAATATCAGAAAAAATTCAACAATTACACGCATATGCAGCCAATATAACAATACATTCTCAACTGAGATAGACATATTCAACGCGAAATATTACAGATTTAGACATGATGTTCTGAAGGTGATGCGCAACCAGTATCCCTCTGTCCTGTCCTCCTAGTCTCTCTTCTCTCATTTCTCTTCCCTTCCCTAGTTGTTGTATATGTGTGTATATATGTGTACTTATATATGTATGTGTGTGTGTGTGTGTGACGGTCTGTATGAGTGTGTGTGTGAGGGTGTGTATGAATGTGTGTACATGAATTATTTTTGGCTTGTAAACTGTTATTTGATTTTTATATTATGTTGATGGAATGCTTTTTTTTGGCTCTAACAATGTAAAAATAATTTTGTATCATTAAACTGTAAATGAGCTGTAGCTTCCCAAGAAAATAAATCTAAAGTAATAAAGCAATCAAAATGTTAGTGTATGTGTGTGTGTGTGTGTGTGTGTGTGTATGTGTGTGTGTGTGTGTGTTTGTCTCACGCCTTCTGAAAAACCAAGAGCATCTAAAAATCTAATTTATGTGCGAACGTGTACCTGTATACCTGATGCAGTGTCACGCTAAAAATAATGCGATAAAAATGCTGAATTTTAAAAATATTTCAATAATTATTTTTTTCATACAAAATTTTCCAAGTCGTATCTGTCAAAAAAGTGTACATTTTGCACGCATATATCTGTTAGTTTTAAAGTTAGAAGTACGTATTTACACGAAAAAAATTTACTTTCAAGTATAACTTAGCGTTTAAGTGAAAAACATGGTGAATATTTTGTATAATTATAATGTTTAACTTATTTTTAAAGTAAGCGTTTTGTACATAAATGCCGCCATTTTAATATCTTTTCATACAATATTTCATTTTCCTACCGAATGAATATGTTCTTGAAAATAATAAACCTTTGAAATAAATATAAATATGAAATAATAAAATGAAACACAAGACATTACAGCAAGTTTTAAGACGTATATTGTAAAAGTCTGTTAATTATTAGTAAAGATATGGGCATAATAAAATTGCATAATTTGTATATAATATTTGATATTTCGGACAATTTTCATTTTTATGGCATCGAACAAACCAATGTAGGTACCTACATATTCAAAAAATGTATCCGAACCATTCGATATTACTTACGTGTTCGAATCGTTTCCATGGCTACAGAAAGAATGTGATATTCTTCCCCCACCACCACCCGTTCTGCTTATGGGGACTAATAACGGCCCCTTGCAAAACTCTGAAAGAACACATAAAGAACATACGAAGAGTCCGGAGAACTCTAAAACCTTGCAGACACTGCACTTAATGTGCCAAAGAGAGCTAATCATGTTGAAACAACTGGCTCACTGCTCAGTGATAGTGAAGATAATAGTGCACCGAATTTAAGACAGAAAGTCTTGAAAGCCCTAAAGTTGCTCTTCGTGGCTACAAGGTCCGCATGTCCAATGGGTCCAAAGAAATTCCCTCGGACATCGTCGTAGAGTTCTCGTCGGAATGTTGACACGGAGAAGTTAGTGCATTCCCATAGGATATGCTCAGAAGTCAGCAGGCTAAGTCTGTAAGTAGATCTCGACCGATAAATGTCGAGATTAACTGTCAAAATATCGACTAATCGATATTTTGACAGTTTTGGTAGTCACTAAGCAGATAATGCGTGGAATCGTTCTCGCCCACTTATTTGACGGCGAGATTGGGTCGACATCGAGTCGAGAGACAAGATCTAACGCCGCCATGTTGAATTAAATGTCATTTTTTACGCGAACAATGCCGAATTTCATATTTATTTTGAGAATAATAATAAACGGGTTACACGACGCCGTTTAAGAGATTCTTCAAACCCTTTAAATATTCCGCGTAATTCATTTATTGCTAATTACCGCATAACAAAAGTTTTATATGGTTATATATTTAATGGAAATATGCGTCCGTACTTAGATTATAACATTATAATTCTATGATGATTCTATGCGTCCGTAAATGTTTTCCGTAGGTATAGATTTGAAATAATTTTTGATTTTGAGAAAGTATTCTTGTAAGCTATTTTATCACATATGTATTTTAACACTTAACAAAAGAAAATTCGGCGTAGTTTTTAGTAAAACAATAACACGCTGCTGTCATCACACTTGATAAATTGATCGAAATATAATTAAAAATAATTTTTAAAATTACTCTCAAAACATTCAATAAACACAAAAGAAGTTAATTTAATCGTATTATAACTTGCTTTCATGCTTAAAAATATGACCATATTATATTTATTTAACAAATTTATGTAAACAAATTTGACATTTATTCAAATCATGGGGAAAATATTGTGTATTGCCATAAATGATAATTCAAAAATGTACCGCAAGCCAGTCTAACGGCGACAAATACTCATAAGTGCATTTACGAACTCGACAGCGCTTAGTGACTACGAATTGTCGTCACTGGCGTAAACATGACGAGAAGAGCGGCGATACGTTGTCGGATCTCGACTTTTTTACTGACTTAGCCTGCTGTTCAGGGTTATCACAAAGCTGACATGAGGACGAATCGGATAAGTGAAAACGAAAGAGATAACTTTTGAAACTGCCGTGTCCAGTAAGGAATTGCGTGGTCCAATAATCGGGAACAATCCACGAGGAAAAAATTCGAGTCCTCACATCAGGAAGAAATAAAAATGTCAGTCTGCCCACGGAAGAAGAAGACCAGCGACGTTGCCAAGCATCTAAAAGAGAACTCCGGGCCAAGTTCTCAATCTCTCCACGAACTGTGGGTAAATTTACAGGTGGGAGAGAAACACCACCCAAAATTGAGCTTCGACCTCTATACAGGTTGTGAATTGAAGCTCGTCGCTGTGTTTCCAGATCAAGGGGAGCCATACCTGTGAGAATAGAAAGTGTGTCAGTAGCGCAGGTTCTGTAAGCCTTTGCTAAAGCTATTAGAGCGAAGCGCTGTCCAGAAAGCAGCAGACGTCTAATGTATTGGGTTTCACAACGATGAGCCCAACAAGGAGCGGCATAACACATAATACTCAGAAAGGTAGCGTTGTAAAACAGTCTTGCTACTGGAAATTTAAGGCCCCAACTAGCTCGAGCAAGACGTGAAATCTTTTGGAAGGCTATTTTTGCACTATCGGATACAGCACGAACATGGTATTGGAAAGTTAGGCCTCTATCTAGTGTAACACCCAAAACTTTGACCCTATCCTTAAATATTACACGCGTATTGATAAATTTGATGGAGGGAGGACTTTTCATTATGCCTTTTAACACTAACCCATACGTCTTCTTAGGTGCGAAATTGAGTCTATGACTTATACCCCAATCTGCAACAGAAGAAAGTAACTGAGTAGCTGCGCGCTCAATAAATGCTCGGGTGTTACCTTGAATAAGGATTGTAGCATCATCGGCATATGCCAAAATACTGCAGCCCGTAGCCGTTGAAAGTGATAGAAGTTCGTCGAACAAGATGTTCCATAACAGTGGACCCAGAACAGAACCCTGAGGGCACCCGATGCTAATTGGTCGCCAGTGCAAGCCTTGTCCCCCGGTCATGGCCACATGTCTATTAGTAAAATAGCTCTTCACTAATTTATATATGTTGCTAGGAACCTTACGGTCTCGAAGTTTTTTTAAAATTAGAGGCCACCAGGCATTGTCGAATGCTCCCGCAATATCAAGAGATATAGAGATAACATATTTACTATCAGAGCTTCTAACAATATCAGATATAGCCAAGATAGCATCAACCGTTGATTTCCCAGCGCAAAAACCGAACTGACGATCGGACAGTGGGTGGGTACTGGAAAGATGATCTTCTAAGCGTCGACATATAAGCTTTTCTAAGACCTTACCCAAAATAGGTAGTAAAGTAATCGGTCTATATGATTTTGGGTCAGAAGGATCCAGGTCACTACGCTTGGGAATAACAGTCATTAAACCTGTTTTCCAACAATCCGGAAAGTAGCCTTCTCGCAAGCAATTGTTGTACAATAAGATAATCTCGTGGCGAGCTATGTGCCAGCACCTTTATACGAGAGCTGCGTCAATGCGGTCAATGCCAGGAGATTTGTTTTGGTGAAGATTCTTGATTATAAAATCGAGCTCATCGAAATTGGCGAAGGTCGATATGGGAGTTTGCGGGATATCGGATTGGTTATTGCGTATTTGTGAATGAAGAGGAGTATCAGATGAAATGTCATCAGAAGAAATAAGTATGTCAAGTAGCGTGCTTGTCGTCGAGTCAGAGTCTATTGTGATAATTCCAGTTCGTGGATCGCGGATACACGAGACTGACGCATTTGGATATTTTTTCATTGATGCATATCTAAACACAGCACCCCAAGGATCTGTGGTTGAAACCTCAGATACCAAACGGCGCCATGCATCAGACTTGGCACGAGAAATCTCGCGTTTGTAGATATTATTTGAGCGTCTATACTCACATTGAAGTACAGTTACAAAGTCATTTGAACTTCCTCGACGACGGGCCGCTCTCAATGCGCGGTGAGCTCGAGTCGAAGTTCGTTTAAGGATGTCTAAGCCAGGATGCCACCATTCATTAGGAGACATATGACTAGAAGAAGATCTGCCGATCGCCTTCTCGGCACAATAAATTATACTCTGCGTAAAAGATGAGGCCATTTCCGCAGTAGTACAAGATCTACAAGATAAACGATCCAGCGAGCATTCAAAGTAGCGGTCAAAGTCTAACCAACGCCATCTGTCACACCCTGTCCGGAATCTTCTAAGCAAAGGTTTCGCTAAAGGAATTGGGGGTACATTGGAAATAATCTGAAACGTGATAAGGTTATGGTCACTACACGAGGCATCCTCGTCAACAGACCAATTCCATATTCTGTGGTTAATCTGAGGTGTAGCTAAAGTGACATCTATATGACTTGTACCCATGTGGTTGGAGAAGGTAGGTGGACTGAAAGGATTGTTCAACACACTCAAATTATGGCGAGAGATAAAATCTTCGCAGCTTACACCTCTGGTGAATTTCCTGGACCCGAAAGTGGTAGTGTTACACCATAGAATAGATTCGGCATTAAAATCACCTCCAATAATTAATGATGCGTTGCCGAGTTGACCCAATATAATATCCAGTTGATCCAGAAAACGAAATTCAGATTCACTAAACTGAAAATATATCGAAATAATATAAAACGAATCACTTGGAGAAGAAATCTGGACTACAACCAAGTGACTAGAAGATAAGTGATCCAGGCATATGAAGTTAATGTTGGGATTGTAAATAGCTATACAGCTCATCGGAGGGTTCGTTGAGGTACAGCTCGAAGCCATAGCAACTCGAACACCCGGACCAAATGATGGCACAATTCCATCTCGAGAGTACGGCTCTTGGATAAGACAAACATCAATGTTCATGCGATGAGCAGACTGACTGAGTTCGGCTGAAGCCGATTGTCCACGGCCAAGATTAAGCTGACCAAATTTAACAGAAGCATTACACGCCATAGTCAATATTGAGTAAAGCTCTGCTGACTGTTGCTTGATAAGCTGGACAGTCATTAGTGCCTGATCGGTGTACTGCTGGTTTGTTAAACAACTTACAAACAGCGCATGTGGGTTGATTGGCTCTATTCGGACATGACACGTAAACGTGTTCCGTTGAAGCACAATGTGAGCATCTGACGGGTTCTTTGCAAGTTTTTGAACCATGGCCGTACATTCGACAACGGCCACAAATACTGACTGGAAGAAAATCTGTAACACGACAGACATTCCAGTCCACATACACCTTTCCTAAATTGATGAGGCTATGGCGAACGGCAGCAGGTACTGAAAAGACTCTATCGCAAGTCGGGCCAACTGTAGGTCCTGTTAGATGACTGAATACTGCAGTTTTAATGGCATGCTCTTTTGTATTCCCTGCAACTATCTCTAAAAATTCGTCATTAGACAGGTCCCGTGGCACATGACTAAACCTCACACGAGGTTGTCTCTTGGTAGCGAGTCGCGCGGTCAAGGTCGTTGATGCTTTTATTGCCGGGGCATTCAGCAACTTGATGGAGTCTTCCGTGGTGGCCGTGTTAACAACAACGCCGTGACCTCTTATGGTACGTACACTTGTGACGCGAGCACCTACGTCGGAAGGCTTAATGGCTGCATTCAGGATTTTCCTGGTTTCCATCGATGACTTGACTTCATCGTTTGTGGGAAAAATGCAGACGGCAGGTTTTGCAGGGAGTGCAGGAAATCCTCCCTTGGATAAGGGTGGTGGACCTGTCACTTGCGTGGCATACAGGGAGGTCGGGCGGTCGTTGAGTTTATCGGCAATTTTATTCATTACCGGTGACTACCTTCATTGGTTGACTACCTTCATCGCTGTCAAGTTGTGTTTGTTTACTTCTGAGTTTATTTTGCTTATTTTGTGTCTTTTATCGTATGAAATCTTTTATTTTTTGCTTTAAGTGATTTGTTGCCGTATCCTGTTTGTGATGATGTATTTTTTGTGTATTTCGGGTGTTATTTTTAGGTTTTAAAGTGTTTTGAATGTTTTTTCTCGTGCCTGAAAAATAACATTTTATTTTTTTTTGTTTTCTTTTGTGTACTTTATATATATCATTGTGCAGGGAATTTTCCCGTGATTCCAATAATATATAACTTATGTACTTTATTACTATTTTTTACTATTTTATCGTGATTTCAATTTTTTTTTTTTTGACATTTCGGTGTGCGTTGCTCGTGTGTTTTATTTTACGTCACTGACTCTAGTGTCATTGAATGTAGAATTAAATTGTGCACAGAAAAGTTCGCGGAAGATAGTGTCTGCCAACTGCCGTTGATCAGATATTAACGTCTTTCTGCGCTCCCCATACTGGCGCTTACGCCCTTTCGGCGTTGAAAAGCATAAATTCATAGATACAGGCCGCCCGTCAAAGAGACGCCCCTCACCCCCTTGACTTATCCCGTTCCCGCACCGCATTACTATCATTTGTATTTTTATATTATAATATTATTATATTCATAGTTTTTACTCTCTACTAATATTAAGACTTGAGAGATATTTTGATATATTTATATGTACCTAATTGTTTTCTTTCACTCCTTTTATTTGTTCTAGTAATTATAGCAAGTACTGCTTTCTGGTACCTATTCTGTACCTATCTATATATTTGTTTTGGTATAAACCTTTGTACATTATACTTTACGGCGCTTGCCGATTATTATTATTTTTTAATTATTTGTGTTATTATCTATTCTTTTTTCTCTTACATAGTATTTTACTCCATCCTTTATAAAAAAATATTTTTTTATTTACTCTTCATATCGTTCCCTTGTCTCCTAGCATCTAACCGTCGTTTATTTATTTATTTATTTATTATACTCCTACCTGTCCCAGTCACTTGTAAGACTGCAATATCTGCAATTTTCGTGGGCTAGGTTTGGTCGTACAGTCCTTTGTTATTCTGTTAGGGCAGCTCTGTTGCTTATCTTCCAGTGGCTTACCTTTCCTGCTGTCCAATCCATGACCCTTCACATCGATGGAGGAATCTGATTATAGGATGACAAAAAGGGAACGAAAGCGGAAGAGGCAGAAAGAACTCTTGAGTCTGCCGGCAATCGCCAATGACTCTCCTCCCAGTTCAAGAACCAGAACTTTTAGTCCTTCTGTCGTCCCTTCCTCCCTTGCCTCCATAAAACCTCCTCCCCTGCCCTTGTCATCTGCAGTCCCTGCCCCGACCACTGAATCCGAGAATATGAGTTCAGACTCTGATACAGAAGATGAGCGAGAAAATGATTATTTGCCATCTTCTAAAATAGAAGCAGCCTACGTATGCCTGAGTAATATTCAAGACATTGTGGAAAAACACTCAAAAATATCGAAGTCGCATCTCATTCGTGTTGGTCGTGAAGCTCAGCGCCTATTATCATTTATTGGTGATCTGTCGACTGAGTTGGCGGAAGCAAGGGGCGTCATATCTTGCCTGAAAACAACAATTTCCAGCCGAGATGAAAAAATCTTGCATCTGTGTGAAAAGATTGATACCACTGAGACACAGATTGCACCGGTAATGAATAGAAAGAATGTGATATTCAAATAAAATTTGTTAGGAATCGGATTTATTTAGAAGGTTGTTGTAGGTAGGTACCTACCTAATACTATTTACTTACAAATCAACAATAATATACCTATACTGATTTCCTATAGGAAAATTATTTTATTTATTTATTTATCAACCGTTTGTCCGATTATAATGAAACTTTGGTGAATTGTCGAGCGTATGCCCAGGATGGTTTTTGGATTTAAACTTTTTTCTTATTCTTCTTCTTCTTCGTGTATTTGGTCGTTTTACCTATGAAGGGGGAGTATCCTGGGAAAAGAAGGTCCGACTGTCCCTCCATCTCTTCACAGGTCTTCCAGGACGGGTTCTGCATATAAACTTTTTTCTTCTTTTTCTTCAACGTGTACTTGGTCATCTTACCTATGAAGATGAACTATCCTGGGAGATGAAGGTCCAATTTTCCTTCCATCTCTTCGCAGGTTTCTGGATTTAAACTTTTTTCTTCTTCTTCTTCATCGTCTATTTGGTCATTTTACCTTTGAAGGTGGACTAACCTGGGAGAAGAATGTCCAATTTTCCTTCCATCTCTTCGCAGGTATCTGGATTTAAACTTATTTCTTCTTCTTCTTCTTCATCGTGTATTTTTGGTCATTTTACCTATGAAGTTGGAGAATCCTGGGAGAAGAAGGTCCAACTGTCCTTCCATCTCTTCGCAGGTATCTGGGTTTAAACTTTTTTCTTCTTCTTCGTGTATTTAGTCATTTTACCTATTAAGTAGAGCATCCTGGGAAAAGAATGTTCTTTCATCTCTTCGCGGTTCTTCCAGGATGGTTTCTGGATTTAAACTTTTCTTAACCGACTGATGGGACGGGATGTAATGAAGGGAAGGGATGCACTAAAGGGCCTGAAGGGACGGGAGGTAGTGAAGGGTCTGATGGGAAGGGACGTAATGAGGGATTAAAGGGACGGGAGGTACTGAAGGGCCTGAAGCGGCGGGTCCTGGAGTCTAATTCTGTTTCTTCTTAATTTTATGTAGACCTTTAGGGCAGTTTTTATACAAACTATTTCCTATTGTCTAATTCATCTTCTTCTTCTTTTATGTATACATTTGGGTCATTTTTTTATAAAAATTATTTCCTTTAGTCTAATTATTTTTCTTCTTCATTTAAGTACGTAGACTTTTGGGAGAGTTTTAATACAAACTATTTCCAATAGTCTTATTCATTTTCTTTTATGTAGACTTTTTGGTCAGTATTTATACAAACTATTTCCAATAGTCTAAATATTCTTCTTCTTCTTTTTTGTAGACCTTTGGGTGAGCTTTTATACAATCTATTTCCAATAGTCTAATTCTTCTATTAGGTATATGTATTTTTACTTATTTTATGTAGACCATTGGAATAGTTTTTTATACAAACTATTTCTTATAGTCTTATACTTATTTTTCTCTTTTTTATTTAGTCTTTTGGGTTAGTTTTAAGTCTAATAGTCTATTGTGCAGAAATATTATTAACGATATGCACACTTGATGAAAATACATATGAAATGAATGGGATATGGGATGTGACGATATAACCTGCACTAGAATCTTTTCAATACTTTTGTTTAATTAAATTTAAACCATTTATATCATCCTATTTTGAATAATTTTCAACACCTAATATTTAAAGAATGGGGGTTGTGGCCATTACTGAACTCTTCACAACATTTATATTCAAATTAAAAACTATTTACTATAGTTCAAGTCTTCTTCTTCTTCGTTAATGAAGACTTTCAGTCAAATTGAGCAAAAATATAAAGCACACTTGATGAAAAAATATAAAAACGAATGGGATGTGACCAATACTAGATCTTTTCAGTACCTACGTTTGTTTAATCAAATTTTAACCACATCCCAACATCCAAAATTACTAAATTTTCAATAGGTACACATAACAATTTGTTTTCGATGATAATATTTAAAAATGGGGGTTGTGGCCAAACCAATCTCTTTACAACGTTGATAAACAGTCATATTTAAAACCATTACGCATAGTCCATGCGAGCAGAAATTGTATAAATATTATACTTCATTCACACTTTATAGCAATATATAAAAAAGAATGGGTTGTGGCCATCACTTGAACATTTTACAATACTTAAACTCAATCAAATTTCAAACCACTTTTCATAGTCTGATATTGCAAAATAATTGGGTGACAATATTATAAAAACGATTGCTTTTTCTTTCACAATTTTACATTCTTGGCCAACGGCGGGACATAAAAGCTAGTAAATTAATAATATCTTAAGATATTTTAGAACTCCATACCTATTTATTTTATTTTATTTATTTGAGAGAACGTACAGCATTATAATCTTAAACATATGGAAATTATTTTATACATACGCCAGGATTGTTTCCTCGAATTAACAAACATTATATTGCCTTATTATTACAAAAGCAGTTACACAAAAAATGAGAAAAAGATATTATTAAAAAAAAACAAAATATTACATTATACGACAGTTATAAAAACCCAAAAACAGCATTAAGCGTTAAATTAAAGCATTAAAAAATATTACATAATAAAACTGTTGTAAAAAGACAAACACAGCATTAAACGTAAAGAAAGAAAGTAAATTAGGGAAAAAGGAATGGATAAAAATGTGGATAGGAATAGGGAATTTGTCACAAAGTTCGCCTACTCATACTTGCCATGTGATAATTATATTCATGATATGGGTAATCATGAGGGTTTTGATTTCACCGTTTAACGGTACTTGCCCCCCCCCCCCTCCCCCAGGTGTGTAGATGTATTTGAAATGACTCGCATGTGTCCCAGATCAAATAAAAACATGATCCTATTGCTAGCATAATGTATAATTCTATTATTTATGTGCATAAGAATATTGAAAAATGTTCATTTTGCATTTAAAATACAACAATAAAAAATCATAATATCGTAAGACTACAGAATGTGGCAACTTGTTATTGGGTGCGTGTTAAATAAATATTTGACATTGTACCTGTTGGTTGCCCGAGAAGCTATATTAAATAAATAAAAATATAGTAGTAGGTACTGTCATGTTATGATTATTTTGCCGCACGTCGTCGTATTAATTAAGTAGGTACCTACCGATGTATTAGATCGAGCGACAACACCAATATTTTTTTACATTGGACAACACTAATATTTTTTTATATGGCAAAGAAATCACGACATGTCACATTTCCGATAAAAAATCTTTTTCGTCCTAAAACGGAGTACGGAGTTCACGGCCACGTGAAAACATGGCAGGCGAAATTACCTGATAATTGGAAACGGGAATTATTGGATAAGTCACCTGCTTTGTAGGTTTTATTGATTTAATTTTATTGTTTGACACTGTAATTCGAACTATTAATCTGATATTTTTTTGTATTTTCCATCGACAGACTTTGACGTAATGTCTAGTCCTGTTTACCGTTTCTCTTCTTAATTTTGATTTCCCGTATTTTATCTTCATGGTTCTTTTCGTATAATGTATCATTATTCATACTATTTAATCAATTCCATGAAATACAAACAATGTAGGATGTAGCAATATCAGTACTATTTTCACATCCAGCCCAGTTTTCTTCAACATGAAGTGAGGTTAAGAATGAGGCCGCTGATAATGAGCCACGATTATAATTTAATCAGTAAACTACACGACTACACCACAACCATATTAATTTGAAGTTCATCGTGTTTTGACAAAATCAATTAAATCGACTATTTTTTTAATTGCATATACGCAAACACTGGATTTTTCTCCCTTTCGGGAGTCAAATGACATTTTTATTGACATAAACATTTTTTCAACATCTCAATAGTGACGAAATTGGGATATTGTAGAATAACCAGGAACTCGAGGCACCTACAGGGCTTACGACCTGATAATAGGAGTTCTCAGACAATGAGAGAGCCAACCGGATACTTTGACTTACTAAACCGGAAACAGGCGAATGCGGATTGTAGAATCTAATGTCTGTCAGTTAAGACGAGGGACCGTGTGTAGCAGGACCTTCCTAATATATATTTTGATTCAGTATTTAGGCTAATAAAAGTATTCAAAAACAATACTAACAGTAGGTATTTTAAAATAAAACCATTTAAATCATCATCAGCAAAAATTTAGATGGGCAGCGGATAGCGCGCTAGGCTAGCAATCCAGTGGTCGCGAGTTCGAATCCTGCCTCGACCGATCTCGTTCACCTATAGCACAAGCATTTATGCTTATTTTATGGAACGTAGGAAGATGTATAATATGTACTTGTTTAATAAGGACATATTCATTTTTATTAAAAAAAAATGGAGCTACAGCCCGGTGTGGGCCTTGGCCTACTCAAGAAACTCCCTCCATTCCGCCCTGGCGGCAGAAAGTATCATCCAATTTGTCTGTCCGATCGATCTTATATCTCCCTCAATGTCGTCCAGCCATCTCGTCCTAGGTCTCCCTCTGCTTCACCTTCCTTTAGGACAGGTGTCCAATACTTTCTTTGGGACCCGGCTATCCTCCATTCTACAAACGTGCGCGAGCCAACGTAGACGTTGTATTTTGATATATTGGACAAAGTTTAGTTCGCCATACATTATTTCTAGCTCATGGTTAAACCGGATCCTCCGAGATACTCCTTCACAGGTATCGCCAAATATTTTGCGAAGTATTTTCCTTTCGAATACCAACAACGCATTTTCGTCTTTCTTGGTAACCATTTAACCATTTAAATACCTTTAACTTATTTTCACAATTGACCTTTGACCAAAAAGTGTACATAATTTACTCGAGGCCTCTTTAAATTGAGACATTTGAGGAAAATCTTGAAACACCCCAATTTCTTATGCAAAACGAAGATTATCGCAAAACCACCCCAATTTTTTCGCTGACCTTCACCCGAAAACCTTGGGCTTTTACGAAATTGGCTCCAATTTAGGTTGTCGTATAAAATTAGCACCGTGAAAAATATATCTATCGTCGACTAAATGATACTTATCCAAATTTTACGGTCGAAAATTAGAACAATGCCCGCTATTTTCGGTCGAAGATAAATATATTTTTTTCATCGTTACCTTCATGCTATCAGAGGTTAGAACTGATATTATTAAAGGTCTACACTGACCACTAAACGTCTTTCAACGATACTATATTATGAAAAAGTTCGTTTTAGTCGGCGAAGGTCTGTATTATTTTTTCATAAGTTTCCGTCAAAAATAACGAAATTTCGTTAAAATTTCATTAATAAATGATACGGCAGAAATCTATTTCTATTTTAAATTATTTTTACTGGCAACATTATACGTTAATCAGCTGGTCTATCAATGTACATTATTAAGTAGTTACAGTGTACATTACTAAGTAGGTATAACTAAATCGCAAATAATATAATTTACACATTTTAAACAATTCATATATATCATTGTCACATATCACTAATCAGGGGGGCAAGTCTGGTTCGGCCGGCGAAATCAAAACCCTAGTGATTACCCATATCATGGATATAATTATTATATGGAGTTCTATAATATCTTTAGATGTTTTAGATCTCCATACGATAATTATATCCATGATATGGGTAATCACTGGGGTTTTGATTTCGCCGATCGAACCAGACTTGCCCCCCTGATCAGTAAAATACGTTGAATCGAATATTTTTATAGTTGCATATACATGATATACCTACGCAAATATTGGAATTTTTTCTTGTCGTGATTTTTTTCCAATTTCTCAATAGATGGCGTTACAATAAGGTTTCTTCGTTACTCCACAGATGGCGAGTGTGTTTATTCAGCTTTAAACAATTAAAATAAAAATATGTAGAACTTTCAAAAATTGGAATAATAGGGGACTCAATAGGAAGGGAAAATTGGAGAGCGTTGCGCAAAGTGGTCAAGTAAACCAACCGATGACAGGTCGTAAGCCCTTGAGTTCCTGGTTCTCCTAAATTATTCGGTCTACGTCTCGATTGAGATGTTAAAAATTTGTCATAAAATACGTTGAAATTGAATGTCGTTAACAGTACAAAAAAAATATTAAAAAAAGTAATAGCAGACAGTGACAGTTGTGAATGTAATAAAAAAACTATTTTAGAACATTCATCAAAATTACTAATCCAAAATGGAATCATATAATATTTATTTATTCGAAAAAAAAACACTTTTTTGCAATATGCTCATATTATTTTCTTATTATATGTCTTCTGTATAGACTTTCTCAGCAACGTAAGTGTTTACTTATAATGATTTGTAGGGTTATCTTCATGCGTTATCGGAGATTACAGTTTTATATTTTAGGATAAGTCGAATATGAAAGTAACAAAATAAAAACGACCTTCGCTATTTTATTAGATTATAAATTAATATTCGGTGACTTTCTTAACGTGTTAATTTTATCGGGTCATTGTAAATGTTGATAATAATCTATTGTACTGTACCTACTTGTTCCTACTGAAGTGGAGACCATGGGATATGAGAAGGGAATAGGCAGGCCTCAGAAAAGGTGGGCCGATGATATTGCCCCAGTTGCTGGTTGTAAATGGGACAAAAAATCCCAAAAGGTGAGCCGATGATATTGTCCCAGTCGCTGGTTGTTAATGGGACAAAAAAGGCCCAAAATGTGAGCCGATGATATTGTCCCAGTCACTGGTTGTAAATGGGACAAAAAAGCCCAAAATGTGAGCCGATGATATTGTCCCAGTCGCTGGTTGTAAATGGGACAAAAAAGCCCAAAATGTGAGCCAATGATATTGTCCCAGTCGCTGGTTGTAAATGGGACAAAAAAGCCCAAAATGTGAGCCGATGATATTGTCCCAGTCGCTGGTTGTAAATGGGATAAAAAAGCCCAAAATGTGAGCCGATGATATTGTCCCAGTCGCTGGTTGTAAATGGGACAAAAAAGCCCAAAAAACACGAATAGTAGAGTTAGAAGAGGCCAACATTCAACTGTGGAGAGATGGCCGAAGGAAGAAGAAAAAGGATTTACCTCTTTGCCGGTGGATCACATACCACAGAAGTTAATATTTTGTAAGAATCGAGAGTAATATTATATTGTTACATAAACGGAACAACCGAAGCACAAATCTATGTTATGATGAAAATATTCCAAAAGTCTCATAATAAAGAATTCCTTATTGTGTTATGATACAGAATTTCTGATTGCAACTTAATACCAAATTCCTAGCTATGTCAGAAACTATATAACCCAGAAAATTCCCTACAGCATCAGATAACAAAAGGCTTTGAAAGTCATAATAAAAAAAATCTAAAAAGTCGGAAAACATGTAATAAACACATTCATGATTTAATTTACAACAATTCACCTGTGTTGATTCTTCTCCAAAGGCCCTGTCGTATGTATATATTTTCTCTGGTGCTCTTTTCCTGGGTCCGTCCCTGGTGGCTTCCTCAAACGCCACTGCCTGTAAAGATATAATCATCCATAAATCAATACCTCATTCTTTATTCCCCAATGCTTCAACAGTTTCAAAATATCGCGGGACAACTACAATACTTTAGGTAGGTATTGGTGTCGTAAAAATTGCCTAACTACTGTCGAAACACGCGCACAATATTAATAATTTAGACGTGTGGTATTAACTTACTGTGAATATTTCATTAAAGCCAAAAAAATAGACACAATTTAGTTTATAAAGTAATTTTTTACAAACGTTTGCTTAAAAATGTTCCGACCATAGTCATTATTGTCTATGTTAACATTAATAATTTCACTTTCATGAATATAATGGCATATGGCTTTGTATCAATTTGAATCAACATAAAATGAGACTAGTTTTTTTAGCCAGGATTTTTCATATCTCAAATAAAATGTACATTTTTTATACTTAAGCTAGTGCCGTTTATAATTTTTGAAAGTGATGTAGTGACATTTTTGTTTCAATTTCCTTTAAAGTTATTAATTATTATGTCAATGAGTATTTAAAATAACATTTTACATATGACAATGTAGAAGATTGCGGTAATATAATTATTTATTTATTTATCTTTTTGTACATTATATAAACAAATACACTGCACACTGGCGAGCTTTTCCAAACAACCAGGGGGGCAAGTCTGCTCCCACCAGCAAAATAAAAACCCTCAAGATTACCCATATCATGGATATAATTTTTATATGGAATTCTATAATATCTTTAGACGTCATAGAACTCCATATGATAATTATATCCATGATATGTGTAATCACTGGGGATTTGATTTCGCCGGTCGGACCAGACTTGCCCCCCAGATTACAAATTATGAGAAAACTGTGAATGTACATTAACAAAGAATGAAAGCAAAAAAATACGAAGAAAATATATATATAACACTAAGATAACAATTTAAACAAATAAATGAATATTCTTCCTAGCAAAAAAAGGATAGGAAAAAAGCAAGGAGAAGAAATCGGGATCAGATGTTTAGGGATAAATATACCTTTTTTAGTTTTTTTCTTGAAAATATGAAGTGAGTTAGACAGAGTGAGTTAGTAGATAATAATAAAAAAAAAGAAAAAAAATCGGAATTTGAAAATCGGAGATTCATTTTATGGACAAGACTTGACAAGTACAAAGCTTTGAATCTACCAGAAATTTATATATTTATTTAAGTATCTATTACATATTGACAGTTAAAATAATACAATGATAAGTAAACTTTAGTACAAGATAAATTTCAAATATTAAATGATCTTGATATTAAAAAAACTAGTAAGTGTAACTTAATATTTAATTTTTGATAATGTTATTGCTAAATATATCCTAAATTGGGTTTAATATTGGAATTTAAAAGAAGATTTGGAATAAATATGAAATATATACATCATTCCCCAACCCGAGTTCTTCCTCTTTAGGAATTAGACCCTCCAACGAAGGAATATAGGTAATTGCAAGAAAAACAACAATATGTAAAAATATATTTAGATCTGTAGGCTATAACGTCAGATCTCTCTCATCAATTGAAGAAATGTTAGAACTTATACACGCTTTTGAAAATATCAATTGTGACATTTTAGGACTCTCCGAAGTAAGAAAAATGATCTACAGAATAGAAGATCATAGCGATAATATTTTATTGAAGATTTTTTATAGTTGCGTATACGCAAACGTCGAGAGTCAATGATATTTTATGACATTTTTTTTAATGTCAATGGAGCCAAAGTTGGAATATTATAGATCTTGGAACTCAAGCCACCTACAAGACTTACGACCTGTCATCGACTGGTCTAGGTGATCACTTTATGCGCTTGCGTAACGTTCGAAAACACTGTCTCCTCATGTTCGAAGTACTGTTCCTTTCATTGTTTCCAAAGCAATTGCTCAATAGATGGCGTCACTTCATATATGGCGATGGTGTTTCAGTTTATTTTTAAACGAACAGATTTTCATGGTTAAAACTTTCAAAAAATAGATTGATAAGCCCCACTAGGCAAATAAATATGTATCTTATAAAAATCAAATAAATTAGAAATTAGTTCAAATACCTCATAACTCTGCAAAGTTAATATAGGTAATACTAATAAAATATAATCTGTAAAAAGAATTGGAATAATAGAAAGGCTTTATTTTTTTATTTTTTTATTAAAGTTTTATTTATTTACATTTTTTTAAACAATAAGTATTCTTGCACTAAACTGCAAAAGCAGTTTAACAGTGCTAGCTCTCTCGTACACTTATATAAATTTGATAATGTAACAAAAAATAATTATAAACAAACAAAAATTAAAAACTAGCAATACAATATAACAATAATTAAAACCATTAACACAATATAACAAAGAAAACATACAAACTTATATATAAAATTCTTTTAACATTTTTTTTTATTTTTTTTTTGTTTTTAATTTGAATATTTGAATATTTTGGCAGTTTGTTAAATAGTTTCGGAATTATCGTTGCTTTTGTCCTGTCGCCGTAAACGTTATTTGTTTTAGGTATTGTCAGTAAGTCTTTCGTTATTTGTCTAGTTGTATATTTGTGAGTGATCTTTAATTTAAATCGTTCGTTATAATTTATTATTATTATAATAAATTGTCCGCACACATACATATATAGGCATTATTGTACATATTTTGTCCGCCTTCGTGGCTCAGTTTGTTGGGTATATGACTGCTGATTCAAAGGTCCCGGGTTTGATACCCGGTTGAGACACAGTTTTTAATTGTGTTTTCACTTTGGATCTGTGAGTCTCCAGAATGTAGCAACTTGTTATTGGGTGCGTGTCAAATTTATATTTAACCTGCTAGTTGCCTGAGAAGCAATATTAAATAAATAAATAAAACAGTTGTTATATTTAGAGACTTACTGCAATATCTGTCCAAAACATGAAATTATCAGTTCACATGACCGAGTCTAGAAGTAACAAACCTGCGCTGACCGATTTTATGATACCTACTCTTCAAAAACCTTAACACCATGATCATATTCAAAGATTATTTTGTTTAAGCCAAATTCAAAGATTACTTATTTTTGTAAACATTATGCTTAGGTATTAAAAAAAATAATTTTTAAATCATCACTTCGACGCGACGTTAGTAAATAACCGTGTTTGAAATCCTGTTGTAGCAATTTGATATTGTGTGGATCGATTTTGACTCGAAAATGTCAAAGGTATGTATGCATTACCTGTTGTAATAAAACATGGTATAATTACGAGCTGTGAAATTACATACCACGGTACTATTTTATGACCAAGTGCTGTAAAAAAGTAGGTACCTACTTACTACTTGAGTTGTTTGCCAAAATTAATGCCACGAAAAAACAGTTATAGGTTTATTATTAACTTACCCTTCAATGGTCTTATAATTACATTTCACTTACTAAATATAAGACTAATATACAAGAGCTTATAGACGCTTAAAATTAATTGAATTTTATCGTTTCATATCTTGATAATATTAACTAATATATTTTAATATTTTCACTTAACTTAACAAACAAATGTAGATTGTTTTTTCTATACTTCGTCCTGGGCTAAATTATTTTCTATAATTATTAGTGGGTTGCCACTGCTAAAAACGGGTTAGTTTTTGATAACACCAAAATCTCCCGTAGAAACATATTTCCTTGTAACTCTTCCTTGTCACTGTCCTTTCATCGATGTGTACAATAAGTAGTGATAAGTATAATTTTTTTATTGCAAGTCCTAAGACTGTCACGTGTGGATATCTTAATTGTTTCGACCAATTCACAGGAATTAAATTTATTGTAGACCAGAAGAATGAAGGCGAGAATAATTTTGAATGCAAGCGAGCTTAAAGTCTGGGCAAAACGGTGAACACTTAATTTCAAAATACGCTATACATGAAACGCCAAACGCCTTACGAACATATTTGTATGTACATTGTACATCACGACAAAACCTTCAACATTACATATTGGAGATTGAAAATGTACAAAAAATGTAAAAATTTCCTCAAAAATCTTAGACAAAAACAAAATATAATACCTTTTGGAATGTCGGTGTGATATTTTCATGACTTTATTTTAGGAGCTGTGGTAAATGAACGAATCAGATGAATGCGTCATAGTCCTAATTAAAGTAATATGTTGGTGCAAACGAAAGTTGGTTTTGAAGAACAAAGGTTTAGTTGCTACAGCAGTATGAGTCCAACGCAGGCTGAGAAACGGAAATCCTGGAAAATTAATGGAGGTCTGGCATGCAAAACGTAACCATGTTAAACACGCAGACATTTCTCCACACTATGCTTGTAAATTGCACATGAATAAATTCGATTCAATAATATAATATACAAGATACTGCATTACCACATCAAATCATTTAAAACTAAATACATAAAGAAGGCTTCGGTTTAACATCTAGATACTTTGTATTCGTGTCGTTTTTTACTCTATGGCATAAAGGCTCGTGACAGAAGAGAATGAAAAGCATTAGTAGAGGTTTCCGCTCAGCAATATATGAAAGGCTAAAAAGAGGAGTTATTATTATGAAACAAGAGTAACATTATTTATTACTAGTTGCATGTAACACATGAGATCCAACTGTCGATAGCGATAGTATGTATAGTTGAAGAATATGTACCAAACTATAAACCCATAGATACAAATTATTGAATATTTTCAGATATTTTGTTTTCTATACAACATATGTAGGTATGTATGTCAAGATAGGATAGTATGGAAGAAGATCCTTTTTCCTACCCAGAATATGCAAATTGCATGATGGTATGTATGTATGTTTGGAGATGAAGTAACAAACTATTAAGTCTTCTTACATATTGTGTATAGGCGACTGCCATACAAAATGTATGAAGCGATGTCGTCACTAAATTCAATTTTTAAAAAAATTGTTAAAAAAAAATTGAGATCTTCTACTACAATGTTAATATTTTTTATAGAAAATTAAATTATCTAGTTGGGGTGTTTCGGCTTTTTTCGATAATTGTAAAAGTTTTGGAAATATAGGCAGTTAAACTCATAAATTTATCATAAAAAAAATATTTTTCTTAATAAAAAATGTTTGAGAAACCCTGGAATTTTTTTGAAAAAACTAATTTGAGATTTTGTATTTGTCTATGTTTGTACCAATTTTCAGCGTTCTAGCGTTTATGGTTTCTGAGATATATGGAAAAATAAAATAAAAATTCAAAAGTTGATAACCCCTGACTGAAACAAAAATTCAAAATTCCGAGTATAAAAGTTTTGTAGGCCTGTAACTGTTTATATATTCTGAAATTTTAGGCTCTGTTAATTGAGCGGATCAAAAGTTATAAGGGGGGGACGGACACACAGACACACACACACACACACACACACAGACACACGAAATGTTCTACTCCGAATTCTGAGTAAATCCGTGTATGGAACATATATGCTGCGAAGTCTCTAAGTTGGTGTTTTTTGACTTCAAAGTTGGAAAAGCCATGAAAAAAGTAGACCTCTCCATACAATTCTCGCGTATTCTGGCTTGATACATTGTCGATATGTTAAGAGAACAAAGTTCTCCTGAACAAATCGACAGTTGGATAAACTAGTTGCATGTAACACATGAGATCCAACTGTCGATAGCGATAGTATGTATAGTTGAAGAATATGTACCAAACTATAAACCCATAGATACAAATTATTGAATATTTTCAGATATTTTGTTTTCTATACAACATATGTAGGTATGTATGTCAAGATAGGATAGTATGGAAGAAGATCCTTTTTCCTACCCAGAATATGCAAATTGCATGATGGTATGTATGTATGTTTGGAGATGAAGTAACAAACTATTAAGTCTTCTTACATATTGTGTATAGGCGACTGCCATACAAAATGTATGAAGCGATGTCGTCACTAAATTCAATTTTTAAAAAAATTGTTAAAAAAAAATTGAGATCTTCTACTACAATGTTAATATTTTTTATAGAAAATTAAATTATCTAGTTGGGGTGTTTCGGCTTTTTTCGATAATTGTAAAAGTTTTGGAAATATAGGCAGTTAAACTCATAAATTTATCATAAAAAAAATATTTTTCTTAATAAAAAATGTTTGAGAAACCCTGGAATTTTTTTGAAAAAATTAATTTGAGATTTTGTGTTTGTCTATGTTTGTACCAATTTTCAGCGTTCTACCGTTTATGGTTTCTGAGATATATGGAAAAATAAAATAAAAATTCAAAAGTTGATAACCCCTGAATGAAACAAAAATTCAAAATTCCGAGTATAAAAGTTTTGTAGGCCTGTAACTGTTTATATATTCTGAAATTTTAGGCTCTGTAAATTGAGCGGATCAAAAGTTATAAGGGGGGGACGGACACACAGACACACACACAGACACACACACAGACACACACACAGACACACACACACAGACACACGAAATGTTCTACTCCGAATTCTGAGTAAATCCGTGTATGGAACATATATGCTGCGAAGCCTCTAAGTTGGTGTTTTTTGACTTCAAAGTTGGAAAAGCCGTGAAAAAAGTAGACCTCTCCATACAATTCTCGCGTATTCTGGCTTGATACATTGTCGATATGTTAAGAGAACAAAGTTCTCCTGAACAAATCGACAGTTGGATTACTTTTAATTTAATAGATTAAAATTTATTTATTATACTAGTTGCATGTAACACATGAGATCCAACTGTCGATAGCGATAGTATGTATAGTTGAAGAATATGTACCAAACTATAAACCCATAGATACAAATTATTGAATATTTTCAGATATTTTGTTTTCTATACAACATATGTAGGTATGTATGTCAAGATAGGATAGTATGGAGGAAGATCCTTTTTCCTACCCAGAATATGCAAATAGCATGATGGTATGTATGTATGTATGTTTGGAGATGAAGTATCAAACTATTAAGTCTTCTTACATATTGTGTATAGGCGACTGCCATACAAAATGTATGAAGCGATGTCGTCACTAAATTCAATTTTTAAAAAAATTGTTAAAAAAAAATTGAGAATTTCTACTACAATGTTAATATTTTTTATAGAAAATTAAATTATCTAGTTGGGGTGTTTCGGCTTTTTTCGATAATTGTAAAAGTTTTGGAAATATAGGCAGTTAAACTCATAAATTTATCATAAAAAAAATATTTTTCTTAATAAAAAATGTTTGAGAAACCCTGGAATTTTTTTGAAAAAACTAATTTGAGATTTTGTATTTGTCTATGTTTGTACCAATTTTCAGCGTTCTAGCGTTTATGGTTTCTGAGATATATGGAAAAATAAAATAAAAATTCAAAAGTTGATAACCCCTGACTGAAACAAAAATTCAAAATTCCGAGTATAAAAGTTTTGTAGGCCTGTAACTGTTTATATATTCTGAAATTTTAGGCTCTGTTAATTGAGCGGATCAAAAGTTATAAGGGGGGGACGGACACACAGACACACACACACACAGACACACACACAGACACACAGACACACGAAATGTTCTACTCCGAATTCTGAGTAAATCCGTGTATGGAACATATATGCTGCGAAGCCTCTAAGTTGGTGTTTTTTGACTTCAAAGTTGGAAAAGCCGTGAAAAAAGTAGACCTCTCCATACAATTCTCGCGTATTCTGGCTTGATACATTGTCGATATGTTAAGAGAACAAAGTTCTCCTGAACAAATCGACAGTTGGATAACACTAGTTGCATGTAACACATGAGATCCAACTGTCGATATCGATAGTATGTATAGTTGAAGAATAAGTACCAAACTATAAACCCATAAATACAAATTATTTAATATTTTAAGATATTTTGTTTTCTATACAACACTTGTACCTATGTATGTATGTCAAGATAGGATAGTATGGAGGTCAGTCCTTTGATCCTACGCAGAATACGAAAACAGCATGATGGTATGTATGTATGTTTGGAGATTAGTATCAAATAATTAAGTTTTCTTAGATATTGTGTGTAGGCGATTGCCATACAAATTGTATGAAGAAATGTCGTCACTAAATTCAATTTTTATAAAAATTGTTAAAAAAAGTTTGAGATGTCTGCGTATATTTCCAAATACATCTTTTATATTTTTTATAGAAAATTAAATTATCTAGTTGGGGTGTTTCGGCTTTTTACGATATTTTTAAAATATTTGGAAATATAGGCAGTTAAACTCATAAATTTATCATAAAAAAAATATTTTTCTTAATAAAAAACGTTTGAGAAACCCTGGAATTTTTTAGAAAAAATAGATTTGAGATTTTGTATTTTTCTGTGTTTATACCAATTTTCAGCGTTCTAGCTTTTATGGTTTCTGAGATATATGGAAAAATAAAGTAAAAATTCAAAAGTTGATAACCCCTGACTGAAACAAAAATTCAAAATTCTGAGTATAAAAGTTTTGTAGGCCTATAACTGTTTATATATTCTGAAATTTTGGGCTCTGTTAATTGAGCGGATCAAAAGTTATAAGGGGGGGACGGACACACACACAGACACACACACAGACACACAGACACACAGACACACGAAATGTTCTACTCCGAATTCTGAGTAAATCCGTGTATGGAACATATATGCTGCGAAGCCTCTAAGTTGGTGTTTTTTGATCTCAAAGTTGGAAATGCCGTGAAAAAAGTAGACCTCTTCATACAATTCTCGCGTATTCTGGCTTGAAACATTGTCGATATGTTAAGAGAACAAAGTTCTCCTGAACAAATCGACAGTTGGATAAGGGACACACACATACCTACACTGACACACTAAACCTCTAAGTTGGTGTTTCAAAGTTGACAAAAACCATGAGAAATATAGACCTGGCATAAAAATCTCCTAATACTGACAAGAAATAAATTATCTTGAACGTGTCGACAGTTGGAATATTATGTATGTATATATGGGTATGTATGTGTGCATTGTGCATGTATATATTTTTTAAGTGTTTTAGTTTTTCTTATTATTATGAATACCCACCTAAATTTTGTATTTGTGTAAAGTTATCATGTTATTGATTTCTCTGATCTAACTTTCATTTAATTACTAGTTGCATGTAACACATGAGATCCAACTGTCGATAGCGATAGTATGTATAGTTGAAGAATATGTACCAAACTATAAACCCATAGATACAAATTATTGAATATTTTCAGATATTTTGTTTTCTATACAACATATGTAGGTATGTATGTCAAGATAGGATAGTATGGAAGAAGATCCTTTTTCCTACCCAGAATATGCAAATTGCATGATGGTATGTATGTATGTTTGGAGATGAAGTAACAAACTATTAAGTCTTCTTACATATTGTGTATAGGCGACTGCCATACAAAATGTATGAAGCGATGTCGTCACTAAATTCAATTTTTAAAAAAATTGTTAAAAAAAAATTGAGATCTTCTTCTACAATGTTAATATTTTTTATAGAAAATTAAATTATCTAGTTGGGGTGTTTCGGCTTTTTTCGATAATTGTAAAAGTTTTGGAAATATAGGCAGTTAAACTCATAAATTTATCATAAAAAAAATATTTTTCTTAATAAAAAATGTTTGAGAAACCCTGGAATTTTTTTGAAAAAACTAATTTGAGATTTTGTATTTGTCTATGTTTGTACCAATTTTCAGCGTTCTACCGTTTATGGTTTCTGAGATATATGGAAAAATAAAATAAAAATTCAAAAGTTGATAACCCCTGACTGAAACAAAAATTCAAAATTCCGAGTATAAAAGTTTTGTAGGCCTGTAACTGTTTATATATTCTGAAATTTTAGGCTCTGTAAATTGAGCGGATCAAAAGTTATAAGGGGGGGACGGACACACAGACACACACACACACAGACACACAGACACACACACAGACACACACACACAGACACACGAAATGTTCTACTCCGAATTCTGAGTAAATCCGTGTATGGAACATATATGCTGCGAAGCCTCTAAGTTGGTGTTTTTTGACTTCAAAGTTGGAAAATCCATGAAAAAAGTAGACCTCTCCATACAATTCTCGCGTATTCTGGCTTGATACATTGTCGATATGTTAAGAGAACAAAGTTCTCCTGAACAAATCGACAGTTGGATAATACATGAATAATAAAACTAGTTGCATGTAACACATGAGATCCAACTGTCGATAGCGATAGTATGTATAGTTGAAGAATATGTACCAAACTATAAACCCATAGATACAAATTATTGAATATTTTCAGATATTTTGTTTTTTATAGAACATATGTAGGTATGTATGTCAAGATAGGATAGTATGGAGGAAGATCCTTTTTCCTACCCAGAATATGCAAATAGCATGATGGTATGTATGTATGTTTGGAGATGAAGTATCAAACTATTAAGTCTTCTTACATATTGTGTATAGGCGACTGCCATACAAAATGTATGAAGCGATGTCGTCACTAAATTCAATTTTTATAAAAATTATTAAAAAAAATTTGAGATGTACTGCTACAATGTTTATATTTTTTATATAAAATTAAAATATCTAGTTGGGGTGTTTCGGCTTTTTTCGATAATTGTAAAAGTTTTGGAAATATAGGCAGTTAAACTCATAAATTTATCATAAAAAAAATATTTTTCTTAATAAAAAATGTTTGAGTAACCCTGGAATTTTTTTGAAAAAACTAATTTGAGATTTTGTATTTGTCTATGTTTGTACCAATTTTCAGCGTTCTAGCGTGTATGGTTTCTGAGATATATGGAAAAATAAAATAAAAATTCAAAAGTTGATAACCCCTGACTGAAACAAAAATTCAAAATTCCGAGTATAAAAGTTTTGTAGGCCTGTAACTGTTTATATATTCTGAAATTTTAGGCTCTGTAAATTGAGCGGATCAAAAGTTATAAGGGGGGGACGGACACACAGACACACACACACACAGACACACAGACACACGAAATGTTCTACTCCAAATTCTGAGTAAATCCGTGTATGGAACATATATGCTGCGAAGCCTCTAAGTTGGTGTTTTTTGACTTCAAAGATGGAAAAGCCGTGAAAAAAGTAGACCTCTCCATACAATTCTCGCGTATTCTGGCTTGATACATTGTCGATATGTTAAGAGAACAAAGTTCTCCTGAACAAATCGACAGTTGGATTATTATTACACTACAGAGGCTCAATTGAAGCTAAAGTCAAACTCGCCTCCAACAAATTGAGCGTATTATATAGAGCGCGTAGATATTTTTCAAAAACTCAATGTTTTTATCTACGCTAATTATTGAATTCAACTCTCAGCGACGTCGACAGCCGTATACATCAAGCAAGACTCGCATTTAATAAAAGATCAAAAATAATAGTCAAACAATTTAGACCTAAAACTAAGAATACTCCTCATTAAGACCTATGTAGGTATATGGAGTATCTTGACGTACGGCTGCGAGACATGGTGCCAAAAGATAAAATAAGACTGGAGGCTTTTGAGATGTGGTCTTATAAAAGACTTTTTGGAATTTCCTGGAGAAACCACATAACGAATGAGGAGGTCCTCCAAAGAATCGAAGGAGAAAGGCACCTACTCAGGACATTGTCCGAAAGGCGTGCAAGATGGATAGGCCATGTAAAATGACGAGAGGGCCTCTTGCACGCCATAAAGGAGGGTATGACCGAGGGGACAAGCTCTAGGGGACGACCACGCCGAGAGTATCTGGATGACCTGCAGTTAGATGTGCGCTGCTCATCATATGTTGAATTCAAAAGTGCCGCAGAAGACAGGGAAGAATAGAATCGAAGAAATTGTTACAAACCAATCCCAAGATTGAAACCATAGAAGAAGAAGTCAACTCTCAAATACACCAAATTTTTGAATATGGTAGTCACCCCTGGATGACGCTCCCCAATATCTACTGAATATCCTCGATGCTGTACAAAGACGTGCTGTACGTCTGATTGACGACCCATCATTGACTGATGGATTGCAATCACTAGACCATTTAGACCACTGACGCAAGGTCTGTATTCTAAGTTTATATATAGATACTACTACAAGAGATACTCAGAAGAACTTGCATCTGTGGTTTCTTTTCCACCCATTACACCCATTTGCAAATCTTAATACAAGAATTGATTTTAAAAACATAAATACATACAAATAACTTTACATCATCGATATAATGTTTCAAGTTTTTTTACCATTCACATTATTACACAAACCGTGAACGAAGTTCGTTTTGAAGTATAAATTATTATTCATTTATCAAATACTAGTTTGATTGAGCAATAAATTTAAAAAAAATACGATATTAAAATAATCGAAAAAATATTTGTTGTGTTTATTACATTTATTGCAACACAAAAAAAACTTTCAACAACAAAACATTTAATCGTTATAACAATTTTTTTTAAATGTAGGAATGTGTTGTTTTCCTTACATTTGTATAATCGTATTTTTATTGTAAAAGAAAGCAATAATTAAAACGTGGCGTGTTTTTGTTTTGCATGTAGATAAAAATCGTGTGCTTCAAGTACTTCTCATTATAATTTATTTCATCGAAAGAACTGCGCACCTGTAAAATAATATAAAAATGCTTTCAAACTTCTTTGTTAACTTTACAAAAGTCCAAATCATTTATCTAAATATGTTTGGAAAAGTTCAATGATTCAAGTGAACCTTTATATGTAAACAGGAATATTTCGAAATGGACAACGAGTATAAACTAAGT
This sequence comes from Molanna angustata, assembly GCA_963576475.1. Classification (NCBI taxonomy): domain Eukaryota; kingdom Metazoa; phylum Arthropoda; class Insecta; order Trichoptera; family Molannidae; genus Molanna; species Molanna angustata. Next base: position 10,354,264 of record OY754965.1, read on the forward strand.
AGTAAAATGGAAATTAAATGCTTCTCTGTTGATACGTTGATCAATCAGTTTTTTGTGAATTATCACTTTATTTTAAATCTGCAGTTATCACTTTATTGGAAACAAACTGACTTCATGATAATCTTTTCGCTTGAGAACAAGCTGAAACATCATCGCCATTTATAAAAGTGACGAAGAAACTTTTTTGTAACGCCATCTATTGAGAAATTGATATTGGTAATTGGTAAACAATGAAATGTGACACCGGTTCACATATGTGTTCCAACATAATATGGGACACCGGAGGTTGTGAAGCGGAAGTGAAAAGACGCATCGTCATGGCAAAGGGAGCACTGAGAAAGTTCACAAGAGTATGGAAGGACAGGACCATTACAAAAACACTAAGGCAAGGCTCTGATATTCTCACTGTTCCTGTATAGTGTGGAAACATGGACACTTAGGCAGTCAGAGCGAAAGAGGATTGATGCTTTCGAAATATGGTGCTGGAGGCGTATGTTGCGCATCCCATGGACAGCCGGAAGAACGATAGAGTCAACTCTAGACGAGCTGAAGATCGAGGATCGTCTGTCGACGATATGTTACAGACGTATCCTTCAATTATTTGGACACATTGCCAGAAGGGAACTAGACTGCCTCGAGAAGCTTGTTGTGATGGGCAGTGTGGTAGGACGGAGATCTCGTGGTCGCTCACCGACCAGATGGAGCGATTTGATAAGTCCACAATGGGGTCTTTCGTGACTGGTCCTCTGTGTTCAGCCCAAAACAGTTTGGCATGGAGGCGGGCCATACGTGTGGCGACGAACTACAGCCGCTATCCTCAGTCATGAGGAATAGGACGAATATATAAACAATAAAATCAACAATCCTTATACATGCGGTGTCGGAATGATTATTTCATTTTTGGCTTGATTACTCACTTGTCTTTCTTCCTCTTCTTCTTTAGCCTTCCTCCCTCCACTGCTGGATATAGGCCACTTATAATGGAAGAGGCCTACAGGCCTCTTATAATTGTAGAATGGAAGAGGCTTACTCACTTGTACCAATGTATAATATGTAAACCGAATATTTTTATAATTGCATATACGCAATCATTAAATTTTTATTTGGTTCAGGGGTGACATCTGTGCGAAAGTATTGTCACCTCATGTATAAGAACGGTTTATTATGAAAATGTAATTTAATTTTTTATTTAATTTTGTTTTACTTTTCGGGAAAATAACAGCTACTATGTCAAATATTAATTAAACACACACCCAATAACAAGTTGTCACATTATGGAGACTAACGATATTAATCGTCTCACATATCCAGACTGAACACAATTAAAAACTGTCTCCATCGGGAACCGAAGCCGGGACCTTAAGATCAGCAGGCAGATACGTATCCAACTGAGCCACGAAGGCCGAGAATATTTAGCAGATAATCTTATATGTATACTATTTTATTTAAAAACAATTTATTTTGAATCACTAGTTTTTAAATGACTGTACTTATAGATAGATATGGACATTACGGTGTTTTTTTTAAACTCTGGTTTTATTAGTAGCAATAAAGTATGACGTTTTTGATTTAGAGGCCATATAAACCTAAATACCCCAATTTCAAAATAAATTCCTCAAATATGCGAAACAGTGTGTTTCTATAAAAAATACCATGATTGTTTTCAACATTTCTCTAGTGAATGTTCGTCACACAATTTTAAAAATCAGTCTGAATTCTCTTAAATAAATATTAAAAATATTTTTTTTTATTTTATTAAGTTTACAATAACATATACAAAATATAAAACAAACAAACTATATAGAAAAGATTCACAGTAAGATGAAACATATTTACCCTTTACTAGAGTGCAAGCACTCGTGTGTAAAGGAAAATATCCTTTTTTACATTTATTTTTTAAAATTAATCTTTAAGTATGTGTCGTAGAGAAACAAATATTTTATGTGCTTAAAGAATGTATAAAATCAAAGTGAATGACCGATAAAGTTTTTTCATTTTAAGTAAGGTTTGTTCTTGAAATGCAAAAAATCAACAAATTTTGGGTTTCCGATCATTCAAATCACGTATAAGCCTTTTTTAATGCACGCGATAAATAACCTTACTAACACGTAACTTCGTAGTGCATTAGGCGGTTTTGATATATCATGTTTTCAGTCACTAGATTTAGCGTTATATGTCATCTTAAATAAATAGACAGCTAAGAAAATCAAAAACGTTCAATTAAGGCTTTCAATGTCTTGTATAAATCAAAAACCTTGAAATGATAAATAAACGCCATTTGAGTTTTTTTTAATATTTTGTTACAATTTAACGTGTTAATCGTTAAGTTATACTTGAATATCCATTAACATTTTCGATATCTTGTATAAAGTTCTAGTTTAGAATTAAACCCTGTTAAAAAATTTCAATCTAAAGAAAATCATTTTACACTCACTTTTTTTATGGATATTGGATAGGAGTGGCAGGTTAATAACACTGCCGTGTCTGGTACCTTTGAGTACCCCACTATATACATAAGTGGTGAAAAGTGGCGAAATCAATTGTAAAAAGAGGCGCACGAAATGGTATAAAGAGGTTTTACATTATAATGAGGATGTGTGATGAATGAAAGAACCAAACTTACCTTGTCATTGATGACATGTATGACCCTTTGTGTTTCGCCTTTCTGTAAAGGTCGTACCCTAACCGCCACCTGGAAAATAAAGAAAATAAATATTTAAAGAGACAGCCATTGTCCATTGTCCATATCCTGTTCATCATACAAAACATTTTTTGTGGAATTGGCACTGTGGAAAGTAAAGGTTCTTTGACTTATTACGGTGATGGGCGAATTTGAAATTTGTGATTACAATGAAGGGTGTAAATAAAATTTTGAATAATAAAGTTATAGAAGTAACCACCTACGTTTCATTTTATGAACAAATACATTTGGTATTAGAGTCATCGAGTTCCAGACTTATAACGACTAGCGTCGTATTAAGTATACTATTACTCCTCATTACCCCAGGGGGATATAGTGAGGAGTTATGAATACAAATTTTATAGGTTTTTGTATATTATCAACTAGTATCATGCTGAGATTGTATTCTGAAAGTTTCATCACGATGTATCTGTGTGTACTATGTTCTCGACATGTTTATTCTATATTATCGATTATAGACTAAAGTACTTATTCGATTCTTTTCAAATTTTCGATATCTTGAATCCAAGCTCGGGAAACTTAAAATTTGATATTTATTTTCAAATTGTTAAAAAGGTACATCACTTTCATAAAATGGCATTGAAGTAATAGTAAGTAATAAAATATTTAAATTAAAAATAATTCAACAAATTCAGTTCATGAAAATGGTGAATATTTTCCATTCAAATTTGAATAATTTGCGGAGTGACTTGGTAGAGAGGAGATTTGATAGGAGATTAGAGATTTGGTTGGCCACAACCAACTTGTTTTTTTTATTATTTTACGGTAGGTATATGTATGTAGGTACAAACTTTTGAAAATAAACGTAAACATTTTAAATAGGTCGATGGCAGAGCGATTAGCGCGCTGGGATAGTAATGCAGTGGTCGCGAGTTCGAATCCTGCCTCAACCGATTTCGTTCACCTATAGCACAAGCATTTATGCTTAATTTAGGGAACGTAGGAAGATGTATATGTACTTCTTTAACAAGGATATATTCATTGTAGGAGAACCGGGAAATCAAGGCACCTACAGGGCTTACGACCTGTCATCGGCTGGTTTACGTGATCACTTTATGCGCTTGCGCAAAGTTCACCAATTATGCCTTTTTAATGAGATCCCTATCAATTCAATTTTGAAAGTTCTATATATTGTAATACTGAAATTCTTTTCGCTTGAAAATAAGGAATTTTTACTACAGCCATCTATGGGTGAAATTATGAACAACAATCTTATTATTTTTTATTTATTTTGTTGTAACGCCATCTATTGAGAGAATTGTTTTTTTTGTAAATAATGAAAGCTACAATTCTTATATCTGAGGTGACAAAAAAAAATCCAATGTTTGCGCATATGCAATAATAAAAATATTCGATTACTTACACATTGGTACAAGTAGGTAAATAAGACAAAAATGACCTTATAAGTCTGGCGCAATTCAGGGGTGACTTCTATGCGAAAAATTTACAAAAAAAACAATTTCTCATTATTTACAAAAAAACCAATTCTCTCAATAGATGGCGTTACAACAAAATAAATAAAAAATAATAAGATTGTTGTTCATAATTTCACCCATAGATGGCTGTAGTAAAAATTCCTTATTTTCAAGCGAAAAGAATTTCAGTATTACAATATATAGAACTCTCAAAATTGAATTGATAGGGTTCTCATTAAAAAGGCATAATTGGTGAACGTTGCGCAAGGATATATTCATTTTTATAAAAAAAATAAACATTTTACTGCATACAAATTTAGAATTCAAGCGTATAAAATGAAGCTCAATTTTACGGCCGTTTAAAAGCCAAGATAGTCAGTTACGTAGGTATAGGTATAACACTTATCATGCGATAGTGTTGGTTTCTTGCCGGCCCACAAATATTTATGTATCTTCGTGTAGAGATCTGACCTTAATTACAAGAAGTGGCCGACCAAAACACATTAATCGTGTTCAATATGTGGGTCGTGTTGCATCGAGGGGTAATAACAATGGTGGTGAATACAAATCTGACGGGGTGTTGAAGGGTTCTTTCTAGGCCAAGTTCGAGGGACAACCCTCTACTTCACAGTGACAATACCAAGGATATTAAACCGGAATAAGGAAAAGTTTATTCTTAATAGTTTTTAAATTTTCAAAAAACAAAAGAGTAAGATAACAGTTTTCAAAAACATCAAAGTACCATTTTCATTCCATATTTACTTCATATAGGTACCTACCTAAATACTAGTGATCGGTAGACGCTGTTCTGCCACAGAAAGCCTTGTATGTGGATCCCATTTTATATAAACCTCATTTTATGGATTTTACCTTTTTTACTCTCATGTGAAGAATCATGAATTCACAATTTTTAAGCGTATTTTTTACATCAATTTCTCAACGGGTATTATGTAGAGGGTGCACACTGTGAGTTTCGTCGTGATGTGTTTGTATGTATGGCGTACGCCGTACGGCTTACGGTTTATCCTTTTTGTGTCCTCTATAAGCCCAAATTATAAGTCCGATCGACTTCATATTAACATCATAATGTTTAAAGTGCATAGATCTAGAGCAAATTAGTTTTCCATAGATATCCTTTAATTTTTTCTGTATGATATCATCTGTCTAAATTTTCAAAATGCTGTCACGCTCTGGAAAATCGAGGTATTTTTATACTATTTAAAATTTTGATACAATAAAAATACACTCATCCAAAATGCATTCAAAAAATGTCGAAATCTAAAGAAAAAAATATTGTCTGCCATATCATTGTGAAATAAATTTCATATTTGTATGAAAAATCTATATAACAGAAGTAAAAAAGCTTCTGTATGGGAAAATTGAGTGATCAACTTCATATTGATATTGTATGTGTCTCTATAGACAAGTGTATTTTTTACTCTCCACTTCTATCTTCCTCAAGAGGTAGTCAGTGAGAACCGAACACCGCATTCTTCTATCTTGACACGTACATCGCCTCATCAATATTGATACACTGTCTCACACATGCTCATCTTTTTTTTTTTTTTTTTATTGAGTATCATAATATGAACATACACATAGTAGGTACAAATATTTAAATTAATACAATTTTTTTTTTCAATAGGTACTGTCCCAAAAAAGTTAAAAACTTGTGCTTGGGACAGGAGCAAATAACATATCTACATTTAACATATTACATACATTTTACTTATAATAATAGAATCATTTAATAAATTGTAAATCAAGTTCAACTTACAGCTAATACATACAGATGATTAAAGTTTATTTTTGTTTTTTTTTAGTGAATATAGAATAAAAACCATAATTTATCCAAAAAGGAGAAAAAAATGAAAATTCACATATACAAATACACATATACACATACACATACATACATACACATATACAACATACACACATATAATATACGCATACTTATACACACATGTTCACACATACATATACACATACATACATATACACACACATACACACATACATATATACACATACATACATACACACATACATATACATACATACATATACATACATACATATACATACATACATATACATACATATACACATATATACACATATATATACATACACACATACACATACACACATACATATACATACATACACACATACACATACACACATATACATATACACACATACATACATACATACACACATACACCTACACACACATACATACATATACATACATACACACATCTACATACACATACAAACATACACACGTATACACACACATACACATACATACATACACACACATACATATACACATAGTAAATATGAAAAAGGAATAGATAAAAATTTATTGTTATTTTAAAGATTTGATTTTTCTTTTAAAGTCATAAAATTTTTGTGTTTTTTTAATAATGGCAGGTAGTTTATTAAAATATTGTATACCCAGGTATTTATAGTGATGTTGGGCATGCGTCTTATTACATTTCGGTATCATCATATTTCCTATGAGATGCCGTCTCTGTGTACTCACTAGATTTTCAGCCCGCTTTCCAAAGGTATCTTTATGTATTTGTTGTAAAGCAATATTTTTATATAAATTATCTAAATCAGGTACTTGGAATATATCAAATAATTGTTTTGTAGGAAAATTTCTAGGTTTTTTGAGAATGACCTTAATTATTAATTTTTGTGTTATTTTTAGTGATTTTAAGTTAGTCTTATATGTTCCACCCCAACCTATAATACCATATTGTAAAAGAGATTGTACAAGACCATAGTACACTGTCTTTATTATTTTTACTTGCAGTATATTACGAAGTCGCACAAATATATAAATCAGTTTTCTTACTCTTTTTACAAGTTGGTTCAAATGTTCTTTCCACTTTAATTCTTGGTCTATTGTAATTCCTAAATATTTCACTGATTTATTTATCTGTAAAATACTACAATCTACACTTAAACATTGTTCATTCTGATTTTGTTTGCATATGTTACTATGGATTCTGATATCAATATGAGGTGGAATAGAGGAAGAGTTTATTGCGAACAGTACACATATTGTTTTTTCCGAATTTAAAGATAAAACATTTTTATCAAACCAATTTTTAATTACATTTATATCACTATTTGCTTGTTTGGTCACAATTTCCCAGGTGTCACCACTTACAATTATAGCCGTGTCGTCAGCATATGAATAAATTTTACTCGAGATTTTCAATTGGAAAATCATATTTAAATATATTATAAAAAGTAATGGTCCAAGTACTGTTCCTTGTGGAATCCCGAAAGTGAGTATCTCTGGATCACTTAGAACATTATTTATTTTCACATACTGTTTCCTATTTGATATATATGATTTCAACCAATTCAGAATTGTTCCTTTTATCCCAATTTGCGGTAATTTTTCTAACAGTATGTCATGTGAAATGCTGTCAAATGCCTTGCGTAGATCAATAAATATTCCGATACATTTTTTATTGGAATCCATTGCTGTTATAACCTCAGATGTTAATTTTGCAATAGCATCTTGGGTACTCATTCCACTTCTAAAACCAAACTGATTAGAGTTTAGTATATTATTTTCTTCAAGGTAACGCGTAAGTTGATTTTTAACGATTTTTTCAATTATTTTGGCTATATTTGATATTAGTGAAATTGGTCGGTAATTAGTCATTTCCTCGGTGTTGCCGTTTTTAAATATAGGTGATACTATGGTTTTTTTATAATTTGATGGGAATATTCCTGTCTTAAAACTCAAGTTGATTATGTGTTTTATGGGAGTGCTCAGGTAGTTCTTCATCTGCTTCAGGATTGTGACGGTAATCCCATCATATCCCGGTGCGGAGCCTCCTCTTAATGTCATTATAATATTTTCAACATCAGTTTTTGTAACAGGGCTAAAATTTGAAGTTCCATTTAATACCATTGAGCAGGAGGTATTATACGAATAATTTGTTACTGTGGTATCATTTTTTATTTTGCTTGCTAGTTTATTACCTACATTTACAAAGAAGTTATTAAATAAGTTGGCACATTTTTTAGATTCAGTTTTTGCATTAATAATATCCTGTAGATATCGAATTTTTTGTATTTCATCTTTTTTTTTCTTCGATTTACCAATTATTTCATTTATAGTCTTCCACTTAGCTTTGAGGTTGTGCTCACATAATTCAATTTGTTTAATATAGTACATTTCTTTGGATTGTCGAATGATATTTGTCAGCCTATTTTTATATTTTTTGTAATAATATAAATCTTGAGTATTTTCAGGGTTTTTTTTTGTTTTTAAGAATAGCTTTTCCTTCAATCTGATAGATTTAATTAATCCTAGGGTAATCCATGGTTTAACTGGTTTCAGTTTCGAATTGGCTTTTGAGGTTTTTGTAGACGTATTTCGGTCCACGTAGTTTTTAATGATATTTTCCAAAGTATTTGAGGCTCTATCAGTATCATTTTCAGATATTACAGAATCCCAGGATTCATTCTTTAAGTCATTTTTCAGTTGTTCCATATTAAAACATCTTAGGATATTTGGTTTGTTATTTGAGAAGCCGGTACAGGTTTTCATTTTGTAGTATAGTATTGTCGAGTAATGGTCCGTAATAGAACTTTTCCATAATAATCTTGCTAAGTAATGCAATTTTACTTAAAATTTCTCAACAGGTATCATGTAGAAAATGCATACTATGAGATATGTGACAATGTTTTTGTATGTATGGTGTATTGTGAAAACTTTTGTTCTCTGGGAATCTTATAATATTAGTTTAAAAATCTAGTAGAAATGTACTTCATAAAAATGCATTTAGAGATTGTCAACCTTTCAAGAAGAAAAATGTACACTTACTAATGGAGAGTTTAGTGTTGGCCACAACCCACTCGTTATTTTCGTACATTTGAGTATAACACATTCTCTAGACGCGTAATTCAACCGTCAATAGATTTGTTCACACCGCCATCTATTGAAGGCTTACACAACTTTAAAATTAATAACAATCTTCTTTTCCTATAAAAAATATACATATAGGAGGGTAGGGAAGATGAAATTTATGGTTGAGTGTATTTTTGAATGATAAATCTTTAAATTTAACTGCCTATATATCCAAAGTTTTTAAAAATATCGAAAAAGCCGAAACAACCCAACTAGATAATTTAATTTTCTATAAAAAAATATTAAGACGGTTGTAGTACCTACATCTCTATATTTTTTTAACAATTTTATAAAAATTGAATTTAGTGACGACATCGCTTCATACAATTTGTATGACAGTCGCCTATACATACATACATACATACTATCATGCTGTTTTCATATTCCGGGTTGGAAAAGAGGACTTACCTCCAAACTGTCCTATCTTGACATACATACTTACATGTGTAAATATTTTCAATAATTTGGATTTATGGGTTTATAGTATGATTCTTATCTTGAACAAAACATACTATCGCTATCGACAGTTGGATCTCATGTGTTACATGCAACTAGTTTATTGAAATCAGTTTCGGAGATTAGCGTGTACAAACATCGTGACATGAGATTTTCGTATATTGAGATTTAATCGGTATTTGTCGATACCGATTCGGCTATCTGACTCCTAAATCAAAGTTCCAGGGTTCGATCCCCGGTGAAAACACCCTTATTCACTGTGTTTTTATCTCGATTTGTGAGACGAATTAGTATGTTAAGTATCCAGAAAGTGATAATATATTTATTTTATGTAGGTTCTCGGACAACTAACATGTACTATGTCAAATAATTATTTAACACGCACCCAATAACAAGTTGGCACATTCTGGAGACTTACGATATTAATCGTCTCACAGATTCAGACTGAAAACACAATTTAAAACTGTCTCCACCGGGAATCGAACCCGGAACCCTTGCATTAGCAGTCAGGTACCCAAATTTTGTGCGTATTGAATTTCACACATTAAAAAAATTAACTGATTGATAAAGCAGGATTCTGTTTAAAAAATATATTGTCTTTTGTTCTGATTCTGATTTATGATTATTTTTTTGCATAGTATGTGACCGTTGCTCAAAAAGCCTTAAAAAATACAGAAATAGAATAATACTATTTTTCAATAATTCCATTATAAGTTTATTTCGACCACGACTGATATCGAACAATATATATTTTCGAGTTGACATCACCTATTATCGTTTAAGTTACACTATTTATTAATCAAAGGTACTGACCGGTTTATTTTATAAAACTAATCATCATTTTATTTAGTTATTTTGGAAAAATTATACAATAACTACATCAAGAAGTACATGACATAATTTAATATTACGTTGCTGAATGCATTTTTATTTCTCCATAATAAACTTTTAATTTACCGATAATCTATTAATGCCCGGTAATTTTTGTGATAAATATCGTTTATATGATGCAATAAAATCGATTAAGTTTTATAGATTATAAATACATATATATACTTATGTATGTTGTATAGAATGGATTTCGTATATCGATAAAATTAAGTACATTATAAATATGTACAGTATTACAAATAAGTGTTTGGTAGTTAATTCTGGTGTATTTGTATATTTCAACATGAAAATGAATTAGAATGTAAGATAAGAAGTTTTTCACGGCTATAAAAAATGTTAAAATCCAGGCGCTATGATTGAAACATTGAATATCACTAAAACACGACTTATTATATTGAATAATAGATGCTCATAAGATTAAAGACGCGTTAACAAAACGGTACTTTTAATTCTATACCATTATGTAGCCTGCCGTGGCATGGTAGTTAGTCGTTTAACATCTGTGCTGGCGTCCCGGGTTCGATATCCAAAAGGAGAGAAATCTATCTATAATATCAAGGAATTGTTTCTCCTCTGAACTATAAGCATCGTTTAATTGAAATAAATCGAAATTCGCCATTTGCGCAAGATGCAAGGAATTCGTGATCCAATAAAAAGAGTGGGTTGTGGCCAACGCTTTTCTCCTCGCTGCCAAGTTATGCCACAAAGTATTCAAATTTTGTATGGAAAATTTCAGCATTTTCATAAAATGAGTTAGTTAAATTATTTTTGATTGAAATAGGTACTTTATTTTATTATATTTTATTTTATTTATATTTAGGAAACAAACAGCGTTACAAAGTTTATGGTATGGACAATAAAGTTATAACAATTATGCCAATAATGTGTTTCCACATAAGTAAAAAACAATAAGTATATAAGTTTATACAAAAAATTATAAAGAATATGTAGGAGAGAGTTGGGAATAGAGAGGAAAGACAGAGTGCAGATGGAGAGGGATATGTGTTGGTATGAATATATATGAATATTTAATGATTGATAAGTTTTGATTTGATAACATTTATTGATGAGTTGAATATATCTAATTCGTTTAGGTGCGTATTGAAGAAGTGTGATGCACGGTATATGAATGAGTGTTGTTTGGCGTTCGTGTTACAGTGTGAAAGGTTTAATGAATGTTGGAATCGGGTTGCTCGGGTGGGAACCCGAAGAGCTATTCGTTCAAGCAGTTCCGGGCAATCCACGATAGAGTTGGCTATTTTAAATAAAAAGACGGCGTCGGAGATATTTCTACGGTTTTCCAATTTGCTAATTTTAAAGAACTCGGCAGAATCTGAGTAATTTAGATGAGTTCGAAAGGAGCGAAAATCAAGGTACTTAAGGAATCTATTCTGGATTTTTTCAATTCTGTGTATGTAGATAGAGTATCTAGGATTCCAGACTTGTGATGAATATTCCAAAATGCTGCGCACATATGTAAAGTATAATATTTTCAATGTGAGTATATTGTTAAATTGCTTGCATGTACAAAGAATAAAGCCCAGGATCCTAGACGCTTTGGAAACAATGTAGTCAATGTGTTTGTCAAATAACAGTTTTGAGTCAAGGATGATACCAAGGTCTTTTGTTTCATTTACATTACGCAGTGGTTGATTATTTATGCAATAGTTGAAGCTTATTATGTTCTTGTTCCGTGTAAATTTTAGGCAGTGACATTTGTTTGGGTTAATTTGAAGGTTGTGTTGTTTGCAGTATAGGTCGAGACGATTGAGGTCAGTTTGAATATTTTCACAGTCCTCAATACATTTAACTGGGCAGAAAATCTTCATGTCGTCTGCGAAAAGTGAGACTTTTGCAAAAGTAAAACAGTTAGTGATATCGTTAATGTAGATATTAAACAGAAGTGGTCCCAGCAAGGAACCTTGAGGGACCCCCGAAGTGACCCGAATCCAATTGGATTTAAAACCGCTAGCCACAACAGCTTGGCTCCGGTTAGATATATATGAGGAGATCCATCTCAGTAAGTCGCCGTGGATGCCAATTTGCTGAAGTTTAAGAATGAGTGTGGAATGTACTACCTTGTCGAATGCTTTACTATAGTCGGTGTAAATTGCGTCAACCTGTATTTTATGGTCCATGTTGTCGTGCAGATATTCTATAAAGGAAATAAGGTTAGACGTTGTGGATCGATTTTTTATAAATCCATGTTGGTTCAAGTTAAGTGCTGGTCTTAGAACAGAGATTGTTTGGTCGTATATAATTTTTTCGAGAATTTTACTGAAGATACATAGTTTAGAGATAGGTCGGTAGTTTTCGACATCTGATTTATTGCCCTTTTTAAATATAGGACTAACGTAGGCTTGTTTCCAAATACTAGGCATATTACCCTCATTTAAAGAGCGGTGAAACAAGATTGTTAATGGGAAAGATAAGTGATATGCGCATTTATGTATAAGGAAAGGAGGGATGCGATCCGGGCCAGCCCTTTAGTCATATGATTATGAACTTACTACTTTATTTATGAAGTCTTCATAATATACTTTATTATGAAGACTTCATAATTCTTCAATGCCTTTTTATGATTTTTTGTGCCTTTAAGCAATTTTAATTAAAATTGTCAAATTTTTAGTTTCCTTAGGGTCACTTTGAAATATTTGACAGTTGCAAAATTGAGAAGCATTGATCAGATATTCTTCAAAATCTAATGGGGTCTAAACGAGTATTAAATATACAAATTCGTAAAATTTAAGAATAATCGGATAAGTAAGTACTTTAGTGTATAATCGATAAAGTAGAATAAACACGCCGTACATAGCTCATAGTACACACCACACACACACACATATACATTGTGATGATGATACTTTGAAAATACCATCTCAGCATGATACTAGTTGATAATCTGCAATAAAAAATTCGAATTCATAACTCCCCGATGGTGGTGTAAAAAACTTTTTTCGGTTTTTATACATAGTTCTGGGGGGCAAGTCTGGTCCGACCGGCGAAATCAAAACCCTAGTGACTACCCATATCATGGATATAAATATCATATGGAGTTCTATGACATCTAAAGATATTATAGAATTCCATACAGGGCCGGATAAACGTGTTTTTGCGCCCAGAGCAATATATTTCAAACCGCCCCCCCCCCCCTCCTTCCCAAATGTTTGGAATTTTAATATTATATTATGCAGTATAATTCAATATTATACAGTAAAAATCAAGATACCTACATAATATAAACCAAAGAACAAAAATAAATTATAATTCTACCTATTCCTATTCATGTATGTAACGTATCCTGAGAAGTAGGCATTTTAAACTAAAACCTTAAGTCTTACAATTTTTAAAGTATTGGGTCTCATCACATAAACCGTTTTAAAGTAAAATATAATTTTAAAAGTCCTTTTAACTATCACAAATATTATGTAAATAAACTAAACTTAATAACTAATGTTAACACTATTTAATTTTATCATAAAAACTATTTCTAATTAAATAAAAACTCAATATAACTATAAAATGCCAGTAAAAATTTAAAATCACACCAAACTTAAAATAAAAAAACAAATCGCTATTCTAATTAACACAAAACACTAAATAAGTTCTTGGTATAATTAATACATAAATTAAAATTAATAAAACGAGGTATTTCGATGAATTTTACACAAAACAGCACACGAAAACTCCAGTTGATTTCGACACACTTTGCCGACTAGTATTCCATCTAGTTGTATATATTAAAATCTATGGTCTATACTAGACTCGTAAAAAATATTGACACGTGTTAACACTTGACATCAGACAGAAGAGAGAGATAGAAACAATAATATATGAATAATTGAAAGAGTCAGGTGACGAGTCGGCGACCGAGGTCAAGAAAATAAGTAAGTATGTCGCTAAAGTCGAAAGGGAAAACTTCACTGAAATTGTCATAACATTTCTACAGAACATTGTTTCCCTTTTTTAGAAAACCTTGCTATTGGTTGTATACAGGTTCCGCATATTTAAAACGGCTTATGTAGTTTCATTAACAAGCAATAAGAGTTCTTAGTATAATTTATCATTAAAGTTACTATGGTGTGTAGCATCTGGAATGTTTTCAAACATGCCGTTACCATCTCATATGAAATTCATTATGAACCGCCCGGGCGATTTCAGATAGGGGGCGCTGGCTTCATTATGTAGATAATTTTTACACTTAAGCAAGTAAATTATTACAATGATTATGTGTGCGTGTGTTTGAATCGAATGTCGAGCAGCATAAACGTGTTGTTAGTATTTGGTAGGTAGGTATATGTTTACGAATAACACGGTAATAGACGGACAAGATCACCGCAGAATTACCATACACACCATCACGCCGTGTCCCTTTCGGGGAAGGCAGAGAGAACCGAGTGCCATACCTGGGGAATTTTTGATTTATATAATTAACCTTTTAAGATTTTAAGCGCCCTTTTTAGACAAGCGCCCTGACTTCTTGTTCCGGATTGTTCTATGATTTATCCGGCCCTGATTCCATATAATAATTATATCCATGATATGGGTAATCGTGAGGGTTTTGATTTCGCTGGTAGGACCAGACTTGCCCCCCCCTGGTTTATAATCATTATTTTTTGATCAGTGTAGATAACAAATTAATTAAAAGTGTAAAACATTACTGTATGAGGTAGTTATATGTTAGTATATAATTTGCTAATGTTGATATAATTACTAATCTATCCGTATGCCAATAATGTGTTTCCACATAAGTATATAAGTTTATACAAAAATTGGAGAGTGCAGATGGAGAGGGATATGTGTTGGTATGAATATATATGAATATTTAATGATTGAGTGAATATTTAAAGTTTTGATTTGATAACATTTATTGATGAGTTGAATATATCTAATTCGTTTAGGTGCGTATTGAAGAAGTGTGATGCACGGTATATGAATGAGTGTTGTTTGGCGTTCGTGTTACAGTTTGAAAGGTTTAATGAATGTTGGAATCGGGTTGCTCGGGTGGGAACCCGAAGAGCTATTCGTTCAAGCAGTTCCGGGCAATCCACGATAGAGTTGGCGATTTTTTTTTTTTTTTTAATTTATTTGAAAAAATGGGCAACGTACAATAATATTTTTTTAAACAAATATAATAAATAAGAATAACGACATAAGCAATTGTAACTTAATCAGCCCACCTTTGATTTCATGGTGCATTGTACTAACTACTGGTAACAAAAAAAAATATTATTCCTGTCTAACGTGGAAAACAGTCCTGGACATACAGAATATGTCCACGGACCTGATCTTTTCCAAATTATTATACGTGGTAAGGCATCGGTACAATGGCGAATTTTGAGCGGCATTAGTTATTAACCATCACTTATAACATGTAGATAATGGCACGATTATAAATAAGTACGACATAATATATTTATAAACAAATAATAAAATGATACGTGTACTATCAATATATACCATAGGTATGATAATGTTTGTGTTTTATATTTCCCTATAAGTTGCATGTTTTCTATTTTAACTGCATGATGAACACACATTTCACCAACCCCAAGCTTGTAACTATAGCATGCTATAAGCTTTAACACAAATATAAAACATTCATATTATATTTTTGTGTTAAGAAAATACATATTAAATTATGTTACTCTTACATGATCACATCTTGCGAATTAATGATTACTGTAATGACATTCAAATTTTGACTTACGAATTCATGTAATACAGAATTACAATATCAGTCTTCATGTATGATCAGATGATATACATGTATGAATATTATGTATACTCTCATGGAAAATAGGAGTAGGTATATGACCAGCATTTTATCCTTCCCCTGTTGCCTAAGCTACGTAGCCTGGCATTTGATATACCGGCAACATATCCGATAATTACCTTATTATCATAATAATATTAAACAAAAAATACCTCCCTCTAGCAGACAAGATCAAAACGCAATAGGGACAAAATAAAGTTATAATAGTACCGTTTATATTATCATCTACTGGGCTGTGTTCAGATTCAACGCTCGACGTCGGGCGTCGAATGTACCGGAAGTTACAGATTATGGCGTTTTCACACCAATCTATCTGAACGCTTTCGAGCGGCGTTTCGATCTGAACGCTGCATCGGGCGTTTTAAATCTCAAATGTCATTTATCATAAATATCTCTTTTTAAATCATATTTTCATCGAAAGACAACAATTGGGCAGTGGTGTAAATAATGATCTCTGACCTTTTATTGGAAATTGTTGAATGATATTTTAATAAATTAACCTCTTTGTGAATGCATAATATTGTCATCATAAATAATGTCAATTGATTTCAACTGACATAATAGATACCACAGAAACAAAAAGTCATCGTTCCACAGATAAAATAGAAGTCAACAGATACTATAACTGTCAGAGCGTTTTTCACCCGACAATTTTACCGAGGATAGCCTAGTCTTCACACCATTTTTTTAAACATAACCTACAAAAGTTTGGTAAAAATACCAATTTAGTTATTTATTTTAATATTTTAGTTACTTTTTTTACTCTCCACACTATGGAATAGGGGAGAGTCATGATTTCGCAAAATTTAAGCGTATTTTTTACATCAATTTCTCAATGGGTATCATGTAGAGAATGCACACTATGAGTTTCGTCGTGATGTATTTGTGTGTATGGCGTATACGGCGTACACGCCGTATACGGCGTAGCATTTATCTTTTTTGTGTCCTCTCTATAGCCCAAACTATACGTCCGATCGACTTCATATTAATATCATATGTGTAAAGTACAAAGACCTAGAGCTGATTAGTTTTCCATAGACAACTTTTGATTTCTTCTCTATGAATTCATCATTTACGTTGTTTTTTTTGTGTCCTCTCTGCAGCCTAAACAATAAGTCCGATTGACTTCATATTGATATCGTATGTGTTAAGTCCATAAACTTAGAGCTAATTAGTTTTCCATAGACAACGGTTCATTTTTTCTCAATGTTTCTTTATGATTTCATCTACTAAAACTGAAAAAATGCTCTCATGACCTGGAAATTAGAGATATTTTAATTTGGTTTCAACTATTTATACAACACCAAGAATATTCATAAAATTGTATTCAAAGTTGGTCAATGTTAAAAGAAAAATATTCAACGGTTTCAAAACTTATATTTTATTTAATGGATTTTTGTATGAAACTTATATGTAACAAGAGAATTTTTTTATGTTTTTTGGCAATGTTCAGTTCTTTGATTTCATATTGATATAAGAATATTAATAGCTTGAACTTAGAACTGATTAGCTTTTCATAGATATCATAAAATTTCTTCATATGATATCACGTGTCAAAATTGACAAAATGCTCTAACGCTCTTTAAAACAAAATTTATCTGCTTTTATTAAAATATTTCATACAACATAAACATACTTCACCATACTGCATTAATAGTTTGTATATCTTAACATAAAAATTTATTTATTTATTTTATTTATTTATTTATTTATTACATACACGGCCTCTTGGCCATTATAAAAATATGGTAAAAATAAAACAAAACTCGCATTAAACAAAAGAAAAACAACACAATAATTCATAAAAATACAAAATCCTTCACACAATTCGAAATATGTCCCACTCCGATTCGTCCAAATTTATCTGTCTGAATTTTAGTATATGAGAAATGTCAAAAAGTTGACTGCATTTATACGGACCTCATTACGTCGAACCGCGCGGATGAAATCCTTTTACACAAGCGCCCGTTGGTTAATAGACGTTTTCGTACTCTGAAACGAATCAGAATGGGACACAAATGTCCACATACATCGACCTGACACTACAACTTACAGGTACCTACAGAGCTGGCGTCCCACCCACACAGCACTACAGACACCGTGCGAGAAAGAGACACCAACATCCACTACACCGTCGTTACAATATTTGTAAGTTGCCAGGTCGATATCTAATAAAAACATTTTTTCTATTACAAATTTAAAATGATCATAATATAAATTCACAATTACAACAAATAGTAAACACTAAACAATTCAATTAGAAATTTATACAAAAATAAAAAGTAAAAAAAACAAAATATAATATACACCAATTTATAAACAAAATTAATTGCAATAAATAATTAAATTAAATGACAATTAAATTACAGAATAAATAGCACTTTACAATTAAATTAAATAAGACAAAATTCCAATCATATAAAACATTTTTTTTACAAATTTAAAATAATAGTAATAGAATAAAAACATTTTACTAATCAGATAAAAATATTTTTTTTATAAATTTATAATAATAATAGAATAAAAACACTATACCAATCAAATACACAACATTTTTTACAAATTTAAAATAATAATAATGGAATAAAAGCAAATTACCAATAAAATGAAACATTTTTTTTTTCAAATTTATAATAATAATAGAATAAAAACATTACTACACTATTCAAATAAAAAAAATCTTTTTTTTTTCTTTAACAATTTAAAATAATAATAATAGAATACAAACAAAATATCAATCAATACAAAAAAAAAAATATATATATATATATATATATATATATATATATATATATATATATATATATATATATATATATATATATATATATATATATATATATATATATATATATATATATATATATATATATATATATATATATATATATATATATATATATATATATATATATATATATATATATATATATATATATATATATATATATATATATATATATATATATATATATATATATATATATATATATATATATATATATATATATATATATATATATATATATGTTATAATATTTTTATCTCGGTTTTCCCGTGTCAGTAGGTCTTGACTAAGACCATTTGTCTTCCGACGTTTCGCCTGAATATCACCAGGCATTTTCAAGGACTTAACGAAAAGCACGCGCGCGACACACGTCTACTCACACTGAAAGCTCACCGTCAAGTACGACGGTGAGCTTTCAGTGTGAGTAGACGTGTGTCGCGCGCGTGCTTTTCGTTAAGTCCTTGAAAATGCCTGGTGATATTCAGGCGAAACGTCGGAAGACAAATGGTCTTAGTCAAGACCTACTGACACGGGAAAACCGAGATAAAAATATTATAACATATTTCACCCGTGAAAACATCAAATATAACATATATATATATATATATATATATATATATATATATATATATATATATATATATATATATATATATATATATATATATATATATATATATATATATATATATATATATATATATATATATATATATATATATATATATATATATATATATATATATATATATATATATATATATATATATATATATATATATATATATATATATATATATATATATATATATATATATATATATATATATATATATATATATATATATATATATACATATACACATACATACACACATACACACACATACATATACATACACATACACATACACATACATACATACATACATACACATACATACATTTCAGGTTTCTTAATACATACCTAATCATGAACAATTATAATATCACTGCTGATTTCCGAAACCGTCCGACAGTGCTCGCTTAAAAAATGCTAAGGAGTCTGCAAAAATGTCAGTGAGATGACCATACATGTTACCAAGCCTATGTATTCTTATTATTGGAGAGTTATAAAGATAGTTTCTACAGACATTATCACAGTGAAATGTTACGATCTGCCTAGTACCTCGCATTGGGGTGCGGTACAAAATTAATTTTGTTAAATCTGGCGAGTCGTAAACATTTCTGACAATCTTGTAGAGCATTATTAAATCAGCGATTATTCTTCTGTCGGACAACCTCTGCAACCCAAGCAGGGACTGAATAAAGTTATAATTAAGTTCCTCAATCGGTATTTGAAGTTTAAAGTTGATATAACGGAAGAATTTATGTTGGACCTTTTCTATAGACTTTGAGTGGATTGTGTAATACGGTGACCACACTGGTGTGTTGTATTCCACCTGACTTCTAACCAAAGATACAAAAAGTAATTTTAACGAGTTAATTGATTTAAAATCCTTAGTTAGTCTCAGGATAAACCCCAGTAATTTTAAAGCCTTATTTGTAACGCTGTTTATGTGTGGAATGAAAGTAAGCCCTTCATCAAATATTACACCAAGATCTTTTATATTTGTCACACGTTCCAGCGATGTATTATTCAATCGGTATTCATACACAATAGGGTTTTTTACTCTGTGAAAGCTGATTATTTGACATTTTTGGGCATTTAAGAATAGTTTATTATTATTACACCAGATCTCAAGATTCTCTAAATTTTTTTGAAGTACCAAACTGTCCTCAATGCTGTTTATTCTCTTATACATCTTTAAATCATCAGCAAAAAGCAAGCAGTTTACTCCGTCAAAGGATTTTATAATATCATTTATAAATAGAATAAATAGAACAGGCCCCAAATGACTACCCTGAGGCACACCACTAGATGTCACAAAACCATTACCCTCAACATTCTTCACTCTAACCACCATTTTTCTTGAACATAAATAACTTGACAGCCAATCATGAAGTGAACTATGAATTCCGTACAATTTTATTTTTTGAAGAAGTATACTATGTGGCACTCTATCGAACGCCTTACTGAAATCAGTATAGACCGAGTCCACCTGAGATTTATTAGCAAATGCTTCCATAATATGATTTTCGTATATAATAAGGTTTGTCAATGTCGATCTTCCATTTATAAATCCATGTTGACAGGGGTTAATCAGGCCATTCAAAATAGGAGCAAGACTATCAAGAACTAGGGATTCAAAGAACTTAGGGATCGCTGATAAGATACTTATTGGCCTATAGTTGCAAACATTAGATTTTTCGCCCGTTTTATATATCGGAATAATAAAGCTAGCTTTCCAGTAATATGGAAAATATCCCAACTTCAAAGATTCATTAAAGAGTACATACAATGGGAAAGCCATATATGTACTACAGTTCTTTAAAAGATGATTTGGGATGCCATCAGGACCTGTGGGTTTTCTTACATCCAGTCTTTCAAGTCCCTTGACAATGTTCAGAAACTTCAACCTGCAGCTCCCTATCGAGACAGTCACCTCAGGATCGTGCAGGGTTGTTGAACCCAATCCAGTGTCAGGTACCATCATGTTTCTAAAAAAATGCTCAAAATAACTACTTATCGTAAGTAAGTCATCACTTCCATTACCATTGTAGAACATTGTATCAGGAATTTGACTGTTATCCTTCCTCTGTGAATTTGCAAACTTCCACAAAGTCTTGGTGTCGTATCGGACCCCATTCTCGACTTCAGCCATGTAATTGTTGTAGCACTCTCTAGCCAGTTTCTTGCATTTTTTCCTTAAGTCAGAGAATACCTGGTAATCATCAGCATTTTTTGTCTCCTTAAAACGTTTATGGGCCCGTTTTTTATCTGTGATTAGAGATCTTATTTCATGATTGAACCATACTGGATATCCCTGAAACCTTATACACGACTCAGATACATAGTTTTCAATAATTTGATTCAAAATATTATAAAATTTCTGCAGTTTCTGATCCAAATCTAAATTTTCGTGGAGAAAAGACCAATTCACATCTCTCAAAAATATATTAATTGCAGTATAATTTGCTTTACTAAAATTTAAAAATTTGGTTACACGTGGTTTAAACTCTGGAATTGAACACATAGTACAAATTTCCAAGGGAGGATGATATTTATCTTCAGGTAATAAAACTTCACTAGACAACTCTACAGTCAGTCTCATTTCATTTGATATGACTAAATCTAAGAGTTTACCATAACAGTTTGTATTGAAATTGTTTTGCACTAATCCTAAAAAGTTTAACATTTCGATTATTTCCTTGGATCTAGCACATTCACTCACACAGTTTGTGTCCCCATGTACCAGATGATTACGATCATGCTCGAACTCAAAATTCTTCTCAAGACTGTCTTCAAAATTCTGTGACCATCGAATATTGGGCAGGTTGTAATCGCCAGTTAACACAAATTTAGCTTTGGGATATCTTGTGAGAAGAGATTCCACATCTTCAGAGTGTTGCTTATATTTTGAGATGTCTGCTCCGGGTGGGATGTATACACATCCAAGAACTATTCCCGCCGGTGGAACGTCTACATGGACAAATATTTGTTCTAAAGTACTTCCGGAGACTGATATTATTTTTGCCTTAAGATTATCTCTAACTGCTATGAGAACTCCTCCCCCCCTTGTTTTATTACTGTTATGTTGGTTACGATCCTGGCGAAATACATTAAACCCCATAAGACCAATTTCAGAGGTGAGCACATCCTGGTCCAACCATGTCTCCGTTAACATTATCACATGATGAGTTAGAGTAGATACATTATTTTTTAAGTCTGTTAGCTTTGTCTTGACTCCACGAACATTTTGATAGTAGCAATACAATTGGCAATTTAGTTTTTTGTATATTTATGGTGAGTGACAGCAATTCTTGGTGTTGAGTTTATGAACTTTACCGTTAAATTTGTTTCACCTCTGTTTCTTCTTTCTTCCACCTCCTTCCACAGATCCGAGAGTTCTCTACGTTGGCTTTCTGTGAGGTCGCGCTTTATGCGAATTTCTTTTCGTATTCTACCCTTATTTTGCATAATGAATTTGGCCTGTTCACTTGTATCCAGTTCAATTTTTATTGGTCGTACTTTATCTTCCAGTTTTCTTCCGATTCTATGT
Organism: Molanna angustata; assembly: GCA_963576475.1. NCBI lineage: Eukaryota > Metazoa > Arthropoda > Insecta > Trichoptera > Molannidae > Molanna > Molanna angustata. The sequence continues at coordinate 10,377,408 of OY754965.1, forward strand.
AACTTAATTATTTTAAGGGTACCACTTTCATCAACATCTTTTAACAAATGCGTCACAGTGTTGGCATCATCATTCATGCCATTAAAGGATAGATCGGAGTTACTTTCAGGTACATTAAACAATAATACATTTTTGCTTCTGATTTTTCTTTCCTCCATCTCATTTATGGCATCTATCATCAAGGTTGGTGACATGACCGACGTGGTTTCGCCCATATTGTTTTTAGAGGCCATAATGTTCTTCAAACTAGTGTTTTCGCCTTCCAAGCTAGCCATTCGTGCAGCCGCGAGGCTATTTGCTGTTGCAATTTCGTTCTTCACTGCTAAAAATTTGGACATCTGAGCCTTGCCTAATTTAATATTACCGTCCATAATGAGATCAGTTAGTTTTTGCAAAGACTCACTTTGTATTTTTATGTAGTTTATTGAGTCCATTTTATCCACGGTAATGTTTCAATTTCAAAAAAAAAATAGAAAGAAAAAAAAATATATATATGGAGATCACTGAATTTAATTTACGATCTGGCAACTTCCGTCACAAGTCACTATATTGTTCAATGTGACTGTATTGGTGTCGAATTGTACTCATACAGGCCGATTGACAGTTTGATGTCACAAATACACAAACAATTAGTATTGTTCCCCGCATAGAACACCGTTGAATATTATGAATTTTTGTGTTTGGGATGATGATAAAATCAAGTTTTGCGTTCAAGTAACGCCACTAATCCACAAATAAATTAGTCCAGCAAGTAACACAAACTCCCAATGCACGTAAAGATTCACTTTGGAAACTATATTGACTAAATTACTTCACTCCAACGCAAAATTGACAAGAGCAAAAAAATTCGTGCGGTTCAACCGAGTTTCGTATATACGTATATATATGTTTCGTATATACGTAAAATATACTATCGTTAGAAAATTTATATTCCTGGTAGTAAAATTTAGAATGAATAAAAATATATATAATAAGATAAATTTCTTATGTATGGAAAGTTCAGTAATTTGATTTCATATATGTAAAGAGCTTGAACAAAGAACTGATTAGCTTTCCATAAATAACAAAAAATTTCTTCATATGATATCACGTGTCAAAATTGTCAAAATGCTCTAACGTTGTTTCTCTCTCACAAAAATGCTCTCACGACCTGGAAATGCTCTCACGACCTGGAAATTTTATTTTGTTATTTTTTTTAATTGTATTTTATATTTGTATACTATGTTTGTATAATTATGTTGTATTTTAAAATTATAAAATCTACAAACTTTACAGGTAATTGCTTCACAACAAAATGTCTAGTAATGCAGTTATCTTTAATATACATATTTTATTTTTAATATTTCGTTTTAAATAAAATATTAATCTAATCATATATAAAATTAATATCTGTAGTCACATCCTTTTAATTCCTCCAAGAGATGAATGCTTTTTGCAAAAATGTTTAAATAAAAAATTACAAAAATTGTTGCAATATTTGTATTTTATATTTAAATAAATGTAAAAACCTCTAATTTCTTGAACTACACAGTCGTGGTATGAATTTTTGAATTTTCAAACATCGCGTGTCGTTCACCTTAACAATTCCATACTCTTGCACAATGGCTATAGAGGTTGTAGTATAAACCACGCGATATACGTATATTGTAGTGGCGATGTTTGCTAAAATCATAATGAAAAACCATGGCCTTATCAACTAACAGCACGCATAATGTCACACATTATCACAGTACCTATACCTATCTCCATCGATTTAGGTACATCAAAAGCTTCCATTCTCGATATTGTCTAACCCTACTTTGATTCAATTCCAAAATAATACTGTTTCTTTTGTGAGCAAATTTACAAACAAGATATTTAACAAATAACTTAAAAATTTCTTTAATGTAGTTAACCATTCAAAGCTTAATAAAGAAATCTGTTTTGATTTAAGAACTGTGGACACCAGGATTACTCAGATAGGACCACTCACATAAAGCATGGATTTCAGTTTGCTTACTTTAAGGAGTTGAGTAACTGAAAAATCATTATTTAATTTGACATAGTTATAAATTATCGATATCTTCTAAAATCCAAAACAAACATTCAAAAACCATGTAATTTCTCATTTCGTAGACTTTTAACTCTCGTGTGTTCGATTATTTTTTTTTTTTTGTGAGGCAGTCAGTCCCTATGCAAGCCATTTACTTGTTACAACAATACATATAATTAATTACAAACAAGGATAAAAATATAGAAACAGAATAAACATAGATTCAGATAAATATATAGATTCAGGTAAAAATAGACAAAAAAGAATTAGAGAATTAGACACCTTACAAAGAGTATAAAATAAAATTAAAAATAATAATGGTGCCAATAATAAAACAAAATGTAAATCATCTGAAATAAAACGGTAAAATGTGCCCAACTAACATGGATAATATAAGAATTAAAATAAAATTGTTTACACAAAGAAATAAATAATCAAAGCCCAATGTAATAATAGCAATAATAATAGGTAAAAGAACGAATGTGGCAATAGATCGACTGCAGCTATATAAGTTGACAGCTATCGATATAACTACGAAATATCCATAAAATTTGATTTTGAAAATATCTCTGAAAATATCTCATTACCTACACAGTTCATTACCAAACCTATGTAATCTCGGTATTGGTATTCAATAATATAAGTTTTCGGATAAAAATCATCATAACTGCATAAAAATAATGTCTGAAATTGTATCACATATTTTTTTGTGGCCTTCGTTTCCATCTAGGTCATAACAGAGGAGAGATTGAAACATCATACCTCAATTGTCCTACATTTCAAAGTACTGACGAAACAACGTATTATTCATGAAATTCTGACACATTAAATAGTAAATAATACCCCTATTTTTAGCATTAAAATGTTATTTTTTTGAATTCATTAAATACTTTCTTGCTTTAGGTACTCGTATACATACTCGTGATATAAAAATACATAAATTGATTGTAAAATATTGCATTTTCTTTTGTATTATATCAACACGCAATCACAGGATAAGGATCAAGAGAAAATGTATATTACAACCCCTAGAATTGGATAAAGGGTATTCAAAGTACCTATTCTCTGTTCCCTAAAGCGTAGAAAATTGGATATGCATGCGACAGGAAACAATTTAACAAAATGGCGTATCACTTAAACAAAATATACATACATTTCACTTGATGGATTATTATTTATGATATCTTAATTTAGATACACTTACACAATTAAAAACATTAAGATAGAGAGAAAATTTCATGTATAACGCGAGCAAAGACTTCTGTTTTCAATGAGTATCGCACTTGACACTATGAATTGCATATTGCACGTGTATTTTCGAGCACCTTGATATCATTTACAAGGCAGTTGATTTAATTTAAAAAACAGTTAATAAATCGAATACATTTTTTAGTTGCATATTATACGCAAACATTGAATGTTTTTCCCTGTCGGGAGTTAAATGATATTTTTATTGACAATAACATCTCAATAAAGACGAAGTTAGGATATTATAGAAGAACCAGGATTTCAGGCACCTACAGGGCTATTGTGAATAACAGTTAATATATTTTATAAAACAGTTGATATCACGTACAAAGCTGTTCATATCATTTTTATAGCTGTTGATATTAATTTTACGGCAGTTGATATAATTTATCAGGCTTTAAGTAGCTTATAAGTCTTTAAAAAACACAATCTGTAGTTTTTAGTATAATTTATCAGAAATACACATCCGTCTATAAACATAATTATCTTTTTTTTTTTGTTTTTCAAAATCTTTTTTTTTTATTAACCCTTTCTTAACCGATGATTCCAATTGGAATCATTCATGTCGTATATCTCAATGAAAATTGAAATCAGCTGTGTTATTTCTCTTCTAAATTATTAATCACAATATTTTTGATCGCTTACAATACTGAGAATGACGGAAACTTCTGCACCCACTCAATTATTGCAACACAGTTATTGTACAGTTGAAAACTCGATTATTGCGAAATGTGCTTTTCTTGCTAAACACGGTTATTCAAAATTTAGTAAATGTGAGTTTTTTTTTGTTTTCTAGCATGCTTTATTTTTTTTAATTAGGTACCTAATTATATTTCCTTCAATCTCTAATAATAATTAAAAATGAAAGATTATTTATTATTTATATGAAAAGTATATAGTTTTATATATAAATTATGACAATTGGAATCGTTCAAATTTCCAAAAAAATGAAAAAAATTATCAAAATTTCTTTATTATCACATATTTTGCCCATTTTTTATGAAACATTATATATTTTCATAATTCGGTTAAGAAAGGGTTAAAATAATATTTGTCTACCCTTATAAATAGTTGCATAACTTTTATGTAACATAATTACCGATTAATCTTTACAAAATCTCTAAATTTTCAATCACTAGTCAATTTGTTTAATAACCCAATTAGTAAAAATGTGTATCATACCATGAGTCGGTCTTCTGAAGCTTTGTTGTCTTCTCCCTCACTCCCGACGCTACTGGACGCAGAATTCGTGTGATGAGTCATGCTCTGTCTCGTTCTAACCATGAAGGCTAATTATTTTCGATGGTTTCACTGATTTTCACAGTATTATCTATGTATAATACAAGCTTTTAGTTAGATTACACAAACTTGCTATATTACTTACATGTAGTTAAAATACATATATTGACTAATTCATAAAATAAATATTTAGTGAATGTTTTATTTACTTTTCAGGATATCAGATAATTTTTTATTACTTCCATTGTCATTTTTAGGGAATCTCATGTTGGTTTAGTTCCTATATAACTTTATCAATGGACTGATTTGTGCAATTAATACATAAAAATAACAAGATACAACACATGTATGTGTACAATATAGTAATGACTCTAATCAACTTTCTAAACTGTATGAAATAGTTTATTTTATATAGTTTAGTTATTTGTCAAAATGTAAATTCAACCTAAATGTCTCTTTCTTCTGTGAAATATCATAATTATATATATAGGTACTCTACTATCCCTAAAACAATTACACCTAGTTGGGCAGAAGTATCTATTTTTAATGACGAATATGTAAATGATGTGATAAATAATGAATAAATATTATAATTATTGAAGTATATTTTGTAGATCGAATATTTTTTAATTGCATATACGGAAACATTGGATTTATTTCCCTGTCGGGAGTCAAATGATATTTTTTATTGACAAACTTTATAACATCTCAATAGAGACGAAGGTGGGATATTATGATCGCCAATGACCATTGAATTAGTGCATTACTTCTTCCGGCGATATACAAATGCACCAAAATCCATCTTATGCAGTGCATTTTGATGATTTATATTAATAACAATTAAAGGCGCGAACACCTTGTAAGTACGGTATAATATATGAAGGATGCACAGAGAACGGACTGAATCAAAGGCAATGGTCTTTGTAAAGAGTGAAAGCAGAACTGCGTGTCAAATAAAAGTAGAGAATGAATGGCTCGAGCAAATCAATGAATACAAAATTTATTTATTTATCTATTACAATATCCATTAGATTGAAAAACATGTTGGGACAGCCAGAGACATGTCGTAAGCCCTGTAGGTGCCTTGAGTTCCTGGTTCTTCTATAATATCCCAACTTCGTCTCTATTGAGATGTTAAAAAGTTTGTCAATAAAAATATATTTTGTAGTACTTAATCAATTTCCAAGCATCACTTAAATTAGAGTTTGATCATTAAAATATATTGTATAGGAATTCATATTGATTTTTTTTATAAATTGTAAAAACACTTATAAAATGAAATACAGTTAATTTCCACAAAGAGTATTTAATCGCCTAAACGCTTTCACCAGTCTCAGGTGGCATCCAAAAATTGATTGTTTTTATAAATAGATATATGTATAGCGATTAGTAAATTGTTTTTGTACGTAGTTAAATGTAGACATAATTATACAGCTTTAATTAATTAAATTATTTCCTGTGTTTATATTTGTATTGTACCTACCAATCAAATTAAATTTATATTTTTCTTGAATTTATTCAGTGTTGTTTAGTGGATTCTAATTTTAAAAAGTAGTAGTTTTTTTCATTCGTTATTATTAAAAATAGTAGCTACATATAAGGGTGTAAAATGAGTATATTTTTTATTTCGCCCGCATAGCTCAGATCTTTTATTGAAAAAAATATATATGTAAATGTACAAACATCTAGACTACCTAGTAACATATATGATATAGAATTTTAGTCATTCATACACAAAATATTTTATAGGTATTATAAGTCAAGATTATTGCATTTCATATTTGCTAATAGTATATGCATGCATATATACTATCACGGCATATTCCACAGTGTGGGGTAACCAGCTACAGGAGTGCATTAACTTATAAATGGAAACACGACACGAGCATTTATGCCCACACACTAGTCTCAGTTAAATTCAAAAGGCAACATTCATAATATTAATATGTCTAAAGCCTGATACTTTTTTTTGTTTATTTATATCTATTATTATTTTGACAAACATCTATTCTAGCATAACATCAATTTTGTGTGCATGTACTAAAAATACTTTTAGAAATTATTTTTAATTTTTAATAAGCTCAATTATTATCAGAGACTTGAATTATTCGCGTTATTTTTTGAAAGAGGTGTTATTTTTGTAAAAAAGTGCATGGTGTTATTATTCGCGGTATTTTTGTAGAATAGCGGTGACTTATTTTAATTTGATTATATTTAGTGCATTTACTGTGAAGATTTCACCTGTAGAAATTTGAGTTATAATAATTATTAATTTATTCTGCCTTTTTCGGTGGATTATTGCTATGTATTTTTTTACGAAAATGTCATAACATAACCAAATATTTGTGTTATTTTTTTTTTCTATGAAAATTCACGTAATTTGCGAAAAAATCGGGTTAATCGGAAACGTGAATAATTCAGGTCTCTATCTCCTTTAACTTAAATCAGTCTCTAATAAAATATTTGTATTGTCTTCAAATATATAAAATATTAAATACAGTAAAATTTAATAAAACTATTTGTTTTTACGGTCGAGGTTATTGCTAATAATTATGACAATGTCAACGGTTATTAAATTACGATTATGACAGGCATATTACGATCCGACTGAGTTATCATCATAAATACGGCGAGTCACTATTAAATCGCGTGCATATAAAAATCACCACACATCATTTTCCAACATTCACTAATAAACACAAAGTTCACCGTCAAAGTCAGTCCAAAAATGAAGACGGATGGGGGAGGAATGTTTATTACACCAATCTGTTCTGTACAGCTTCCTCTCACACTCGAATGTCAATTTGGCGGAGAGATTGGAATGATTCGCGTGAAAGTCGCACAGACCCGCGAGTGTTGTGGTGGTAACTGGCTGTACTCCCAATGGACACTGCCGCCGACTACCCATTTGTTGAAGGGTTGTCATGGAGACTCACCACACCACTGTAAACACTCCGCAGTTTTTCCACGCGACGTGGACGGATGGAACATCAACACCAACGGAAGGAAATATTTTTTTGTTAATAAATCAAGACACAGGTAATGATAGTGATAATATTTAAGGCATCAAAATGATTATACCTGCTTTTTTCATTTTTAAACGTTTGCTTCTTCCTACTTTATTTTTTCGAATAGAACTAATACGTCCTCATAATTCCCTAAACAAAACATGCTATGTAGATAGTAAAAAGTTGAGGATTTGTAGATATACATCATCTCAATATATATAAATCTTTTTTTAAAGGTTTTTAATTTGTGAACGCTTTCAATAGATGGCAGTATGAAAGTCTATTCACATCTATATAACGCATCTAGAGAATATACCACACTCAAATGTACGAAAAAAAAATGCTAAAATAATTCCGATACTTTCACCACCACCCGCTGGTTGTTGGGACTGTAATCGATCCCTTCACAAAATTCTAACTGAGCGACAAAATAATACATAGAATGAAGAGTAGCTCATGATGCCCTCAAGAATATCTCGGCTATCTCGGGACCATAATGCAAAAAGAACAATCGATGAATGTGAATAGAAACTTTTTTTTAATACATAAAATGCGGTCCAAACACAAGACTGTCTGTGGCATAATAATGACAGCTACGCAAATTTATAAATACAGATTTATTCTACAAAATCACTTTTAAAATGAACACAAAACACCTGTAACAAATAAGTATAAGACCAGACAAGTAACTTCCGGTAAATATAATATACCTAGAGTAAATAACTATTACGGTGAAAGAACACTGCAGTCTTCAATACCAACAATTTTTAACAGCTTGCCCTCAGACTTGATTGGATTAAATTCGTTTAATAAATGTTCTTTTCCTTCTTTTTATTTTATTATTTCATTACTTTTCCTTTTGTTTTTGTTCTTACTCTATTGTATTTTTTGGGTTTTCTTCTATATGCTTTTTTTTCTTATTGTTGTTTTTATTCTAGTGTTGTTTTGGATCTATCAAAACATTTTTATATTGTTAAACCAAATTCATTTTTGTTTTCATTGTTGGTTAGTTTAAGTTAACATTTATACTGTCTGATATAAAAACCCACTGATAACCATATATGGATAGTGTGATCTTTTATAAATGAAATTACGTTGAAAAAAAAAAAAAAAAAAGGTATTTAAAATAAATATTAAATATACATACTATTTATTTATTGGTTGATAGAGAATTATAAAGTCTACACAATTTATAAAACAAACAATGCTGCATTGCTTTATTAGTGGACCAGTGAAAACTCCATACATTATTCAATACAATAATTTATATTTATTATATTCTTCGTGTGTTACTGGTGGAAAAGATAAAGGTTTAGGAAATTACCTTGCCTCGATATTTTGTGTTCTTGGTTCATTGTTTGCTTTTCACCACATTCACAACGTTTAAAAGTTTTGATTTTCAAATCATTGAAGTTAATTCATTTAAGCTGATTTTGAAAACATAATTTTTCATAAAGAGCGGTGCGGTGTGCTTGTCAAGGTGACAGTTTTTATAATGAGAAAGAATATTTTACATACAATAATACTTCTTCTTTTTTTGCATATAGCCGGTAGTTAGGTCGTTTTTTCGGGCAAAATAGGTTAGGAAAGGATGTTATAAAATGGTAATTTTGTGTGTGTACCCAACTTTGCCTAACCAGTTACTATCTAAAAAAAAATCATAAAAATTCTCCAGGTTTTATGCAATAAGTATAGCATTATTGATTACTTATTCATCCTTCATACCATCACGGCATATCCCACAATGTGGGGTACCTAACCAGCGAAAGGTGTGCGGGTGTGCATTGCCTTATAAAAGGGAGAACAACACATCTATGTATACCCACACATCAGTCTCGTTTCACCAAAAAAGGCACTACATTCAGAATGGGTGGTGAACCTCATTGCTGAACTATGTGAGATGTTATTGTTGCCTGTTGTATTTTCGGTTACCCGGCTCTTACGGGACACTCGAAAACAATGATTTAAAATAATGGAAGCACTATTCTAAGCCGGTGCCTCACAGCTAAAATTGATTACTTACTTTGTGTTAAATACATAAATTGTTCAATTTTATTAAAATATTCAATGAAACAGGCTGAAAACAGTTTTAACTTGCATTATCATCAGGAATACATAAATTCTGAATGTTTCGGAGCTTTAACTGATCGGGAAGTTGGTTAAAAATAGACTTCAAAATTTCTAGTTGGTAAAAATAGAAGAAAATTAAAGGAGTGTCAAAATAACTTATATCCATAAAGATAAAAGAGTACCTAAATAGATCTAAGTTGTTGAACTTGACGCATATAATAATCTATAAAAATTATATTTGCTATCCAAAGTTTGAATTGTACAGAGAACGCGAAAATTCACAGTGCGCATATACACAAAAAAACATTACGACGAAACTCTCTACATAATATTTGTTGACTTCAAAGTCAGGGGTACAAATGACTCTATATTAATTAGATTTATTATTATTTATAAAAACTGTAAATAAATAGGTACCTATAATTAGTCTATAAAAATGTAATCAATCATGTAGGTACAAATTTGTCTGTTAAAGTGTACAAAAAAATACTTAACCTAAAAAGTAAGACAATCCATTTGTACCTTCAATATACTAATTTTATTTCATTCTATAAAATAATTCGTTAGATAAATATGTTATTAGATTATTGGCCGATCGTGTCGATTTGATAAATGGACATGAAAGAAAAGAAACTAAGTAAATTATAATCGAAAGACTTCGTCACACATTTATAAGAGCTGACCTTAATACAATATGTGAATATTTTATAAGGACCACTTCATGTAGGTATCATATTTGACACATTTACTTGGTATAATTATGTCTAGTGATGCACAAATTAAAGACCAAACGTTTAATATCGAGATAACATAATCAGTCTTCAAATAAATTGATCCCGCATTTAAAATATCATCATGTAAATTTTAATATCGATTTTCAAAGGCTTCAAAAAAAAGACAAATCTGTATTTTTTACACTTCCGACTGTCGATTTGTTCAAGAGAATTTATTTCTCTTTTAACATATCGACAAAGTATCAAACCAAAATATGCGAGATTTGTTTGCAGGTCTATATTTTTGACGGTTTTTTTAACTTTGAAGTCAAAAAACACCAACTCAGAGGCTTCGCAGCATATTTGTTCTACATATGGTGTTCTACATATGAGCTTCGCAGAATATTTGTTCTACTCAGAATTCGAAGTAGACATTTATTGTGTCCGTGTGTGTGTCCCCCTTATAACTTTTGATCCGCTCAATGCACAGAACCTAAAATTTCAGAATATATAGAAAGTTATAAACTTACAAAACCTTTAAACTCAGAAATTCGACTTTTTGTTTCAGTCAGGGGTTGTCAAGTTTTAAAATTTTACTTAACTTTATAATATATCTCAAAAACCATAAAAGCAAGAAGCTTAAAATTGGTATAAATATAGACAAATAAAAAATCTCGTATTTACTTTTTTTAAAAATTTCCAGAAAAACATTTTTTACTAAGAAAAATATTTTTTGTTTGATAAATTTATGTGTTTAACTGCCTATATTTCCATTTTTTTTAAATATCGAAAAAGCCGAAACACCCAAACTAGATTTTTTTTTCTATACAAAATATGAGCATTTTTTGTTGGTTCGATATTTGATTCCTATCGGGGGTACCGGGTTCGATTCCCGGTGGAGACATGTTGTGTTTTCAGTCTTAATCTGTGAGACGATAAACATCAAGTCTTCAGAACATGGCAACTGTAATATTTTAATTGGGAGCTATTTCGATTAATATTATTTGACAAAGTACCTGTTGGTTGCCCGAGAAGTAAAACTAAAAATAAAATACTTGTAGTTCGATAATAATAGTCCTTCCTCATCACTAATTTCGATAATAATATTAAAACGTGTAACAGGTTACAGACATCAAATGTATCCTTATTGAGGTTATAAAATAGAGAGTGAGTGCCAAGTAATTTACTCTGTAGGTACATACATTGTTATATATTTATTTATATTCTTATACACATGTCTGTTTCTGGTTATTGCCCAGTTTGTCATTAAAATCATTAAATCATATTGATTGTCCAGATTTATTATCATATAATACACTTCAATGTACCGGTTCGTCGCTCCAGGCATACTCTTTTTCGGTGACAGGAAAATTATTCGAAAAACAATTATTCGAATGCTCAATTTTACGAAAATCAATTTTACGAATGGCAATTATTCGAATCACATTTTTTCGAAAAACAATTTTCCGAACACACAATTATCAGAATTTACAATTGTTCGAATTTTTATGACGTCATGTTGGTAGTATTGTGAGAGGAATAAACCATAGATTTTTATTATAATATACTAGATTTCGTAGTTAGCAAATTTTGTATGAATCAAAAACAAATGACTCACTTTTTGCACGGAGTACTACATCTACATAGTATATTATGTTTAATAAAAATCTATGGAATGAACAACATGGCGACGCACCGCGCTATCAGATATCCTAGGATGTACACCTATTTTTTGAAACCTAAACCTACAAAACTTTGGTAAAAATAGGTTGGTTAGGTTTGTTTGTAGTTATAATTGCGACTGGCGTGAACCAGTTGCATTATATATTTTAAAAAGTAACTATAATATTAAAATAAAATAACTAAACTGGTGTGAATACTAGATAAACATAAACTGGTGTACAAACTACACTCAAAAAATGTAGTTGTTAAAAATAAATGATTTGCTGCTAATAATAACCAAGCAACTTTGTTAATATAGTACCTGCAAAGTTCGTTGCTAAAAATTGCCAAGTAAATGGTCTGCTAATTTTAACCGAGTAGCTTTGTTAACAATCTGTCAAAATTAATCTAGTAACATGGTTAACCACGGACAACTTTGTATAATCAGCCAAGTAACCTGTCAAAACTTAACCTACTAACTTTGTAATATCAGCAAAGTAACTGTCAAATTCAACCAACCTAGTTGGCTAATTTCTATCAACTTACTCGGTAATCTGAACTAATTCATTCAGTATCCACAACAAACAACTTGGCTAATTTCAATCTACTAATCGGTAATCTGAACTAATTCATTCAGTATCCACAGCAAACAACTTGGTTAGATTTAATTAACTACTCAGTAATCTGAACTAATTCATTCAGTATCCACAGCAAACAACTTGGTTAAATTCAATCTACTACTCAGTAATGTGAACTAATTCATTCAGTATCCACAGCAAACAACTTGGTTAAATTCAATCTACTACTCAGTAATGTGAACTAATTCATTCAGTATCCACAGCAAACAACTTGGTTAGATTTAATCAACTCACTCAGTATTCTGAATTAATTTATTCTGTAGCCACAGCAAAGCTACTTGGCTATTTTCAATCTACTTACTCAGTATTCTGCTAATTTACACAGGTAGGATATTTGGAGTGAAATAAAATACAGGTTTCATTCAAAATTTCATTTATTGCACAGGAATGTGATTTATTGTATTAAAAAAATATTATATTTCTAATACATAGAGACATATTAAACATAATAAATATAAAAAAAAACATCTTTTAATTCTCAAGAGTACATAATTTTTATTTCATGCAAGTTAGGTTGGTTCTGAAAATGCCAAAAAAACAACAAATTCTGGGTTTCAGATAATTTAAATTAGGTATGAACTCTTTTCATGTAGGTACATGCGATAGTTACCTTTTCTAAAAATTGCTGAAATTGACGATACAACCCTTTCAAAAAGAATTTTGTGGATAAACGAGTCAAAATTTACTAGCGAGGGGATTATAAACCTTCACAATTTATATGCATGTGGTCTAATGAGAATCCTGCGTGGCCCGTTTAGTGTACTTTCAGAGAAAATTTAGAGTCAATGTTTGGGCAGGAGTGATAGGCAATATCATCGTGGGACCATACTACTAGCTGGACAACCTTAATGGTATAAATTACATGGATTTCCTTCAAAACAACTTGTTGTGTCCGGTTCACTATGCAATAGTATGCCAATTCCCGGATTGGAAGTCTAGGCCCCATTCCGTGGCCCGCACAATCCCCAGAGCTATCGCCACTTGATTTCTATACCTATTTTGTACAGATAATGCAAACATCTTATCTTCTTCAGAATATTTTCAATGAAATTTATTATGTCTAATATTCTGCTCTTGGTTTTCAAGAAAATATTTTACAACTAGAGGCAGCTCATTCAGATATGACCATTCACCCTTTTTTAAACATTTTTTCAATACCAGGACACGTCTTTTTAAAGATATATGTTTCCGCAAACAATTATTTGTTTTCTTGCGAGTGAACGAAGAACGCCTGACGAAGAAAATATACAAATCTGACAGGAACGGAATAAGAGGTCGCGGGCGCCCTAGAAAAGGATGGCACGACCATGTAAACGAGGGGCAGCTGCACAGATGTGCGGTGGTCTGTTGTTGTCCACAGTCACATGTCGTTGGTATTCCCTGTTGCAGGAAGCCCCATGTAGACAGGTTATCCAATGTTCTCCCAACGCCCGTCCTCAGTCTGTTTAGTGTCTTCCACGTACGCCACTCCACGTTGTGGCCCGGGGGAAGACTCTCTTTAAGACTCTCCACTGAATTCTGGCTGCATGTTGTTTTTTCATCTTGCCTCCTTCTATAATGAAACAAGAAATGTTTAATAACAATGATGCATTTAATTTCTATCAGACCATCATGGAGAAATGCAGTCGTGGTACCTTTGTATTAAAGTAAAGGCTCAAAGCTCGACTGCAAAAACTATAGAGCCATAAGTTTGTTAAAATTGAGTACTGTTATAGTGCGAGATTTGATGTATGCAGACGATAAAGTTCTGTTAGCAGTAAGTATGGAAGATCTACAGTATCTTGTAAGTATGGTATATGAATATCCGTATCCATACACCGTACCTACGCCATACATACAAACACATCATGATGAAAAACTCAGTGTGCACTCTCTACATGATATCCGTTGAGTAATTGATGTAAAAAATATGCTTAAAAATTGTGAAATCATGACTCTCCACTATTCCATAGTGTTACACCTTTATAATCAATATTTAAATAAATAAATAAAACATAAACTTTGTTTAACTTACTTTTCGAGGAACGTCCTGTGGATTACATGGAAATGTAGATACATAGGGCGACAAACGTCGAGCGAGGTTCAGGAACTGAAAACATACACAGTTCATTAAGTAGTTAATACATCAACAATATACCATCACGCCAGGTCCCTTGCGGGATAGGCAGAAAAGAGAACCGAATGCCACATTTTTCTATCTTGGCATACATTCATCGCCTCGTCAACATTCATGCATATTCTCATACATGTTCGTCTATTGTTCACACTTCTAACATTTCTGTCTTTCAGAATATCGTTCACATGGTCATGCCATCCCTTTATTGGGCGGCCCCGACCTTTCATTCCATTCCTCTCCGCAATGTTTATTTTCTTCGTCAGGCGTTCCTCATTCATTCTTCCCATGTGGACAAACCATCTCAATGTGTTCACTTTCATTCTATTATTGATATCTTTCTTCATCTTACATTATTTCCTAATGTCCTCATTTCTTATCCTGCCACAAATCAAGTATTTGCAAGTAATACATCAAGTGTTTGCTATAGGTACATTTATTGCAATTAATAGCACAAAACAGTTGGCCCTTCCTACGAAAACAGTCGGCAAAAACGCCGCCGACCGTTGGGGAATCATACGTTTTGGCACTGTTGCCGACAACTAGCCGACCCACCATTTTTTTAACATTAGACCAGCAGTCGTATCCACAGTCACCCACTGTGGAAATCTCCACCGTCGGCCGCCCGACGATTATTCCACAGTGATTCGATGCGGAATTCTGCACCGTCGGCCGCCCGACGTTTATTCCACATTTATTCCCTGCTAGAATATCCACCTCGGTTTCCCGACGATTATTCCACAGTGGTTCGCCGTGGAAATCTTCACAGTCGGCCACCCAATGATTATTCCACATTTTTTCACTGCTGGAATATTCACCGTCGGTTTCCCAACGATTATTCCACAGTGAATTATCGTTGCAATATCCAACGTCGGTTTTCCGATGTGTATTCCACAAAAATGCATCGTTGAAATATCCACAATCGGTTCCCCGACGACTATTCCACAGTGATTCGCTGTGCGTAAATCCACCGTCGGCTAACCAATGATCATTCCACAATTATTTATTGTGAAAATATTTATTGTCGGCTGCCCGACGTTTATTCCACAGTTAGACGCTGTGGGAATATCTACTGTCGGCCGCCCGACGATTATTTCACAGTGAATCACTGTGGTAATATCCACCGTCGGTAGTTCGATGTGAATTCCACAATGATACATTGTTGGAATATCCACCGTCAGTTTCCCGAAGTTTATTCCACTGTGATTCACTGTGGTTGTATCCACCGTCGGCTATCCGATGATTTTTCCACAGGTACTTATTGTGAAAATATTCACGGACGGCTGTCCAACGTTTATTCCACAATTATTCTCTGTTGGAATATCCACCGTCGCTCGTCGATGAATATTCCACAGTGATTCTCTGTAAAAATATTCACCGTCTGTTATCCGATGATTATTCCACAGAGATTCACTGTTAGAATATCCACTGATGGTTCTCCGATGATTATTCCACAGTTATTTGCTGTTAGAATATTCACCGTCAGTTCTCCAATGAATATTCCATAGTGATTCCCTGTTAGAATATCCACCGTCGGTTCTCCGAGGATTAATCCACAGTGATCCCTGTTGGAATGTCAACCGTCGGCTCTCCGATGATTATTCCACAGAGATTCACTGTTAGAATATCCACCGCTGATTTTTCGATGATTATTCCACAGAGATTCGCTGTTAGAATATCTACCGTTGGTTTTCCGATGATTATTCCACAGAGATTCGCTGTTAGAATATCCACCGTTGATTTTCCGATGATTATTCCACAGAGATTCGCTGTTAGAATATCCACCGTTGGTTTTCCGATGATTATCCACAGAGATTCGCTGTTAGAATATCCACCGTTGGTTTTCCGATGATTATTCCACAGATATTCACTGTTAGAATGTCCACTGATGGTTCTCCGATGATTATTCCACAGTGATTTCCTGTTGGAATAACCACCGTTGGCTGTTCGATGATCATTCCACAGTGATTTGCTGTTGGAATATCCATCGTTGATTCTTCGATGATTATTCCACAGTGATTCTCTGTTCGCTATAGGTATAATATTTTTTTTATCATGGACAATAAAACTCAAACGATTCCAAGTAAAATTTCATTACATTTTTTATTTAAATTAATAAATACAATGTTATATTCAAATAAATCTTAACGTCTCATTATTATTCATATCTTATTAAAAATTAAATTAAATTTCTAGTTGTTCACTGTTGGTGAAAATGTTTTCTGACGAAATGCTCTGCCTCCACTTCTATCTTTGGTATATCTGAACCAATTAGCCACCGCATCTTGTATATCAGCATCTGTAGCTGATGCCGTATTTTTATTTCTTCGAACTGCTCCTAAATGAAAAAAAAACATTATTACTTTTAGGTATTAATTTGAAAATGTTTGATTTATTTTTATTAATTGGGTATTTAAAAAAATGACGTCGCTATTATATTGTTCTCACCGGAAATCAAAGCGATACATTGAAGATTCCGTAGAGCAAATTTGTTATTTTTTCCAGTCCAATTATACCTTTCTGATAACTCGTTGGTGAAAAGTTTTTCGCAAATCCGTCGTACGGTGCTTTTTTCGTTCTTGCCACCAACTAAACTCAGTTTTAATTCCTGCAAATAAAATACAAATAAGTTATTTAAGAGGTAAGATAGAACGATGTATGACAGGGTCAGAAATGAAGGCATAAGGAAAGAATGTAGGATAAAGAAAGATATTATTAATAGAATGAACGTGAACACATTGAGATGGTTTGGCCACATGGGGAGAATGAATGAGGAACGCCTGACGAAGAAAATATACAGAGCGGACAGGAATGGAATGAGAGGTCGGGGCCGCCCAAGGAAGGGATGGAACGTCCATGTGAACGGTATTTTGAAAGACGGAAATGTTAGAAGCGTGAACAACAGACGAACATGGTATAAGACGATGTATGAATGTTGTCGAGGCGATGAATGTATGCCAAGATAGAAGTAAGTGGCGTTCGGTTCTCTCTGCCTACCCGTGAGGGACATGGAGTGATAGTATGTATGTAGGTATGAAAGATTTGCATGTAAAATTAAATTATTATGTTAGGTAAAAAAATATTTGATACTTACTAAATTGGAGAAATTTTCCTTCACTTTCAACCATTCCTCAAGGTTGTGAAGTGTTTCAGTGGTATTGCACGGTAATTCAATCATCAAATTTTTTTCTATGTTTATTGTATTTGGTTCTAAGATTTGTAATATTCGATATTGGTTATTTATAACTTCATCAAGTTTTTTGTGCAAGTACGCTAAGTGTCTTGCAACTACATCATCTGAAATAATTTAACTTAGTATTAAAATTTAGTTGTTGGAAAAAGTTCAATTTTTTAATTTATAAAATTACATGTGGCGTTCGACTTAATTTGCCTACCCTGTGAGGGATATGGCGTGATGCTATGTATATTTCAAATTATTTTCAAGTTAGTACAATTGAATTCATACCCGACTTTGAACTATTTTCCAGATTTTTGGGAGTGTAGGATTCTGTACCTTCCTTTGAAAAACTTCTCATATCTGTAAACAAATATTTATAAAAAAATTGTGTATGTTTATGTTCCTGTAAAATGAAGCAATTATAATTATGTCGTTATTGTGATTAAGAAAAATATGTTTTTAATCAAAATCCTTACCAGTCTTGCTTCCAGAAGGTTTTGGAAAAGGAACCGGTGAGTTGTATGTATGAGGAGGAGAGGGATAATCGATGGTCTTCCTTTTTTTCCCCATTGAAATATTTAGTACTTCCTCATCACTACTTTCCTCACAGCTACTGTATAATAGCCTTCTGCTTGGCCTTTTTTTCCGTTTATCTTCGGGTTCTGTACACACATCGGATTCTGTTTCCGCTTGCTTCAACTTCTCTCTTGCTTTAATTATGTCACCTGAAAAAGGCATTAGATTAATAAGTATTGTATGAAAATGTTGACTTCGAAAATAGGATATAATATGTGTAAATATGTAGGTATAATAAACCTGTAGTGTAAAAAGTTCTCTTTATAGAATGTAGACTCCAATTTTCACTGGGCGATTGTCCTTCACAGAGAAGTTTGTTATACAGATTGGAATTTTTACAATTCGGCCAAAATGTATGTTTTTTAGAAGGCGTAACCCATTTGTCGTGAACTATAGCCACGTCACCTTCTTCCGAGAACTCAATAACAGCATACATTATTATATAAGAATATTTTGAGAATTATATAATCTGTAAGAAAAAAAACACAATTCTAAATTTAATTGTATAAATTTCTAAATTTAATTTTATAAATTATATTTGAAATAGTTAATAAGATACCTAATCAATCTATATCGTGTTTAAATAAATAAATAATAAAAAATCACCCACATGGTTTATGGAGTGTTTTTTTTATTATTTTGTTTACTTAATTCAAATAAATATTTCCTGATATTGCTTAGGCTTAATTAAACATTAAAAAAATATATTTAATAATAACAACGAATTTATAAACAAAAATAAAACAAATAAAATACTTACAGAAAGAAAAATCAGCACAAGCAACAACTTTACTATTATATTCTAGAATAACTTAATAAATATATTGTTTACTATAGTTATGATAATGTTCTAGTAGCACTTGTATGTGTTAGCAGGCCTGAGATATTTTAAGGAATGACGTAAATGTTTTGGGTACAGAACAGAGAATAGACTAGAAGTAGTAAAATATGTTAAACACATGTTAAAACCATCCAGACATTGAAGCCCCTTGAGTCGCCCTGAAGATTAATTTATGATCGCCCCTAAATGTTCAGGGCCAAAACACCTCCAATATTATTTGATCTTACTAATAAACTTTTCATGATTAATCAGATAATTGATTGTATATAAAAATAAATTCTTATGTTAAAAATTCAGATTGGCAAAATTATAGTCGATTCTATCAAAAAATGGTGATCAGGTGATCAGATAAATATAATAAATAAAACAACAATTATTATTTTACTTATCAATCCGACGGTTCTGTTCTATGAGATAAATTGGGAAGAACCGTCAAAAAACCCAATGGCCACTTTTTTGTTTAATTACATATTTATTATTCGAATAAATTGTAACAATAAAATAAGTATCAATATAACATAATTTTGACACGACGATCAAATATCCATACCCATCCATACCATCACGCCATTTCCCTATTTGAGGTAGGCAGACTGAACCGAACGCCAGACTCCTCTCTCTTGACATACATTCCTCGCTTCATTCACGTCCATACATCGTCTCATACACGCTCTTCTATTATTCTTACTTCTTACATCACCATCTTTCAAAATCCCATTTATGTGATCGTGCCAAATTTTTCTTGGCCGACCTCTACTTTTCGTTCCTCTTTTATCAGCTTTGTATACTTTTTTTGTCAGACGGTCATCACTCATTCTTTATATGTGGCCGAACCACCTTAGGGCATCTTACTTACGATATTTCTTTCAATCATACATTCTCGTCTTATATCCTCATTTCTTATTCTATCATACATCGTTTTACCACACATTCGTCTTAGTGACCTCATTTCAACCGCATTAATTCTACTTTCATGCGTCTTCTGCCATGTCCATCTCTCATTAGCATATATTAGAGTCGGTGCGACGATACCATTGTGTACCGCGAGCTTTGCTTACCTCGAAATAATTGGGTCAGCCATTACCGGTCTTAATGCACCATTCACTCTATTACCTGCCGTTACTCTCCTTTCAATATCTTTTTCAAATCTTCCATCACGCTGAAACATGCTTCCTAAGTATAAATATTCATCCACTTGTTCTTATTGTATCTCCACTCGTATCTCTCATTTTGTTCGTTTTTCGCTCTTCTCAAAAACCATCACTTTAGATTTAGTTGCATTCATTCTCAATCCATTTTGCATGCATCCATCGAATACTATTTTAACCAAACATTCCAAGTCTTCCACGCTTTCAGCCATTAATACTTTGTCATCCGCATACATTAGATCACATACAGTCACACCTTCCAGTTTCAGCCCAATGTTCTCATTCTTTAGTGCTCTCACACAGTAGTCAATGTATAGATTAAAGAGCCTCGGTGATAGTACGCACCCTTGCTTCATTCCCATATTGAGAGAGTTTTCAATTCTCACACAGGCTTGGCTTTCCTCATACAGAGATGATATTGCCCCTATCAGCCCGCTCCCCGCTCCATACACTGATAGCACGTTCCAGAGTTTTTCACGGTCTACTTTGTCATAGGCCTTTTCCAGGTCTATGAAAGCGCAGAAAAGCTTCTGGTTTTTTGCCAGAACCTTTTCAGTCGTCATTCGAAGGGAAAAAATTTGGTCGGTGCATCCTCTACCTCCAACAAACGCTCCTTGTGCATCCCATACCTTGCTTGCTGTAGCCTTTCTCAACTTTTGATCTAGTATCCTTGCATACAATTTTCCAACTGAACTCAGCAGACTGATAGCTCGGTAGTTCTTGCAGTCTAGTTTTGACCCTTTCTTAAAGAGGGGCACAATCACTGCCCTGTAAATAGAGCGGATCAAAAGGGGTGGAGGACACACAGACACACACACCCTCTCTCACACACACACACACACACACACACACACACACACACACACACACACACACACACACACACACACAACACACACACACACACAATGAGTAAATCCGTATATGGAACATATATGCTGCGAAGCCTCTAATTTGGTGTTTTTTGACTTCAAAGTTGGAAAAACCATGAAAAATATAGACCCTGCATACAATCGTGTTCCTTCATACACGCGTCTTGGATTTTAACTGCCTCTTCATTCACAAGAATTTCATTCTCTTGAACGAATCGACAGTTGGATAAATACATTTTGCCCAAGGCGGTCCTGGTATTGAGCCATAAATGACCAACTTGGACTCTTCTTCTTGCAATGATACAAATATTTCATTAAATAATGAATATCTACGTGAAATAACCTGACACGTTTTTCGAATGACCAGGCTTGGCTTGGCTCGTTTTTTAAAGATATCGATTGCATTAGAACTTGAACCACATGTTCGTTTGAAGTTGTTGATACATAATGCAGTGCAGTGCAGTGCAAAGTTTTAATCGGGAGTCAAATATATTTGTATGACATTTGTTTTATCTCAATAGAGACGAAGATGGAATATACATTTTTAAGATGGAATATCGTCTCTATTGAGATAAAAATTTGTCATAAAAACAAAGTTTTAATAGTAGAATTAGTGATAGAATCTTACATAATATGCTTAATAGAATGAAAAGAACGACAAATTATATAGAATGAAGAGAATGACAAATTATATAAAATGTAGAACATAACAAAATAATTTTTTTTATAGAATGAAGAGAATGACAAAAAAAATATAAAGAATGTAGAACATAAGATCCAATATGTGAAACGAAACTTATGACGGACAGTCTGACCGAAATTCCACCGGACTGCGAGACAAAAACCATATTATTTGGAAAAATTAATATCTGGCACAAATTAAATAGAAACAATTGGATATTTGTCCAGTCTAACAAGACTTAAGTGACTATTGACTGTTAAAACAAAAAACTAGAAGAATTCGATATAATTGGTACCAACTGGTATATTAACTCTTAATAAACAATGTAAAGTTTATACAAGATTACTACAGTTTATGAATGAATGAATGAATGAATGAATAATATATTTCCAACAGTATAAATATTACAAAGGAACAAAATACAATTTAATTTATACCTAATTACAGTTTTACAATATTTTTTTTTTCACACATTTGGAAATTTAACTGCCTCGCTAGACATAGTCTGTTCTGAGGCAGTACTAGTTTAAAATTGCTATGGCTACTCTGCGATCATATGATTTGTATTCTTTTTTTTCTTCACATATTCCATTCACTTAGAACATCAAACAACCAGGATGAAAAACTCTAAAACTCTCAAAAAATCTACCGAGTACCGAGGCGGATCCTTCTCTTCCAATCTGTTTCAGCCAACGAGTAACGAGGTCTTTGAAATTTTTCCCATCATGCGATATGTTTTGTTCAATATCTATCATTATTTTATTATAGAGTCTTGGTGCCAAAAAACTATATTGACGCTGCGCATGTGTTGTTCTTGGTTGTGGCGGTCTTAACTGATGTCTGTTTCTAGTGCCATGTATCAATATATAGTCCGGTTGAAACTCAGCAGTGTTTTTATGCAAATGAGACAGTATCAGTCTCATATAGAGCTGTCTAACATCCAAAAATCCACTGTCTATATATATTTGTTCTGTGGGGTATCTTTTAGGTCTTCTGTGCATTACCTTTATTATTGATTTTTGTGTTATGACTGATAACTCTCTACTCAGAATCAATAGCATTCTTTTTTAAATACCTCTCTTGTGTTGGAGAAGATATCAACTATGTTGGAGTTGCTGTGACTATTGTAAATACGGCACATGCGATACAATGGATTAAAAAATGATATGTTAGATTTACAGAACCGTATGTGAAAAATATTTGGGTTTCTTATTGATTTAATATTGACGTTATATTTCAATTCATTGACCAGCTGTGTGTCCATCACGTTATTTATTATATTAAATAAACATGCCACGTCCGTCACTTTTCGTCGAGTAATTAGCTTAGAAATATTAAAAA
Source organism: Molanna angustata (assembly GCA_963576475.1). Lineage (NCBI taxonomy): Eukaryota > Metazoa > Arthropoda > Insecta > Trichoptera > Molannidae > Molanna > Molanna angustata. The sequence goes on from OY754965.1 coordinate 10,400,769, forward strand.
AAATCAATCTCTGATTATATGTTAACATGTAACGACCTATACCGGCTCAATAACACAGAATTTTCACAAACTTCCTTTGGACAGATTCTAACATTTCAGTGTATACATTATAATGTGGACACCATACAGGTGACCCGTATTCCAGAACACTTCTTACTAATGGTTGATAAAGATATTTTAAGCTTTGAGTATTTGTGAAGTTTACAGTGAGTCGAGTTATGAACCCTAGCATCTTCAGTGATTTTTGAACAGTATTTTCAATATGTGGGCGAAAAGTGAGTTGGGAGTCAAAAGTCATTCCAAGATCTTTAATGACATTTACACGTTTGAGAGGTTTATCAGAGAGTGAATATACATTTTCAATTTTCTTATGATTTCTAGTAAATGTGATTACGTGACATTTATCAATGTGTAGCTCCATTTCGTTTTTAATGCACCACAAATTTAAAGTGTCGAGGTCTTTTTGTAATGTTAGACGGTTGTAGGGGTTTTCAATTTGGAAAAGAATATATTTATTCGGATCCTTAAAAGACGGCCGGGTAGTATGAAGTTGGAAACACAGAATTCGGAAGATCGTTCCACACTCGGGCTGTTGTATAAAGGAGTTCGAGAAGCGACTGGTTCGCATATGTTGAAGGTTTACTACTAGTAGTAAGTTGTACGAGTTTTACTTAGTAATTTTTATTTAGATGTAAAAAAATAACATATAAATTAATACATCTAGTTTAAACAATAAATAATATACAAATAAAAATACTGTGAATGGGTGTTGTGGAGGAGGGTCCAAGGATGCAAGTTCTTCTGGGCAATTCCCGTGGTAGTATCTATCAACTTTGCGTCTTTGTTCTAGTGATTGCAATCCATCAGTCAGTGATAGATTGCAATCAAACGTTCGGCAGAGCATTTTTTTAGCTACGCCACTGTATTGGTTATATCCTATCATATAAACTGCCAACCCCAAATTCTTCGAAAACAATATAAGGTGAAGAATGTATAGAGTCAACATATGTTTTTTTTTACTCTCCACTACTATGTAATAGTGGAGAGTCATGATTTCACAATATTTTAGCGTATTTTCTGACATCAACTCCTCATAGGGTATCTTCTAGAGAGTGCACAGTTTGAACTTCGTCGTGATGTGTTTGTATGTATGGCGTACGGCGTATCCTTTTTGTAGTAGAAGTAGTAGTCATTTTTAATTAGATGTAAAAAAATAACATACTTACATCTAGTTTAAAAAATAAATAATATACAAATAAAACATTATGAAACAGTTTGAAGTAAGAGTGTAACATTAACTAAATTTATGGACATCATGTAAAACTATGGCGAAAATTAGTAGTTTTTAATAATTATGTACCCAGCCCACGAAAGGTGACAAGACTTGCTGTTTCTTTTATGTTTAATGGTAAACTATTAAACATTTTAAGACCTTTATAGTATAAATAAATAAATAATTAGAAATCATCATAAATCATAATATATCAAAACTTTAATATGCGCTCACGGTCTGAAGAAACGATTTTGTTTCAATTTTAAATACAAAAGATATACTTTTCGACCAACCTTCAATAAATCTATGGTCTGTAATGTTCAGTGTGTAATTTCATATTTGTATGAAAACTGTACCTACCTACATAACACAGAAGTGAAATGACTTTTGTGTGATAAAGTTGAGTTATATAATTCACATTGTAACGAAAATCACCAAATAAAAATTGTTTATTTAGGAACACATTTATTTTACTGCGCTAGCCGATTTACTAATGATATTAATAACAATTAAGCACAACAAATAATATCACTCAATTATTATTATTACCATTATACATTTCCTCAAAAGAATTAGCAGATCAATGTGTAAATTGTAAATTATTTAAAAGAGCAAAATAAAATGCAACAAACGCATCATCAAGCTTTCAATTGTGAATAGTTCACCCATCCAGGATCTGAGGAGGTCTCTATACTAACTACCTACATAACAACCCTACTGATTCCCGAATATTAACGTTTAAAGAATCTTTAACGATTCTACATGTATTCATTATTACCGTTTTTTGCATTTTTGTTATTTAATTTTTCGATAAATCTATAATTTCTAAATTACGGATTAACGATTTTGGAATAATGCCAGTGGCTGAAATAATGAACGGTAATATTATTATTTTACGAGAATACCAAAGTCTTTTAATCTCGTTACCTAAAGCGGTATATTTTCTAATTTTTTCATAAAAGTTTTTATAATATTACTAGAATTTGGAATAGCCACGTCGCAAATATATGTTATTTTTTTAATTTTATCATAAATTATTATATCGGGTCTGTTATGTTGAATTGACCGGTCAGTTAATATTGTTTTATCGCAATAAAGCAAAATATTATTATTTTCTAAAAATGAAATCGGATCATATTCATGTTTATACACTAATATTAGACATATTTGTTTAGACATTTAAATATTTATTTTCACTTGATTTATTTTAACACAATTTTTTTTACGTCGTTTTTCATTTTTCAAATTAAACTACATAATCTTTTGTTTTTTTTCTGGTTTGTACCAAATATTTAAATATAAAAATTATATTCCATCATAACGATAATACTACGCAAGTATCTTCTCAATTTCGTAACAATATTATATATTTTTTACTTTACATCTTCTGGATTTTTTAAATATACATATGTGTAGGAAGCAAATAGAAATGTACCAAAATGGATTTAGGAATTGTCAACCTATAAAAAAGTAAAAATGTATACTTACGTAGTTTAGTGTTGGCCACAACCCACACGTTTAACAAAATAAAGTTCTTGCCAGAATTTGTAATTTTTCATTGTAACGAGTGTTTGAGGTTGTGGAAGTATGTACATACGCACACTTAATAGTCTTTTGAATACCCTCGTAACTAAATTTTATAAATAAGGTGTTTTTGCAAATATATTGTTTGTGAACATTTTATAAAGTAAGTGAACATAATATTTGTATTTTAATAAGTACAATAATATTGTATACAATAATATACCAAAATTCATCACATTATTTTTTTTACATACTATAATATTGCTAATTTATTTTATTTTAATTATTTAGTAAGTTTATCATTTTAATTTTTTAGTAAGTTTGTGATTTTAATTCCTCATTATTAGAATATTAATGTTCTAATCATTTATTTTAGATCATAATAATCACACGCACGCCACTTAAGCGACTTTATACAAGAGATTATAACAATGGAATCACACCAGTTAAATACAAAAAAATACAAGCATTGCTTAAACGGAGTATCCAAAAGGACTTATTTTCGTGAAATTGCAAAAATTTCTTCAGTCATCAATGACGAGCTTCAATATTCCAACCAACTTAGAAGTATTTCTTCCGTTAGTTCAGAGGATCCTATCCGTACCATTAATTTTCATACTGATACAGAACGTACAAGAATTAACGAGAGTAATACTTTATTAAATATCAGCGACAGTGTGTTTCACGATTTCTCAAGTGATTCAGACTCACAAGCTGACTCACACAATAATGTAATATCAGAACAATTAATATCATGGCATAGACAGCATAATATAACCCAAAAAGCTCTATCACATCTTTTGCAAATTTTGAGACCACATATTACTTGTTTACCTCTTGACAGTCGTACTCTGTTGCAAACACCGCGTACTATTAATTCAATAACGTGTTGCGAAGGTAGTTATGTGTATTTTGGAGTACAAAAATACTTATTACAAAGAATTAATTCGGGACTTAGACCATCTAACTACCCGTTTATAAAAAAACTCGTTAAAGAATATCACCCAAGAAATCTTTTGACAATTTCAATAAATGTAGATGGTTTGCCTTTACACTCAAGTACAAGCAAATCTTTTTGGCCAATTTTAGGAAGAATGGATCAGTCTGTAAATAAAAATCCTTTTGTAATTGCTTTATACTATGGAGAAACAAAACCAGCAGACTCAGATGTTTTTTTATACCCTTTTGTTGAAGAATTATCAAAATTAGAAAAATTGGGATTGACTGCTAACAACAATAAATATTTCATTCGCGTAAGCTGCATTATTGCTGATGCTCCTGCAAGAGCTTTTGTAAAATGTATTATGTCACATAATTCTTTACATGGGTGCGAAAAATGTTGTCAACAAGGTATTTATCAAGGAAGAACGACATGGAAGTATAATTCAACAATGCTTCAAAGAAATGACAACTCTTTTGCCAATTTAGAATATAGTGAACACCAACGAAGCAGATCAATATTATCAAAACTTCAAATTGGATTAGTTACTCAAGTCCCTTTGGATTATATGCATTTAGTGTGTCTTGGAGTAATGAAAAGATTAATAAGAATCTGGGTTGACAAGGGAATAAAAAAGTGTAAACTGAGTAGAAATAATAAAAACATTATATCCGACAGATTGCTTCGAATTGCAAAAAAACATGTTCCATCAGAATTCTCACGAAAACCACGACCCTTGAAAGATTTTAAATACTGGAAAGCTACAGAGTTTCGTTCTTTTTTACTATATTATGGACCTTCAGTACTTTATGGTTTGCTTCCTAATCACTTGTACGAACATTTTCTTGTTTTACACTGTGGAATATATATACTAACATCTAGTGAATTAAGCAACGATACTGCATGGATAAACTATGCAAATAAATTAATTCATTGTTTTGTAAAAGATCTTCCCGACTTGTATTGCAAAGAGTTGTTGATTTACAATTTTCATAATATTTTGCACTTAGCTAATGATGTTAAAAATTATGGATGTTTAGACAATTTCTCTGCTTTTCCATTTGAGAATTTTATGTGTAAAATTAAACGTTTGGTTCATGGACCTAATAATCCTTTACAACAAGTAACTAAAAGACTATACGAGCAAAACAATTTGGATTCTTTATATTCATTAAATTCCGAACCTAAAAAAGAGATAAAAAAACATGGTATAATAACATCATTTGTACTTCCCAATTTTTCTAATTGTGTTGCTGGTATCTCTTTAAAAGACTCATGTTTTGTAACTAAAGATTGTAATATCATTATAATAAAAGAAATAAGCAGAACAAAAGAAATGTGTTCATATGATTTAAAATGTGACATATTTGAACAAAAGAGAGATTACTTTGAGCTGCCCTTGAAAAGTAGTAAATTAGGAATTTTTGAAGTATTCTCACGCAAAAGTGGTTTTAGTTACTCTTCTTCTCAACTTTATAAAAAATGTTTATTGCTACCTAATTTTAAGAATAAAAATACCTTTTTATGTGTTCCATACACTAATATGAATTTATTTCATTAAACTAGGTTAAGAATAAAAATACCTTTTTATGTGTTCCATACACTAATATGAATTTATTTCATTAAACTAGGTTAAGAATAAAAATACCTTTTTATGTGTTCCATACACTAATATGAATTTATTTCATTAAACTAGGTTAAGAATAAAAATACCTTTTTATGTGTTCCATACACTAATATGAATTTATTTCATTAAACTAGGTTAAGAATAAAAATACCTTTTTATGTGTTCCATACACTAATATGAATTTATTTCATTAAACTAGGTTAAGAATAAAAAAAAATGTGCGAAAAAAACATATATGTACGTACCTATATTAAAGAAATATGAGAAGGAAATTCACGTTTTTTTTATTTGACAAAAAATATACCTAAATGAAAATTAATAATTGCATATATTTATTACTCATTGAACTACTATTTTTTCAAGTTTTTCAAAAAGAGTTTATAATGTGGTACTTATTAATATTGCTTGAAAAATATTCTTATAATATTTAAAATACAAAAAATGAAAGAAAAAAAAACAGTGTAAAATACTACATATGAAATAAAAACATACAACCTTAAAATAAAAACAAAATAAAACATAGACAACTTTTAAAAGGCTAAACGTTTATCTAAATTTAAACTCTTTCTTTATTTCCTATACATCTGAATAAAAAGTAGAATCTTGAAACTTTCTAATACAATAAGAAAATAAAATCAATATTATGGAAACATCACTGAGAAATAATCATCAGGCTGCCGATAGTGAAGATTCTGATATCAATCACTGACGGTGGATATACCCCCAATGATTATCTATGGAATAATCGTCGGAGCTCCAACGTTGATTATTCTAGCAGTGAGTTACTGTGGAATAATCATCGGGCTGCCGACGGTGGATGTTCTAACAGTGAATCACTGTGGAATAATCGTCGGGGATCTGACAGTAGGTATTTCCACGGTGAATAAATGTGGAATAATCGTCGGCTGCCGACTGTGGATCTTCTAACAATGAATCATTGTGGAATAGACATCGGTATGCCGACAATGGATTTTCTAACAGTGAATCATTGTGGAATAAAGATCGATCTGCCGACAGTGGATATTCTGACAATGAATCATTGTGGAATAGACATCGGTCTGCCGACGGTGGGTGTTCTAACAGTAAATCACTGTGGAATAATTGTCGGGGATCCGACAGTAGGTATTCACACGGTGAATAAATGTGGAATAATCGTCGGCTGCCGACTGTGGATATTGTAACATTGAATTACTTTGGAATAATCATCGGGCTGCCGACTGTGTATATTCTAACAGTGAATCATTGTGGAATAGACATCGATCTGCAGACGGTAGATATTATAACAATGAATCATTGTGGAGTAGACATCGATCTGCCGACGGTATATATTCTGACAATGAATCATTGTGGAATAGACATCGGTCTGCCGACGGTGGGTGTTCTAACGGTAAATCACTGTGGAATAATTGTCGGGGATCCGACAGTAGGTATTCACACGGTGAATAAATGTGGAATAATCATCGGACGACCGATGGTGGGATTTGTCAATGTGAAGCACTATGGAATAATTGTCGAACAGCCGACGGTGGATATTCCTAAAGTGAAATACACCGTCGGTGCCGTTCGTTGGGGATGATATGTTTTGCACTATTGCCGATCACTAGCTGACCTTATATTTTTCAATATTTGGCCGATGGTCATATCCACAGTGAATGACTGTGGGAACATATACACCGTCGCCACCCGACGATTACTCCACGTTCATTAATTACTAAGTTGGTAACGGTAACAAAGTATCGGTATGTGACGGTTAAAATATTACGAAATAATCGGTCGATTCAGTGTCGGCAAAACGGCCTAAAAATTGATGGGTGAATAACTGTTGAGCCAATGTCGGCAAATGATAGTTGACCGTTATAGCCGACCGTCGAGTTCTGACATATAAAAAGCGGTCGACGGAACGTCGGGAAAAGGTACCGAAAATTGGTTGGCAAATAACAGTTGAAGCAACGTCGGCAAACTGACGTCGGCAAAAAATAGTTGGGCCCATTGCAATATATCATTTAAGAGCCGATCGTCGGTTTGCCCACAGAGCCGACGTAAAAAAGCGGTTGGACCAACGAAGTGTGCTATTAGGGTAATCTGTTATTTTCTTACAACTTTGAATTCATTTAATAGCATGATATCACACTGTACAACTTACCATTTCATCATTCGTCCTTTTCCTCATGACTGAGGATAGCGGCTGTAGTCTGTCGCCACACGTATGGCCCGCCTCCATGCCAATCTATTTTTGGCTGAACGCAGAGCACCAGTCACCGAAGACCCCGTCCCTCCACGCTGCCCATCACAACAAGCTTCTCGAGGCAGTCTGGTTCCCTTCTGGCAATGTGTCCAAAGAATTGAAGGATACGTCTGTAACATATCGTCGATAGACGATCCTCGATCCTTAGCTCGTCTAGAATTGACACATTGGTTCTTCTGGCTGTCCATTTATATTTTTCCAATATTGTCGTTAATTCCGTTGAACCACAAGAACATTGATGTGGCATTTGATAACATTGACAACATTGATGTGGTATTTTTAAATAATAAAAATAACACCATTACACCACACAATTTAAAACAAAAACAGCAAGACACAAAAATATTTGAACAAGAAAACACGTCGTTTTGAGTTATGCATACTCTTTTTCGGTGACAGGAAAATTATTCGAAAAACAATTATTCGAATGCTCAATTTTACGAAAATCAATTTTACGAATGGCAATTATTCGAATCACATTTTTTCGAAAAACAATTTTCCGAACACACAATTATCAGAATTTACAATTGTTCGAATTTTTATGACGTCATGTTGGTAGTATTGTGAGAGGAATAAACCATAGATTTTTATTATAATATACTAGATTTCGTAGTTAGCAAATTTTGTATGAATCAAAAACAAATGACTCACTTTTTGCACGGAGTACTACATCTACATAGTATATTATGTTTAATAAAAATCTATGGAATGAACAACATGGCGACGCACCGCGCTATCAGATATCCTAGGATGTACACCTATTTTTTGAAACCTAAACCTACAAAACTTTGGTAAAAATAGGTTGGTTAGGTTTGTTTGTAGTTATAATTGCGACTGGCGTGAACCAGTTGCATTATATATTTTAAAAAGTAACTATAATATTAAAATAAAATAACTAAACTGGTGTGAATACTAGATAAACATAAACTGGTGTACAAACTATAATAGACTATCCCGCGCTGTCAAACATCAGTTATTAAAAATGTGCAAGCATACGTACCCAATAATAATACAACAAGTAATAATAGTCTTCATCGAATATATTTTACTGGCAACAAATATGTCAAAGGAGGCAACATAATGACACAAAAATATATTAAATTCGGTTAATTGGTTTTCCAACAAATGTTAGTTCGAATAATTTGCTTTCGGACAATTGTCATTCTGATAACTGATTTTCGAAAAATTGTTATTCGTACAATTGCGCTTTCGAATTGTGTTTCGAAGAATTTTCATGTAATCCTCTTTTTCGACCAAAAATATACAAAACTAACGACGCGAAAAATGCAACCATCAACAGAATAATTTGCACCTACATATATAAAACACGAGAACACGCATATGGCTTAGACCTATTCAAAGATACTAGAAATTCATTTAGTCAAAAGTTAAAAACACATAATTCATAGGTTTATAATGACGCTTAACCCATATGCATGCACCTTCACATACGCACCACCTACAGTGGCGAGCCTAGAATCTTCGGAGCAGGCAAACCCTGAAAAAATGGGGAAATGTCTAAAATATTATGTTTTTAGCATCGTTGTTCATTTCAGTGGCCATGTATTTTATTTTAAATCACATTCCAAAATAATATTTACTGTAATGCATCGATCTACATGAGGATCAATTTATAATATATATTGTAGTATGGTTGCAATAAAATAAATTGAAAAATATTAGTTCTTGAATTTCTTAACATGATATTCATAGGCAAGCCAAGATTTTCGGCTTCTATAAGCAATTCCGCTACTGCTCACACATACACACCCTCACACACATCACACATTCTCTCTCACACACATACAGACTACATATATTTAATTTGTATTTATTTATTTTATTGCAATGAAGAACCAGTACATAAGAAAGATAAGATACAAAAGAAAACAATAATTAAAACATACGAGAAAGAAGCATTGGCGAATTAAAGAAAGGGGCGGGTGGAGGTGGCCTTTGGGAGGGGGACAGTTGGGAAACGGGAGCTGCTTGAACCTAATTACATTCATGGAGTTCCATCCTGACCTTCAACACTCAACACGACAACGTTAGATTTCTGCACAGAAGAGAGAATCTATGATGTAACATATCTGTTAAACACACGTTAAAACCATCCAAACATTGAAGCCACTTGAGTTGAGGAATGGGGTGCAATGTGGGGGACGGCACGACCCCAAATGTTCAGGTCCGAAACATCTCCAATATTATTTGAACAATCTAATAAACTTTTAATAATTAATCATATAATTGATTGTACATAAAAAAAATAATCCAACTGTCGATTTGTTCAAGAGAACTTTGTTCTCTTAACATATCGACAATGTTTCAAGCCAGGATACGCGAGATTGTATGCAGGGTCTATATTTTTCACGGTTTTTCCAACTTTGAAGTCAAAAAACACCAACTTAGAGGCTTCGCAGCATATATGTACCGCATACGGATTTGCTCAGAATTCGGAGTAGAACATTTCGTGTGTCTGTCTGTGTGTGTATGTGTCCGTCCCCCCTCATAACTTTTGATCCCCTCAATTTCGCAGAGCCCAAAATTTCAGAATATATAAATAATTATAGACCTACAAAACTTTTATACTCAGAAATTTGAATTTTTGTTTCAGTCAGGGGTTATCAACTTTTGAAATTTAACTTTATTTTTCCATTTATGTCAAAAAATATAATAGCTAGAACGCTGAAAATTGGTATAAATATAGACAAATACAAAATCTGAAATTTCCTTTTTTCCAAAAAATTCCAGAGTTTCTCAAACATTTTTTATTAAGAAAAACATTTTTTTATGATAAATTTATGTGTTTAACTGCCTATATTTCCTAAGTTTTTAAAAATATCGAAAAAAGTCGAAACACCACAACTAGATATTTTAATTTTCTATAAAAAATATGAACATTATAGAAGTACATCTCATTTTTTTTAGCAATTTTTATAGAAATTGAATTTAGTGACGACATCGCTTCATACCATTTGTATGGCAGTCGCCTATATACAATATGTAAGAAGGCTTAATAGCTTGATACTCTATCTCCAAACATACATAATATATACAATCATGCTGTTTTCGTATTCTGGGTAGGAAAAAGGATACTATCCTATCCTATCTTGATATATCCACATACCAACATGTGTTGTATAGAAAACAAAATATCTTAAAATATTCAATAATTTGGATTTATGGGTATTATATTTAGTTTGGTACTTATTCTTCAACTATACATACTATCGCTTTCGACAGTTGGATCTCATGTGTTACATGCAACTAGTTCTTAAAAATAATAATATATAAACATAGTCTCATGAAACACGTACAGAAATACATGTATATACCTACCTATAAAATAATATATTACTTATCATGATAGTAATTGATGTATGAAGTGGGTATTTAAGTTATTTTATATTCTGTTATAATTTTTACTTCATACATTGTTAGCATCAATTTGAAAATAAAAACAACCTTTTACAAATGAACCAATCAACCTCATATCAAGATTATGATCGAAAATATTTTTAATTTATCACCTTATATTTAATAATGTTGATTTTTTTATTTTTTCATTGATAACCTATACAACATCCTTGCGCCATAATTTATTTATTTGACTTCGTGTACAATGGTAGGTTTATTGCCATAAGACAATTTCTTCCAACCAACCAAAGCAACGTGAGGCTATACATAGTGAAGTGGCAGGTGTATTAAATTTATATTTAAAAACAAATAGAAAGACAAACACCTAACATTATATAAATACATAGCAACAAACAAAGCAAGGAGATAGAGGTTGTGGGAGGAGAGAGAGGATGGAAAAGGGGTGACAATAATTACAAGTTATTAGAGAGGTATAACAGCTTTAGTCTTTTTTAAAGAGTTGAATCGATTGAGAGGTCGTAATAGGTATCATCACGTCTTGCTGATTGTACTTGAAAAGAGAAACTAAATAATTAAGTAGAAAGAATGAAAGTAGCTAGTGAGGTACGCTTATTCAATAATATGCATGTTTCGAGATTATGACCGAATAATATTTTCTTCCAACTAATTGGCGAAATCGGTCCAGAGCAGCCTTAGGTAGGTAATTACGTGAGAAATAACTAATTTATAATCATTTTTTTCTCTGCTTGGAATCGAACCCAGGACACAGGCACAGAATTAAAATGCCTTGCCATTATTTTCTTTGGTAGTGTTGTTAACTGAACTCCTGAGGGACTACTACAGAAAACATTTGTTTAGTTTAACAAAAATGTTTGAGATAAGGATTTCTTTCAACAAAACAGAGTAACTTCCTAAATGTAGAATAACTAAATGTTTGAATATGTGTCTGTTAAAAGTCAATACTTATTTTGACAAATAAATAAACGAGTTCAAATCAGTCGAAGCAGGATAAACCCGGTCCAATGTATTGCTAATCCAGCGAACTAATCGCTCAGCCACCGTCAAATGGATGCATAGATTTCTAGGGTCCAATCAGCGAGCATCTATCTTTCTGTAATTCGGCGTTAGGGGTGTAGGTATTTAACTGAACGAGCAGACGACGTGCTTCGGTGCCAATCTCTTCTCTTTCGTGTTAATTTCGTTTGTTTATTATTTTGTGAATTTATATTTGTATAAGTATCTAAAAAGTTATAACTAAAATATAGTATTTAATATCGTGAGTAATCTTTTATTTCTCTATACTCTATTATTTTCCTCTATACTCTATTTACCTTTCATTTGAAGTAGTTCGATCAGTTCAAGAATTCAATAAATTTGATTAATGTATTTTTAAATAAATTAACATCTGTGAGTGTCAATATATGAAGGTTCAATTAGGTTCCGACCTAATTGAATCTGCATATACGGTTTTTAAAACCCGAGTGAACCTTAACAATAATAAAACACTCATAGGTATATGTTTCACGGGGTTCAATTTCTTGAAATAAAATGCGTAAACGGTCTGCTATTCCAGTTGCAAATAATAGGTAGGTCGTAGGTACCTACTAACGTATCTAACGAGAACAACAACTTCTAGATGATGCCATTCAGGTTATTTATTCTTTTAGCAGAAATAATAGTTTTTTTTTGCATCATGACAGTAAAGTGGAATATAAATATATAACAGAGAAACTAACAACGTAAAACCTCACTAAGGATTCAACCCTAATCGATAGACGATTCAGGTCAAGGACAATAACAATTTTGACTTCAACGTGTCTTGCTGGTCTTTAGAATTATAAAAAAATATGACAAAAGTTTTTCATTCCTTTTTATTTATCTGTTTATATTGAAGGTCAATATTGAATATTGTAGTACCTAACACTCAATATATTTTAAGAGCTATAAGGAAATTTATTTTTTAGAGAAAACATCCTAGAGATAAAAAAAGAAACATATTAAAAATATCACTAAAGCTGGTATTATAATGGATATCTAGGGAAATGTTAGACAATCCTATTATTTTCGCACTTATGACGTAGGTAAGTATTAAGGGGTTAAATGCAAACTTTGATTCTGTTGTATGAAAATGTACGTCCTTAAAGAGTTAGGCCCGAATTTATAAAACGTACTAAGAATTTTCTTGATGCTTATCACGACAAATTCCATACATTTCTGTGTGCTAACTATTGACTTGAGCACTGAGAATGGTTTTTAAATACGGCCCTTAGTGTATTTGAATAGAGCATTTAGATTTATAAAATATCTATCATTTGAAAAAACATTCATGTTTCTAAGGTTTATAAGTTTAGAATTATGGATTAAAAATCTGAGAAAACAGGTATTATTAAAAAAATATTACGAAAAAAGTATCTACATCAAATGAAAAAAAAATGTATCAAGCCAATGTATAGAAATATAATGAGAGAATAATTCATATTTTTGTTGAAGACGTAACTTTTAAGGCCCTTGTATACCCTGGGTATACAGATGTACACAAAATTCACACTAAAATACCTTCTAATGTATGAAATACGAAAATATATTGTATATCACCTAATATGTGATAGGTATACAACATTTTTTCGCGAAGAAAAGATAAAATTTAGAGTTTTTTTAATAGCAAGAATAGTAGGTAATTTAAATATTATAATAATAAAAAACCTAGCCTGTAGATTTTCATATTCTCTTTCGATTTAAGTAAAAATCTACTTCATAAGCCTTGTAGTTTTTTTTAGTTACTTGCAATAAATCAATTAAAAGGGGTTTTACTAAAACTATTTTTACAAGAAAAGTATTAAACAATTTCATTTTTTTAAAAACTCATGCAATAAAATAAATATGTACCTACATACAAACTGTTCCCTATCTCAAAGACGTATAGTTTGAGGGTACTGGGGAATTTATTTTCAAAATATACTATATAGCCTACTATAGCCTCTTAAGAGTACGGCGTGATGAGCATCCGAAAAGTACCTTGGAGCCTATCACGTCACCTTAACAACGTTTTTTTTCTCACTTTTTCCATTGAAATATATTTGCGTAGTTTACGGAATATTGAGAAAATGTGAAAAATTATTAATCTGAAACAATTTAGTTCAAGCCCTTGTTTCAAATGAATTATTATCAATAATGAGAATAATTTCTGTGAATGTATGTCTGCAAAATAATTATTTTATTGTCTACATAACAAAATACAAACAGGTGTAAATGGTCTATAATTTGTACGGTAAAAGAAACATACATAATTTATGGTTTCCTAATACCTTGTTCTTTCTGTGAAACACATAAAACTACATTACGTACATTACTCTTATGAATATTAATGATATTTGTCAACAATTTTTTGCATTACAGTCGAATATTTTTTTTTCTTTTAAATAACCATTTTAGGATTCCCGGACAATTAACCGTAGCCGATTGACCGCGGACAATTGATTGTACGCCCTTTATACCGAATGGATAATTGACCATGAGGACAAGTGACTGTGGAGACAGTTGAACCTACGGACAATTGACCGTGAGGACAATTTATCGTATCAACAATTATTGACCGTGAGGACGATTTATCTTATGAACAATTCACCGGGCGGAAACCATTTTTAATATGAGAAATAGCATCATTTTTTTCGAATGAGTTAAGAATGTGCGTGAAAAAAATGTTCGTTTATGGCGACGACCCGATTGCCTTCTTTTGCAGATTTCAAAATAATATGAGAAATCCAAGATGGCGGCAGTAATTAAAAAGCGATTATAAAAAATATGCGATAATTATGAAGTTAAAATTCGTTACATTTTGAGATTTAAGAAGGCATCTATTTTAAATATTCTTCTATTTTTGACTTTTCAAGATATATCGGCCGCCACATTGGTTTCTTATATTTTCAAAAGAAAACAAAGAATTTTCAATTATTTACAATTGTCCAAGAAAATAAACGCGCGATATACCTACCATGACTCACTCATTGCATGGAGTAGGTACCTACTCTATCTAGTAAATATTATTAAATTTAATGGAAATCTTTGGAATTTACTTGAGACTGTGCATTTTGTTGTATATAAATTGAAATAATCATTTTCATTCCAAAATCGTTCGTTGTCTTCGACAAAATAGTTGAAATCCAAAGATACCTATTACCTTCGAAATAATGTATTTACCTACCTACCTACTTATTTATACGGAACAATAATGTTAGATACTTTTTTACTTAAAAAAAATTGTCTGTGATTTATTAAATTCGATAAAATCTCGCCGATAGGCCGCCATTGATTTGTTATTATTTGTGAGGACAATGTAAATAATAAGTACATAATTCTAATGTGCCTAACACCGTGTTTACTAGAAACCACTCCGTTGAAATGTCACAACAAACGCCCCTGTACGAAATTTAAAGGGTAGCATCGAAAATTACTTTTTATGACTAGACCGTCTTTATAATAGGTACGTAATTATAATTTGGGTAGGTATGTACCTACTTTAAAACTACATACCTACACAAAAAATGTGTTTGTAGGTACTGATCGATAAAATATTATAACGAATTCGTATAAGTTATAATTAGGTAGGTAGGTAATTCAATTCACTATCATTGATTTTTTTCATTGAAATGGAATGATTTAATATGAAACATTTCAAAAACGTTCCATTTTCAAATAATTTTTATCAGCTGTATAAAACTTACTGTATAAAGCGAACCCCGATAGAAACGGGACAAAAAAGCGCTAAGGGGAAAAGAAACTGTATAAAACTTACTTAATAAAAAATGCATTTTTAAACTCGCAATTTTAAACAAGTAGGTACCTACCTAAATGTTATTTTAAAACTCTCAATATAGGTATAAATTATGTAATTATAAATGGACACAATTACATCACGTACACAATTGTAAATTGATTGATAATAGTGGGTATAATGGATATTTTGATAATTACATTCTTCGTTCATTAAGAATCGTGAGAAAATATAAATACTTTTTCAAATATATTAACTTATTTAAAATTATATTTGAATCCATGTGTTTGTTGATAACTATATAATTATACCTATCAATAGTTTACATTGTTTTTATTCAACGTCTTTTGACTAAACAAATCAAATATGTTTTAGGTATATTTTTATGTTGCAGGTCGATGCTAAAATTCGGTAGGTAGGTCATAATTGTGTCTAGGTATTTCTTGAAATATGTAATTATTTCATATTATTTTTGACAAAGGAACTAAAACTAATCAATCAGATTTCAGTTAGTTTTTAGGTACCTATGTGATAAAATAATTTGAGTTCGATAGGTCCTCGGGAACGTATAAAGAGGTTTCACTGTAGGTACACTCAATATTTTGCTGAGAAATGCCAGATGGACTCTTCTTTACATGTTGTGTTGTAATTGGTTTTGTCGTGTCATGATTAAGCGATAGCTACTTCACAAAACGTTCGACAAAAGAGTTCCGTGAACTTCGAACGAAGTAATTTAGTTATGAAAGGAGACACTACACAATGCAGAGGTTCCCCTAAATGCTCAAGGCCGCATGAAATGTTTCATTGCCCTTGCGTCGCTCCTTTTTTTAACAAAAGGTGAATGGCTTTCGACTTGTCCACAGTCAACATTCATTTTTCAATATGACGAAGAAAATTACGTGATAAGAAATAGAAGATTGTGATGAAAATGTATGAATTCTATATCTACATTTTTTTACAACTGAAATAACTGATAGAAAGAAAACTTTTCACCTCTACCCATTCTGTTTATAAATACCAGTATTGGCCCCTTGCAATACTCTTAAAGAACATAAGATTTCAGAGAACTTTGCAGACACTGCACTTATATACCTATTGCTGTTTTGTACATAATATGTGTATGTATGTTTTATATCTAAGTTGTCTTCTTTATATTTTTTGTACTTGTTTCTTGCCTTATCACTTTGCTTTCTTTTCTTTTTTATAAATATCTAATGTTAATTTTGTCTATTTTAAAATTGGTATACCCACAGACAGGCTGTGCCTTGTGAGATTTGTGTGCACGGTTGATTTGTTACTATTGATATTATGTTTATGTATGTATATTGTGTATTAACCTTGTTCTTAATCTTAAATAAATAAAGGTACAAAAGAGATCTAAATAAAGGAATAGTAACTTAAAATTAAGTAAATAGTAGTACTATATGGCTACAGCATGCATAATTTTCTAAATCTTGCCCCGATAATGAATTGGCTAGTAAATATTACAAACTAACGTGTGACGAAACTCGCTCAAAGTATTTGTGATAGGTTCTTGAACTCACCTAACAACTAGGTAACGCTATAAAATACGAAATTAGCTATTCGCTTTATTTTGATGGTTTTTAGATAGGTATGAAAATTTATGGTTTATCAATCCTTAAGATAGATCCTCCTCTTTAAAGCATCTGTGAACTACAATTTACAGCCTAGAATATCTTCAGGCGCTTTTCAAACACTTCCATGTACACACATAACAAAACACAATATATAGCCATACTATATACTTTACATTCTCACCTTGTTATAGCCGAAAAACAGTGTTGCCGAAAAACGATAATTTTAAATTTTTTCCGCGGCAACATTTTTGGCTGAAGACTACTAGCGCCTCCGACGGCGTGAGAGAACGACAAGGAAGCTTATAGCCAACGCGTCAGTGACGCGCTCTCTTTGGCATCCAACTCTGGTGGAAGACGGACGGTTTGGTACGACGCCGTCATCGGTCGACACGCGCGTCCCGATGGCGGCCATACTTTCGGACGGCGCAGGAGGTCTGCTTGACAGGACACGTCACGCGCATGGACGCTGCCGGTGCTACGGAGCCAAGATGAGGGCATCAACAGGGCAGAGGCGTGGAGGCAGGGCGCAGTGTTGGGCCACCGCAGCAGGGAACGCGGCGGCTCGCAGATTGGACCACGAGGGACTTTCCGTGTCGTCTGGGGCGTCGGTTCGCCTCCGGTGAGGCTCCCAGCTGGCCTGCCACCTCTGTTGAGATGCGCCTTCATAGCGATTCCGTGTGGCACGGAGCCTGCCATGGGTGACTGCCTTGCAGAGAAGAGGAAACTATGCCGAGTACGAGAAGGACCTGCCAGCCTGACGCAGAGGCTGGGCCCCGCCGGACTTTCAGCCACCACGTGGAAGACAGTGACATGCCTGGAGAAAGGATGTCGCTGTACCCTGGGGCTGCACCTTCTGGTCGGCGTCTCTTCGTGCTCGGTTGCGTTTGAGAGTTGGATTGTTATCGTTTTGTTTTGTTATTTGTACTCTGTTGTTGTTTGTTTTTTTTTTATTATTTAATTGCCATGGACCAACTATAATGATTTTTGAATAAATGCGCCGTACTAAAAGAATTTTCATAGTGTCACCATCATTTGTCTCCTTTTCTTCTTCACATTGGCTTTGATGTTTCCTCGTGGTCGGAGAGAGGGCTCATCAACCTATAGGTCAGAAAAATGCGTATCTTGTCTGACCTGTCATTGTATGGTTAACAAAATCACTATCGAACATTAAACGATTCCTGTATCTTACATTAGATTAATTTACATATTAAAAAGTTTATTACAAAATTAGCTATATCTAAAAACGAGTACTCTACCAAATCATTCCACAAACTATTCAAATTTTGTATAGACTGGTTGCATGTAACACATGAGATCCAACTGTCGATAGCGATAGTATGTATAGTTAAAGTATAAGTACCAAACTATAAACCCATAAATACAAATTATTTAATATTTTAAGATATTTGGTTATCTATACAAGTATGGAGGTAAGTCCTTTGATCCTACCCAGAATATAAAAACAGCATGGTGGTACGATTTTTTATAGAAAATTAAATTATCTAGTTGGGGTGTTTCGACTTTTTTCGATAATTTAAAAAATTTAGATAAAGTATAGGCAGTTGAACTCATAAATTTATCATAAAAAAAATATTTTTCTTAATAAAAAATGTTTGAGAAACCCTGGAATTTAAAATAAAACAATTTGAGATTTTGTATTTGTCTATGTTTATACTAATTTTCAGCGTTCTAGCTTTTATGGTTTCTGAGATATATGGAAAAATAAACCAAAATTTCAAAAGTTGATAACCCCTGACTGATACAAAAATTCACAATTCTGAGTATAAAAGTTTTGTAGGCCTATAACTGTTTATAATATTCTGAAATTTTGGGCCCTGCAAATTGAGCGGATCAAAAGTTATAAGGGGGGGACAGACACAAAAAACTCACATAAAATATTCTACTCCAAATTCTGAGTAAATCCATGTATGGGGAACATATATGCTGCGAGGCCTCTAGTTGGTGTTATTAGCATGCAAAAAGTCCACTACGCCATACAAAATTTTCCTTCGTACACGCATCTTGGCTTAATAATGTCGATTCATTCAGAGAATTGAATTCTCATAAACGAATCGACAGTTGGAAAATTGATAATTCTGCAATGCCATTTTATGAAAGTGGTGTGCCTTTTTAGTAATTTTAAAATGAAAACAAATTTTATGTTTCCTGAGCTTGGGGTCACTTTGAAACATTTGACAGTTCAAAAACTGCCTATATTTCAAAATTTTTTAAAAATATCGAAAAAAGACGAAACACCCCAACTAGATATTTTAATTTTCTATAAAAAATATTAACATTGTATTAGCACATCTCAATTTTTTTTAACAATTTTTATAAAAATTGAATTTATTGACGACATTGCTTCATACAATTTGTATGGCAGTCACTTATACAGAATATGATCCAAACATACATAAAGAACCATCATGCTGTTTTCATATTCCAGGTAGGAAAAGAGGACTGACCTCCATACTGTCCTATCTTGACATACATACCAACATGTGTTAAAATTTTCAATAATTGGGATTTATGGGTTTATAGTTTGATTCTTATTCTTCAACTATACATACTATCGCTATCGACAGTTGGATCTCAAGTGTTACATGTAACTAGTTGAGAAGCACTGTTCAGATATCTTTCTAATGGGGTCTGAGTGAGTATTAAATATACAAATTTGAAAAGAATAGAATGAGTTCTTTAGTACACACATACATACATTGTGATGAAACTTTCAGAAAACCATCTCTGCATGATACTAGTTGGTAATCTGCGATAAAAAATAACCTTAAAAATTGCAAATTAATATCTCCCAACTATATCTCCTTGGGGTATAAAGAGTAATAATTCACTTCAATTGCTAACTACCTTTGCTGAATATAAATCAACTAATTACAATCAATGATGGGTTAGATACGCTGAAAATTTATTTCAATGTATTAAAAAATCAAATACATACATACATACCATCACGCCATGTCCCTTACGGGGTAGGCAGAGTACAAAATATTGAAAAACATCAAATGATCAAGCCACCAAATTGATATTTTTTTCCAATATATTTTTTTCAAAGAGGATTCATGAATAAGTCATTGAAACCATAAAATATACATCCATGAAACTTCGCTAAAATAAGCAGTTTCTGGTATAGATGAATGAAATTAGTCAAGAGCACAAACGAATAAAACTGATAAATTATATACTTATAAAAAAACATTTAGTATAAAAAATCTTTTATTTCATAAACATTTTAAAAATACATTAACATGATACAATAGTTCTAAATACGCTTATATTCGTGTACCAGGCGCAAACACTTTAATTCCTCTATCAAAAAGTTTATAATGATAACTACTTAATTTAACTAAATTATGAGTAATCTGCAGAGCATTGATCCACGGACGTGAAATATCTATAACACCAGACACATCTCGACTTTTCCCTGTCTTCAAAGCGGAGACTTCGCATACAACGTCAGACAGATGCGATATTAGACCTGCTAAAACGAAGCTCGGATCATTCTCAGAAATAACGTGGACACTCGCGACAAAACTAAAATTATCACACACGTGAAGATATTTCCTACAACGCTGCACTAATAAATTAATTTCATTCACGTCGAATCCTAAATCTAAAAACCCAGATATATCGTCGATGATGAGACACACGGAAAGATGACACTCTAACAAATCATTAATTGCCTTTTCAATCTCATCTGTTATTTTGTTCAATGATTTCTTATCAGAGAGTAAATTTGCTGCTGTTGGATCATCTTTATTGCTTATTTCATCGTTCACAATATCCAAACAATCAATACTCTTTACAAATCCCATATCCGATAAATTCTTCAAATTGTATCCCAATTTCAAACCGACGTTGTGATAATGATTGAAAGTGTTGTGAAGCAGCACCAAAACCAGGGCACCCTTATCCTTGTTCTGTTTAGAAATGAGACAGCTGTTGATGAAGAATGCCTCGGATCCTGACATTTCTTTGATGAGTATCAACTTTGTATTGAGACTCTCCTTTTCCAGTTCCAAAGCAGACAGAACATCAGAAGCCATTCTGTAAATAAAAATTAACTTGCTGTAGTGATATAATTTGTAGCTATATTAATTTATTAGTATTTAAATAAAATCAAATGGATTGTGGCCAATGATCCCTTGCATAATACAATATACATTTTTAAAA
This sequence comes from Molanna angustata, assembly GCA_963576475.1. NCBI lineage: Eukaryota > Metazoa > Arthropoda > Insecta > Trichoptera > Molannidae > Molanna > Molanna angustata. The sequence continues at coordinate 10,422,313 of OY754965.1, forward strand.
TAGTGTTGTGGTATGATTTATTGTAGTGGAAGTCCAAGCGGGAGGTCTTTTTCCAATACCGGACACAAGAAGAGGCTGAGTAAGTAAGTAATTGTATCTCAAAATAGAAATGAAGCAGGTTTGATGCATCAGAGCCAAATGTATTTTTGTCTTGATATAAGATTTATTGACTTTACATTGGGAGCGTATGAACACTCCGAGTGCTGATTCAAAATATTGACAAAAGGTGTCAGAACACGACATATAGATGTGAAAGCTAGCCATCACATCAGAGCATATAACAACACAACACATTAGATAAATATAAATCTGGCTTGAAACGAATATTAAAATAACTCAGTGAACAAAGCAAAAAAATATGAGCATATCTGGAGCAATGGGTTCATATAGACTCTAGATTCTAGAGCAGTGGTCGGGGAACTTTTTTAACCATTACCCCAAAATATTTTTGCGTAAGTCAATATTACCCCTTCTCCCCATTTTGAAAAGAAGACAATCAATGTATATTTAAATAAACATTATTTATTGAATTAATTTACACGGAAAATAAAAAAAAGTTACATGAAAATATTAAGTAACTTAATTCAGTAACAGAAATTCAGATTTTCAGGTTTCCCTTTCGGTTTTTGGAGAAATGATGTTGCTTCATGTTTGATGTAATTACTTCAAAATTGGGACTTTTTGATGTAAGTAGTACCTAAATTAATTTAGTTTGTAAAAATACTAACACGTTTATGAAATAGCAAACTAGAAAAATTTCCTTATTAACCAAAAAAAACATTTTTACCCCATTTGGGGTAGTTTACCCCGGTTCCCCAACCGCTGTTCTAGAACTATTTAGTGGTCCCATCTGTATGTTGATAAGTACAATTAATTCATGGCTATATTTTATTCCGTTTGTCTATGCAATTTCTCAATATATGGAGCAGTGTTTTTGTGAGATCTAATGTTCTTATGAAAAGTACATATCTACATATAGTCTTGTGCTATAGGCGAACAAAATCGGTCGAGGCAGCTAAAGTGACGTTTGAACTCACCATCACTGTATTACTAAGCCAGTGAAATGGCTGCTTTGCCACTGACCCATTTATTATTTCATGTGTGACTTATTCCCAGTGCACAATAAATTTATAAATTCAAAATAATTATTAATAAGTGCTCTGATATTTTCTATAATGCTCAATATTCCAAAAAATATATACAGAGCATCATTTCATGTGGTCTCTTTGATCTTTGTAACTATGTATTTGCTGCACATAAAAAAATCATAATATTGTACTTTAAAAGATAAGATAAATTACTCATTTTCTCTGAAATTAATAAAATTCAGTTATCAAATCGAATACCAATAATAATAATACCAATGTATTATTGAAATAAGCATTATATGTACAAGGATAAAAAATCATTTTCAATTTGTGTAATGTGCTATGTAAGTTTCAAATATTAACAAGAAGATATGAATTGTAAAAATCAACAATGTTGAAGTGTTATTTTAAAGATTTGTGCATGTAATACCTATGTTATTTTGGTATCATCATAATGTTGGTCGGTCGTAAAAACATTTATTTGTCTTTTTTATGAAGAATATAGATTATCACTCAATAACGAAATATGTGTATACTCACATAGCAACAAATATAAACTAATTTACATGTTAAATAACACGTAGATATCTATATCTAAAGAAGTAGTATAATCTATGAACATGACTAAATGAAAAAAATATTGAAATATTTATTTTCTCAATGCTATTATAGAAAGGAAATAATAATATATTATCATCATAATTTATAATAAATAAATTAAATTACGGTAGGAATATAAACTGAATGGAAGGAAAAATATATTGATTGCTCAGTTGGGATTGAGGCTTTAATTATATAAGGATAGTGCTAAGACAATGGAGGACTGAATGGAACATGAAGAGAAGTAAACAGTTCAGAATTAATGTAAATACATACACTGCAGTGATTTGGTCATATATAAATATTAAACAATGTATGTAAGATAAAAACAAAATAATATAAAACATGCACATACATTAAATTATTTATAGAATCGGTTTGTTTGATAATACTTATTTAATACTGGAAATACGCTACAAAAAGGTATTGTCAACTTTTTACCAAAAAAATCCGTCTTATTCATAAAAAATCAAATTGCATTTTTGTTTTAATAATGCTTATCAAGTAGAGTTTAGTGAAGGCCACTTGCTTTGAATCAAATACACTAACCTAACCCTCTATCCATTACTATGTTATTAACCTAGGTATGGAAAAATGCAAGATAATCCAATATCTATCTATAATCCTTTGCAATACGCCAACTACGTTCAACGACAGCACTAATAATCCATATTAAAAATATCTAGCATTTGCAAACATTCAGTTATCTGCAATTTCTGATTACCTAACAGATGCAAAACATATGCATATGGTAATAGATAAGTGGGTATTGTATTTACCTACACTAAATCATTATTCTTATAAAATATTCTTATTGATACAAATATACAATCAAAAACAATGCACCATATTTAGATTTTTTATATTATAATTTACTCCATGTGACCTATCAATTCTGAGTCATTTCGTTCTTTGTTTGTTCTGTTCAATATAAACTCGCAAATGTAATACAATATATAACGAAATGTTCATTCATTCATACCATCACGGCATATCCCACAGTGTGGGGTAACCAGCGACAGGTGTGTGGGTGTACACCACCTTATGAAAGGGGCACGACACGTTCGTGTATACCCACACACCAGTTTTGTCTCACCTAAAAAGGCACTGTATTCAGAATGAGTGCGATGTTATTGTTGCCTGTTGTATTTTCGATTGTTCGGCTCTTACAAAAATAGAAAAGAGTGGAAACACTATTCTAAGCTGGTGCCTCATAGCTAAATCATTCAGTTTAATTCATATTATATCTTTTATAATCAAGTTTTTTTTTATGAATACATTTATTAATACATATTTATTTAAGATATCCAGAATTTATGATAGCAGATTGAATTGACAGGGTGAATGATTTTTGTGCACTAGGAGCTGATCCAGCCTTGTTCTGAATGTGATCTGTGAAATCGGCTGTGGCGGGATTCGAACTCGTGACCACTGGATAATGCTGATAATACAATACAACTTCAAAAAGTTATTTTCTAAATAATCATTCACATACAATATTAATCATAGAGATAAAAATGTCACTGAAAACTAAAAGCAAGAAAGAAGCTTATCATTATTGTATAACATGACTAGAAGGCCATAATTTATAACCATTTATACAAATAGATTGTAAGGCGCAAAATAAATATGTCCTCATCAACAAACTTAATGAGCTATAAAAGATAGGTCTCGTTAACTTAATCTAAATGGATTTTCTGCAAATCAATGGAAGCACTTCCTGCTTTCGTGTGTCTATGTTGTATAATTTATCCAAAATATTTCATTTGTAAAATATTCAGTTAGTATTTTTTTATGTGCATTCCATTTTTTATAACTACAAATAAAATATTAGATCGCCATAAGTAAAAAAAATCAACCCAAATGTTGAACACATAATATAACCTCTGAATTACTTAAATAAGGATAAATTGTACATAGATAGTTTGAACAATTTAGCAATGGTTATTAAAACTGCCCCATCACTTCAAATCTCACCTAAAACGCTCACTCTTCCTCTCTATTCCCTAACCAACGTACATCCCATACCACACATCATCCCTTTTGTTCGCTCCAGATCCTCTATTTTTCCTTTCCTTCTTTAGAATATAATATTATGTTCTTTGGTAGTGCAGATATATTTTAATGTATTATCTTAAATGTATATAACGTTGAGATCTTTGTATCCACTGTAGTCTTATGTGTTTTATACTGTTCAAATGTGTGTATGCATGAATGTGTGTAAACTTTAATTTTCTATTTTCACTGGTTATGTATTATGCCAAAACTTCATATAATCATGTAACTTATTCTCAGATGGTTGAAGTCCGTCATAATAATATATGTATCTACAAAGTGTTTAATGGATAAATAAAAAGGAACATAAAGTTTTATATGACAGTTTTATAAAGTGTTGTTGAAAATCTATGAATGCAAAGGTCAGGGAAAAAGAGACACGTAATTCGCTGCACAACGTCGAAAGCCAACTATTTTATTGGTTAATACAAATTAGAGTATTTTTCTGCACTAAAATTGGTTTATGCACAGGTTATGTCAGCCGCATTCTTTCGCTGAGCGATGTATACCAAATGGATAAAAATAATATTTAATTATAATAATGAATCAACAGTCAGAACCATTCATAAAATTATGACATTTCATCATTTAAAACCACCGCTGTATATTAAATCTATCAAAATTCAAATTTATTTACTTCATTTCCATCTAATTAGCAACTTGCAATCTATAAATAAAAATTAGATGGAAATGAACAGAAATATGATGGGTTATGTTAAACAATTGTTAGTTTTATGAGCTATTCTCACATTTATTTACTATAAGATGTTAAATAATTTATTCATTCATGAAAACAAAAAAAAACATGGATCCTAAAAACTGCGAAACAGATGATCAAGCTGCAACGATTTAAGGCACACGTTTTTCATGGACTACTGAACTATACTCGGGGCAACATTTGATGGCCTTGATGGCATTTGGACTCTCAAAGTTACGTTACCATTGACAGCTAAGCATGGGAGAACAAATTCTGTATAAATTGAGAATTTTCATCGTGGAGTGGAGCGGTTTGTGCATATAACAACCAACCAAAAACACACTCTACGCACCCCCATGTGACATACTCGAGATTTGCCGTTTCCCCAATAATTTCAGAACTTCATCACCACTAGTTCTGCTTATGGTGACTAATAATGGCCCCTTACAAAACTCTAAAAGAACGTATAAGAACATAAGAAGAGTTCGGAGAACTCTTAGACCTTGCAGACACTGCGCTTAAGAGTGCCAAAGTGACCTTATTATGTGAGAACAACTAGCTCACCGTTCACTGATAGTGAAGATAAGAATGCATCGTTTGACTGAAAGCCTTAAAGTTGCTCTTCGTGGCTACAAGGTACGCATGTCCAATAAAATTCCTACGGACATCTACGTAGATATCTTGTCGGAAAGTTGACACGGAGAATTTAGTGCATTCCCATAGGATATACTCCGAAGTCTATTCAGGGTTATCATAAAGTAGACATAAGGACGAATCAGATAAGTGAAAACGAAAAAGATAACTATTGAATCTGCCATGTCCAGTAAGGAATTGGGTGGTCCAATAATGGGCAAAACACGTCAAATAGACTATCATACAAAACGGACTAAGATTATCCGCATCCTATTGGATTTGGTTGCGCGGGGGAGTGCAGTATCAGTCGGAGGTTGGTGGGTGAGTGGTGAGCGTGACTTGAGTTATAAAGCTAGGGGCCCCTTAATCCCGCATACACGGTCGCAAGCCCATGTGGCTCACCTGTTCTGGCTGGTACCTCTGGTCTTGAATTCGGTGAAACCATTATTACCTTTCTCTTTTGTATCTTAGTATACGCCTAAAAGTTTTAAATAATGCTTAAGAAGCTTAACAAATTACAAAAACATGTTAGTACAGAACTCCCTATCATCCTCGTGTGATATCAATCATAAAAATATTAATGATAAATGATTTCTTTTAAATGTTGTAAGAAAGTATATCTATAACAATATAAAATATGATTGTGTTTTATCATGATAATGAAATTTTAGTATTAAATAATACAGATATATTTTTGTTAATTACCAAGTAAAATACATCATTAACAAGCTGTCCTGATACTATACCATTCAACATGCAAGGTCGTACATTCTGGTATTTAGTATATGTACATATATGTGTAGATAGAATATTATCCATATCTAGTTATGTACATTGTACATATTATGTGTATCGGAGCTTCAATCAAACATCATTACATACTTTTTTACTTTACTAGTCAGTGGTCGCATCCGCACATCAGTTACCATGCATTTATACAATTGCAAGGTACTCTGTAACGCCGAGTAAATTTTAATAAACAAGTACGCGGCGATACAAAACATTATTTTAAGGTTATTATAAAACTTATTTAACAAACAACAATAATAATAATGTGTGACTTACTTGACGAATTGATGAAAGAGCTTCTTACACGTTCCAGATATTTGTGAAGTATGCCAGTGTTGTAATTATTAATCAAATACTTACTATACAATAACAACTTTCGAGGAGTAACCAAACAAACTGCCCACGTGCATTTGCAATTTCGTACGGCTTTCTCTTTCTCTTGTTTTCGATTCTTATCACTAATCCTAATCTATGCAATGTTTACAAACTTCTATTGTTTTCTATAGTTCTCAAATTTTAATTGCTGGTGGTTTTCACGTCTATGTTCCAAATCACCTTCTATGACCATTAGAGAATGGTTTGAACCAAAAACCTACCCCAAAACTATCATTTTGGTCTCAACATTCCACCATGATTCCACCACATTCCATTCAATTCCACTGTCATCTCAGTCATCTGTCAATATGACATTTTGTCCGTGTCATTTGATTTGAAGCAATTCGTGTACATGTATAATAAATAATAATATAATGTTTGTTAAACGAAAGGTCATTCTTGTATAGTCAAAATGTAAACGACAATTTTACATTACAATTCAGGTGAATATATTACTTTGACTATCACCTTTCCATGAACCATTTTTAATAGGTCCAATTCATCGTTATTTTCAATATTGAGGGATATTTTGTAGGTACGACCTTGATGTTTACTATAATATTATTATTTTAAAATTCATCCTGCGCTTTCTTTTTATATAATACTTTTAATTAATGTCACAAAATATTTTTTATCAATTCTGTTAAAACAATTTAGGCAGCGAAAGTAATAACTGAACACAGCTTGTTATTCTTTTGATTCCTGCCATGCTTCATAGTAAAAATTCAAACTTTTTCATCAATCTACCATTTTCACTCATTTATGTTTCTTATACCACTATTTAGATAGTTAAACAGAAATCTTACGACTTGATTTTTTTTTCGTTTTAATAAGTAGGTATTTTTTAGGTATCTATTACTTGAAGAAATTTATATTTGTTTCTCTAGTATATTTCTTAACTGTAGGCAATAAAACCCATAGGGAGATAAAATAAATAAATAGGGAGATAAAATTTAAATTAATGGGTGTTTTTATTTGTTAAAGTACTTATTTGTTTGTATTTATCAATGTGATAAGAAAAAAATGTTGTGTTCTTAAATGAAAGGTATGTTTTATTATCCACAGTATCAAAATATAATGTATGATGAAATATTTCAGTGTTAATCAGTTATGTAACATACATAAATACATACATATATGTAAACTGATATCAACCATTTAACATATTCAATGGTTATGTTTTGAATCAATAAAAGAAACACATAATCATTACTTATTGAAGTGTCTGTCTTTATTCTGACTATTCTCGATTTTTTAACAACTAGCTATATATTTTTGCCAATTTGGTAACATTTTATTTAACTGTTTAAAATTTATTTAATAAAACAATATTGTATGTGTTGTTGTATCTCTTTATTGTATGTATATACATGATGTTTAACAAAGAATCTTTACAAGTCATTATTCTATTCAGAATTACTTAGTCATAGAAACTTTGGCATACTCACAACTATTGTTCTTCTGTGTATTAATGTGTTTAAATTCACAATCATATACAGTTCGAGAAATTATTCGCATTTTGTATTCAAATTTAAAAAAATAAGTAAATATAAGTAATTTGAGATTAAATTATTTATATAATGTGTTCAAAACAAGTTGAATAGTTACATTTGTAACTTTATCTTTAATAATCAGGTTATAAATCGAAAAGGTATATCCATAATGTGTTTTCTAATCTAATTGCTATATTTAAATAATCCCTATTTTTCATAGTAACTGGTTTTAGATATTCTTCTTCTTCTTCACCCTAACCGCTGTCCCATTTACTTGCGTTCGGCTCTCCTAGTCCTCGTCCTCCAAGTCCTTCTGACCTCCGAACAAAGCCTTGCCTTCTTGAGATATCTGGTTATTGTGAAGATCCAAGTGGTCAATGGTATTCTTGGTCTTGCTGGACCCTACCTCTTGTCCATCGTTCTCTTTATCATATTATCCTGTGGCAGTCTCATAATGTGTCCATGCCATACAATCTGTTCTTGGTCAGTTTTTAGATATTATTGTGAAAATAAATATAGTAAAATTGCTTATGTTTTCTTGATTGTGTTATACAGTTTTAAAGAAATAAAATTCCTTTGACAATGGCGGAAAATGGGAAAAGGATATCCCGTTGGTACTTTGGTGGAGTGGCGTCGGCTGGGGCTGCTTGCTGCACTCATCCATTAGATTTACTCAAAGTGCAACTGCAAACTCAAAAAGGAACCAAAGTCTCACTCGGAACATTGACTCTTAATATCATTAAGACTCGAGGTATTTTTGTCTTTCTTTTGATTTATGAAATAAAATAAAAATCTATTTATGGTGATACCCTAGATAAGACTGATAGATGACAAGTAATATCAACCGTAAAAACTTGAGCGCTGAAAATTTGTATAAATGCAATATCTCAAACTAGTTTTTATGAAAAAGTTTGCAGGGTTTCTTAAACTTTTTTATGACAAATTTATGTTTTTAACTGTCTATATTTCCATTTTTTTAAATGTCGTAAAACACCATAATTTAATTTTGTATAAAAAATATTTGCATTATAGCAGTACATCTCAAATTTTTGTAAATATTGAATTTAGTGACGGCATTGTTTTATACAATAGAGAACATGCATGTGTGAGAGATATGAATAAAAAATATTGATTTAGAGGTAAAAAATAACGCCGATCACGAAAATACTAATAATGAATGCTGTGAAATATTCCAGTTTAATTAACAATTTAACTATAAAAATTTAATTTTTCATCATAATTATAAACGGTCTGTCATTGGTTGATCACTTTATGACGCCACACATCACAATGGATAATTCATTTTGACATATTGACGTATGAAGCGTTTCACTGAGTGTTTTCACATATTACAATTATTTCCATTTCAATTATCAATAAAAGCAACATGGGATTTATTAAAGGACAGTCAGACAATGTCCCTATAGCGAATGAACAAAAATGTTGATGCTTTTTTCACGGATAATCTGGACTTATGCACTTCGCTGTGTCTTAATAGAAAAAAAAAAAAAGATTGACTAAAAGATTGAATAATGATTTGAAATTAGTTAAGAACATAATATATAAGTAATGTGCATTAAATAACTACATATTTTACAACATTCTTAATAATATTAATTGGCAAAGATTGTATGTAATAAAATAATATTATTTGTAACTAGCCGAGAGACACATTGACTAGACTGACTTGATAGAAATAAACTTAAGTGCATTTCTTTCTAACGAATCGACATTGTTTTTTTTAGATTTTGTCCTTATTATGCGTACATGGGTATATAAGTAAATCTCTTTCTAACGGAAGAAACTCGAATGAAATGAAATAATACTTTAAACCTGCTGAGCCAAATGTCGTTCTCACAACCAACCTGAACAGAGTCTATTCTTTTTACATGTATATGATTCGTCTCTTTCTAGCGGCCAGTCAATTCACAACTAGATTCTCTGTTCTGTGTACATATTAGGTACATATTTCTTATGATATCTGACATTGATTTAATCTATTTTTTGGGCACAAACAAATTTTTTTTCTATCATTTTTATTTTATATATAGAAACTAGGATGTTTCACACATAAGATTACTTAAAAAAATAAACATTCATAGCTTTAAATTCGTTGTAATTTTACTTGAGATTTACTTATTTACTTGAGAATTTTATGACTTTGGGAATATTACAATCATATTAATACACCTCGAATCCGAATATTATTTAAAATATACATTTTTAGCATCCTAAATACGATTTCATTGAAAGCAATAATCAACAAGTCGTGAACAAATGAATGACATGCATTTGAAAAATACATCCACTATGATGTGTGAGGTCACTCATTTCACGACCCAAATGAACCATTTTAGCGCGTAATTCAAAATACGTTTTTCAAATTACTATAAATAGCTTTACAGAGCAAATAAAAAAATTAAATTTTACCATATTTTCTATTATGTTTTTTACTTACCATTTTTTTAGTAAAAGAAAAAAAAGTAAATGTTCGAATATATTTTTATTATTGCATATGCGCAAACATTGGATTTCTTTCCCTGTCGGGAGTCAAAGATATTTTTTTCCCTATTTTACTCTGATAGTTGATACTTAATCTTCGTACATACATGCATAACATCAAACTGTTAACCAATTCGGCGTAGGAAAAAAGGACTGAACTCCACACTATATCCTATCCTGACATTCATGTTTTGTATAGGAAAAAGAAATATTCATGGAATTTTTCATATTTTTACACTATACACATACTATCGCCATTGATAGTTGGATTGGTTGGAGATAGTTTTGTAGATACTTTGTTCATAAAATTTTGATATTTATTCTCATAGATTTTTCTCTTTTTAGGTGTTCTTGCCTTTTATAATGGAATATCTGCATCCCTTCTCCGACAACTTTCATATTCAATGGTTCGTTTTGGAGTATATGATGTTTCAAAACAAAGATTATGTGTACAAAATAATGTAAGTCCCTACATATGATTTTATCCTTTATTCTCCAAATTATTTTATATATAATTTTAATTGGTATCTATAATCACAATTTATTTTAACAAATAAGTGAAAAACATGTGATAAAATTTTGATGAGAAAATTCATAGACTGAAAATACATCTAAAGATTAACTAAATATATGGTGCTGCGTGAATCCATGTCACTCCTGGTGTCACATCCACAGCTGTCGACATGAAGCGGGCCTGACCGATGTCTCCCGACATGGTTTGATGTCGTCCTGGGGACAAGGAACGCAGATATTCATTACTCGTGCGTTTGGTTTAAGTCATCTGTAATGACACAATGGTTGTCTAATATCGACCGTCAGATTTTTTTCTCTTGCTGTCAGAAATATGAGAAGATATATTTTTTCTTTTTTTGACAGTTCACATTTTTTTTCTTGTTGTTGCTGTCAGTGGTGCCTGATGATTTTGGTAGTGAATTAAAAAAATCTAAATTGCGAAAAGAAGAAGTCAGAAGAAGTCTTCAATGACACTTACTTTAATAATTTGACTTCTTTAGGGTGCACCACTATCTCCTCAAATGTCTGTGATGCTGGCAGCACTTGGAGGAGCCGCTGGCGGATTTGTTGGTACACCTGCCGATCTTGTCAATGTTCGAATGCAGAATGATGTCAAATTACCAAAGGAGCAACAAAGAAAGTAAGACATCTTTTAAAATTCATGAACAAATATTCAATCAAATTATTTCACATTGTTTTTGTCATATTCGGGGTTACAGTTTGATGGATTGTGACTTCTTGTAAGATTCATTAACACTATTGTACCTCTTTTTTTAATACACCATATATGTACAATGAACAGTTCTGATACTCTCTTAGAGGTACCAATGCAATCTTTTTTAACTCTATTTGTTTTCTTAAGAGTATACAAATAATGCATTATCAAATTATTACAAGTATAATGACACAGTTTTAATCCACATTATGATGAGCCTGAGCGCTTTGGATGGCTACACCATCATCCACAGAGATGACAATTTAAAATAAATATAATCCAATGAGATGGCCAGTACATAATTTGGGGCAGGAGTGGGCAAGGGATTTCTTAGGGGGAGTGTAATTGATTAATGGGACAAGGGGTTCTTATGATATAACAAAAGGTGAACATTATTTTAGCAGTGTAGAGGACAAAGGTATTTGAATATTTATTAAATTATCGTTATATTTTCATTATAACATGGATTAAAAATGTGTCATTATACTTGTAATAATTTCATTATGAACTTCCACTCTGTAAACGAATAATGTTAAACTTAATACATTATCACTCTATACATCCAAGATTTTTATAATTTTTTTTATGTTTCTTTTACATATCTATTGTATGCTTGTTTTTTAATATTAACACATGTTGATCAAATTGAACTAATTAATTTATACCATCACGGCATATCGCACAATGTGAGGTAACCAGCGACATGTGTGCATTACCTTGTAAAAGGAAACACGAAACAGGCATTTATCATGTATAATATACATATCAAATCAATCAAGTATTTTCAAAAATGAATTTTCCATATGTCATAAAGGTGTATTTATCTATTTGATAATCAACACTCTCGGATTGATCTTAAATCATCAAAGATATTATAAATTAATTTTGATTTCTTATTTTCAGCTACAAGCATGCCATTGATGGCCTATATAGAGTATTTCGTGAAGAAGGAGTAGTTAGGCTTTGGTCTGGAGCTTCAATGGCTGTGGGTCGAGCAATCCTCATGACTGTTGGTCAACTATCTTGCTACGATCAAATCAAGGCATATCTCATCAGCACTCCCTATTTTGAAGATAATGTAGTCTTGCATGTTTCTTCTAGTCTTTTGGCTGTAAGTATTTTTTTTTCAGTTGCTACATAATTATTTTTGATGAATTTTATCACTTAAAATTTGTTTATGAATTTAATTTGTCTTCAATTTTTTGTTATTTAAATTAAAACAATTATGTAATCGTATTCATGTATTATTCATATCAATATCTCTCATGATTATAAATTCATTACTTTTCCTCTTGTGAAACTTTAACATCAAAGCCTCCAGCAAAACATAATTATTTCTATACAAAATGAAGTGAATATAATTTACAGATCAGTCAAATTTAACAAATCTATTTTATTTTGAATTCATTATATCCAGTTGCCAGTCTCAAATCTGTTTCAAGTTGGTTGAACCACACCACCCCATTGTATGTGTAGTAGTGCTGTGAAAAACTTGTATGTGGTAACGGGGTACACAATTGACCCACTATATTTTGTCTATTACTCTCCACACTCACAAAGGCATAGTGAGATCTTCCTATGGCCATGTATTTGAAATAGCACATTTTTTTTACAAATATTTTTGAAAATCGGCACTTGAATCATGAAATAGTTGCAAAGTTAAATTACAAAGCTCTTTAATTCTTATAAGATTGTGATTATTATTTTACAAAGTACATAATATTCTATCAAGGTTTACACAAAAATGATTCTTGAATACAAATTATTATTATTATTGGATAGGAGTGGGACCTTTCGCCCCTGCACTGCGACCATGTTTGATCTAATGTGCACCTCCCTTTAATGTTATCATTTCAATATCAGTTCGGTTTCTTGAATAAAGTCCCATGTTTTGCAAATTGAGATGCCTCCTGCGTCCTTGTGTCTTAGTATAAAGGCTCCCAGGTGTCTGTATCTGAATTCCATTAGAGCTGGACACTCACAGATCACATGTAAAGCTGTTTCTTCCTCTTGTTGACACTTTCTACAGTTTGAATACAAATTAAATGCTGTACGTAATTTAATGTTTGAGTTATTTAAAAGAAGCAAAGCAGTTGATAGAACAAAATGGTCACAGTACAAGAACAACGAAATTCAAACTTCTTTTTTAATGATATTTAGATAAAAATAATTGAATGAACTTAATGTAATATTATTTTGCAGGGAGCCATAGCCACTACCCTCACTCAGCCGATGGACGTTCTCAAAACTCGGGCAATGAACGCAAAAGCCGACGAAGCCAAAGGTATCAAAGCACTCATTGTCTCTACTGCCAGGGAGGGTCCAATGAGTTTCTTTAAAGGATATGTACCAGCATTTGTTAGATTGGCTCCACATACCATTCTCACATTCGTTTTCCTCGAACAACTGAGATTAAACTTTGGATACTTTCAACCTCCTGTGACCATTTCTGAGAGTCATTGATAAACAATATAAAAATTATATTATTTACATTGAAATATTTGTACTATGAACTAGAGAAGCTATCTTTTTCCTTGAAATTGACGACTTTTGTGATCAAAAACAGCACTACTAGCTACGAAAGATGATACAGCAATTTCGCTTTCAACATAAACCGTTGAATACATTTGTAGTTTATTTTTTAATTTGGTCTCTTGATTTTTATTCCCCAACGGGAGATCCAAAGGTCACCTTCTTGCTAATTCATTCACTCGTAAACATTAGTGAAGCAGTTTGAGGGAGATACTTATTATTAAATGTCATATATAACTTCAATTCAGATATAGGTGATACATAACATATTGATTAAAAAAATCTAGTTTCGTCCCTAGTACATAGTACATGATAGCTCAATAATTATTTATTTCTTCTCTTCTACAGCTGTTAACTATGCTATATTCTCAACTATTGTTTCATCTTTTGAACATTAAACTGTAGATTACGATCTAACAGCTGTGACAAATTTTATAAGCATTAGTTGATCAGGAGAATTGGTTGATTCTGAAGGAATCTCTTAATTGTGTTTAAATTGTATACATTTACTATACAAAATCGTAATTTGCTTTATAGCATAGTTTTTGGAAATTTTACAAAATTGAATTATTTAATATGATATAAGATATGTTTGATACATATTTTGATAGGGCTCAAAAGTATTATATGCGAGCCTTGGAACTTATTTTATTACTTAACTTATACATATTATTAATGTGTTCTTGAATTGAAAAAAAATATATACTTTCAAATTAGTTTTTGAATGAGCATTTCTGACAAAAAAATTACATGACAAAATTATTCTTTGGTGTTTTGTTTATTTTGAATATCTTTAAAAACAAACAATTTAGATTCAAAATTTTCTGAATTATTACTATTTAAACTTATGTCATGTGTATTGTAGAACTACTTGAATTTTAATATTAGTCATAAATTTAGTCTTAATTCATAATCTTACTTCTTTTTAATTGATACATAAAAAATGGTAACAGATGCTTAACATTGAAAGAATTTGGTTCAGTTCTCTGTACTATCTAGATATGTTACAAGAAATTTTCAGTTACTCTACAAATATATAAAATAACCATTTTTGCGTTTTTTTTATAATTCTTTAATTTCTTACATTTATGATTTGAGCACGATGTCAGTAGCTGAGTATGTATATGGCAAGATTTTTCTTTAAAAAGGCTGAAATCGCTTTATTTGGTTTCATAAAGCATTTTAAAATTACATATTATAAATTTATTTTATTCCTTTAAACGCATAAATAAATGTGTCATTCCGCTTTTTATTTTTTTATGAAAAGCACAAACAATTATATGTATTTTTATTTTTTATTATTATGATTGTGTTTAAATATATGTGTATTCTTTTGTTTTTTTCCATTTATATTGTTTATAAATAAATGTTCAAATACACAGTATTTTTTCAATAAATATTATTATTGTGTAGTCGTCCAAATTTATGCAAAAATTATTCCAAATTTGCATTCAAAATTCCTTTTATACATGGTGATATATTATTTAACTAATCAACATTTTTTTATAAACAATTTACAAATAAATACTATCTTAATTATTCGAAGTATGAAAATTATGTAATATGTAGAAAATAGTGGATACATAAAAATTCAATCTTTCTATTCCAACTATTTACATATTTACTTTTATGAGATTCAATTTTTTAACTACTTAAAAATACTCATATTTTAGAGAAATCATTTTTATTAGTCTATGATAATGTATAAGTTTTGTGACATATTCAGATAAAACTTCATTATGTAGTGAATATAAACATCATTTTATATATCTTTAATTTATGGCAACTATTTTTCATGTTATTTATTAGTTTGTACACTGGGACATTCATTAAATTTGTTATGATATATTTGACTGTTATAAAAAATTGTTCATTATATAAAAATTAGTACCTATTGTTATGTACATGCAAATCTTGTTGTTGGTAATTTAATAATCTTGTTCGTATTTTCATATTATATACCTTGTTAATATATTTAAAAGTTTTTCAAAAACTTAATTGTGATTCTTTTGAATTTGAAAGTTTTTAGAAAAATATTTTTGTGGTATACTTTATTATTATTGTGAAGTGTTGTGTAACTTTCAATGAGGTTCATATTTTTTATTACTCTACGAAGTATATATAAAAATGAAACTTGTTTAAACATCTTCTAATAACAGTTCTTTTCCCACCATTACCTTGATTCTACTTGCAAAATGGCTTTGATACAGAAATAAGAAAATATAAAATTGACCCAGGAGTGATGAAAGGACTACTATTATGGTATCCTTAATTTGTTGAATATTTACATAAGTGAGATTTTCATCTTATATGACAAAAAAATATACTTAATCGCAAAAATGTATTGCAATTCAATAAAAATGAAAGGTTTATAAGTAATTATTTTAAATCTTCTTGTCGAATTAAAAGAATACAAATTGTTTTATTTATAGTAGATTGTTTCTTAATAAAATCAAAGCAGGAATATATTTATATTTTTCATATAAGAAAACATTGAATTCACTTTTTTTTTTAATTGTTTAGTTTAATATTTTCAGACTTAGTGACCTTTTGAAAACAACGAAAAAACACTAATAACATATATTAAGAAATTGCGTTAACAATGAAACCAACTATAAAGATGTCTGTTTTTCTTAACAGATTACTTTTCTTAACATAACAATCACCTTATTTTTTTTTATACTATGTGATAATTACATTGTCATTTTAAAAAAGTGTGTATTCCAATAAGTGATAGCAATATTTTCGATGAATCGTTTATGTATGGCTGGTTTTTTGATATTATCTTTTTTATTGATTATAGGTATGAAAAAGATTAGTCTGGTACCTGAGATGGGTTGCGTTTACCAGTGCACATCCAATTTGTATAGGTGAAAATTGCAGATTTTAATATCATTTCAATACAATTTGTACTTCAATTTTTTTATCTTATTCATACATTCCTATAAAATTCTTCTGTTTGCAATGAAACATTGATGGTTTGTGCAGCACATACCCGGGAAGATTTCTGAGTTTAGGGTTGGAATGGAACTGCAGTCCCCTTTATCATAGTCCCCTCAATCCCCTCCATCTGATATAGATTTTTCTGTGAACACTTGTTTTACTCACCAACCGTTTTACATAGAGTGAATTCCATGTACACAAGTTTTAATATTAAAATTATGAACAATTAAAAAAAATTTTCCCTTGTGAAATGTCAAATGACAAAAAAAAATTCAATGAGAGAAAAATATAGTTGTAGCTACACTCTTATTTATATTTTATAGTTATTAATACATACACTGATGACATTACAATAATTATTGAATGTGCAATGCCCCACTAGGCAAAAAAATCTGTGCCGGGGCCAATGCATCTCGAGACAGTGACACTGTATTAGTTGATACCAAAATCAATCATATATAAAAAGTGATGATATTACAAATAACAATGAGAATAAAAAAAAACATTTACAAAAATACATACTATAAAAAAATTGCACTAATATATGTACTTAGAGAAAAATAAAGTACGGGGTCGAAAGCTATGGGGGGAAAATCTCCTCTGCATAGTGTCTGCCTGATACTAAGAGCCATTCCTTTATTTTAGTTTTAAAAGCATGACTATTTTCCGTTGCTTAATTTTATTGTCGAGCTTATTGAATGTTCTAGGAGCAATGACTCCAAAACGTCTCTGTCCAAACGAGGTTTTCATTATAGGCACAGAGAAGTTCAGTTCATTTGCTTGCCTAGTGAAACACGTTTGTTGGCTTCTACTATGCAGAGTTATGTTCTTTTGGAAATGAATTAATGCATATTTCAAAAACAGCTGTCTTGGATCTAGAACAGTCAAAATTCTAAACAAATTGTCTGAAGGGAAATTTCTATTTCTTTTGTTGATAATACTCATGATACATTTTTGAGATTTATTGAGCGGACTCATGACCGTCTTGATACACCCACCCCATCCAATAATTCCATAGGACAAGACAGACTGGGTGAGAGCATAATATATGCTTTTTAAGGTTGTGATATCATAAATTTTTCTCAATATTTTGTAAATGTGACCTAGTCGTCTTATCCTGATAGATCATCTATATGGTTTTGGAATGAGAAGATCCCCAAGTATTTAATTACATTTGTTTTTTCAAGACAAACACAATTACATTGACCTTGCTTATTACAGTTTTGTAATTGGAGGATATGTTGGGAGCTTGATTTTGGTTGACCAGCCTCAGTTGCAGTGAAAGTTAGGTATTTGGTTTTAGCAACATTAAAGGACAGATGTTTTGTATGCATCATGCCACGTTTTAGCTTTGAAGATCAAAACAGTATCATCAGCAAAAGCAAAAAGTTGTCCTCTTATTGGTAGGTTGCACAGATCATTTATATATAGTTAAAAAAATAAAGGCACCAGAACACTTCCTTGAGGAACCCCAAATGAAGCGTGTTTCGGAGTACTAACATATCCTTCAAGGGAGACTACTTGGGATCGTTCTGATAGATAACTCTTAAACCAATCATGAGTCACACCCACCAATCCCATGCGTGACAGTTTCTCAAGTAATTGTTTGTGTGATAATGTATCAAAAGCTTTAGCAAGATCAAGAAACACGGCAAGACACCTATATCCATCATCAGTATGGCTTGCAATATACTCGGTTACATTCAAAATTGCATCACTAGTGCTTAAGTTTTCTCCAAAACCAAACTGATTTTTTGACAATATGTTATGTTTCTCTAAGAAATCAACTAATCTACGTTTTACAATTTTTTCTAATATTTTAGAAAAACCCGTAAGTAAAGAAATAGGACAATAATTGGATATTTCAAATTTATTCCCGTTTTTATAAATAGGTTTAATGGTTGCACATTTTAGAGCCTGTGGGAAAACACCTTGTTTAAAAATATAGATAATTATGTGTATCAGTGGAACGGATATAAGATGTTTTGTTACTTGATTGTGTCAGTACTGAAAAATAAATATTTATCAACACCAACAGAAGACTTGTTGCATAATCCGTTTATAACTCGCATCGATTCCGCATTGTCAGTTGAAGTCAGGCATAGATAAACAAAGGAGGCTGAACATGAACGTTCATATCACTTGTATGCATTGATATTCGCAAAGCTAAATTTGGTCCAACATTCATAAAATAGTCGTTTATTTCATATACAATTTGTTGGAGCTCCTTTTTCGAGCTTACCCTTATTTCATTCACAATTATTTCATTAATAGTGTTATTGGTCTTAACTGTTTATTTCTATCAAGCTTATCTTATCTGTGCTCAGTCGTCAGTGTCATTATTTTTGTTTTATTTGACAAAACAGATTCTCTGTCAACAGGTCCTCACTGAATCACGGCATAGGATTGGTCAAAATTAATCAATGGTGCACTCTCAAGCTCATATAATATTCCCTGGAAAATGACTGCATATTATATTTTTCAAATCATTTCCACACAGTGTTGCCTAACGTGGGATATTATCGTAAATAATTAAAAATATAGCAAGGTAATTTATTAATTACTACTTATATGCCTTAAACTATATTTTGTAGATGCTAAAGGCCAATGTCAATATAATCCTAATCTTGATATGCGATAAATTCAAACTTTGGCAACACTGGCTGTAATATTACCTCATTTTAGGTCTGCAGGCCTTATTTTTGAAATTCAAATCCAATCCTAATTTCGAATTTCGCTAAGAACCTATCTTTATAATAGAAAATAAGGCATTACATAGGAATTGTTTTAATCATAAAAGAAGATAATTACATAGGAATGTTTTAATCATAAAAGAAGATAATTACATAGGAATGTTTTAATCATAAAAGAAGATAATTACATAGGAATGTTTTAATCATAAAAGAAGATAATTACATAGGAATGTTTTAATCATAAAAGAAGATAATTACATAGGAATGTTTTAATCATAAAAGAAGATAATTACATAGGAATGTTTTAATCATAAAAGAAGATAATTACATAGGAATGTTTTAATCATAAAAGAAGATAATTACATAGGAATGTTTTAATCATAAAAGAAGATAATTACATAGGAATGTTTTAATCATAAAAGAAGATAATTGAGTATACGCAGGTGACAGATAGGATCGGATTTGAATATGAAAAGTAAGGAAGGTAATTTAAAAGTCAGCTTAAAAGTAACATTCGTAAAGTAATGACATAAATCATATCAAGGATGTTTATTATTTCTCATTGTTTAAAATTATTATTTAATTTTGTGGACATTGAATATATATATTTATTATTTTTATATGCTCTTTATGTTATATTTACATTTACTGTGATGTCGGCATTTTTATTTTTAAATAAATTTGGAAACCCATGTTCTTGTTCGAAAACAAAACAATATGTAATAAAATTAATATTATTTGCAAAAATAGTTTATAGAACCATTGTTCTTTTTCCCGTTTGCAAATAATTTTAATGAGTGATTCTAATATAAGTATTTAAACACATATAAATTAATATATTTTTTTATCAATAAGGTTGCTAATTTATTTGAAACAACATATTTATCATTCAATAGCTTTGTTAAGAATTGATAGCGAAATTCATCTAAATACTGCCCACATATTGTGTTCTCATATAATCCTATAATTGTATCATTTGCACTCGGGAATACATGATAATATAATAATTTTATAAATTAATTCAAAAATTCACATCGGCCTTCATGGTTCAGATAGATATCTGACTCCTGAACCATCGGTCCCGGGATCAATACCCAGTAGAGACACAGTTTTTAATTGTGTTTTCAATCTGTGAGACCATAAATATACATAAGTCCCCAGAACGTGGAAAGTTGTTGTTGGGTGCTTGTTAAATTAATATTTGACATAGTAGCTGTTAGTTGCCCAAGAAACAAAATACAAAAATAAAACGCGATTAGTATTATGTCATTTTAATACCTTCATGGTATAAATGGTTCATTTCCAGATGATAGATAATTAACTTCATTAGTTAATTTGTCAAAACACATATATATATATATATATATATATATATATATATATATATATATATATATATATATATATATATATATATATATATATATATATATATATATATATATATATATATATATATATATATATATATATATATATATATATATATATATATATATATATATATATATATATATATATATATATATATATATATATATATATATATATATATATATATATATATATATATATATATTGCATACATATACCATCACGGCATATCTCAATATGGGATAATCTTATGAAAGGGGTACGACACATGCATGTATACCCGCACACCAGTTTTGTCTCACCTAAAAAGGCACTACATTCAGAATGGGTGGTGAACCTCATTGTTGAACTATGCAAGATGTTATTTTGCCCATTGTATTATCAAAATACATAAAAACTAAAAAAGATTATATCGTAGTCAAATTAGATTGTAACCAGCTAGTCTTCCTCAGTAAAATGTTATTGTTTGTAACTGTCACAACTTCTTCCTAAAGTACCTAATTGAGTTTTGTGATTCATGAAAAAGAGCATCCAAGATGCAAGTAATGTTTGTTGTTTTTAGCTATCATATTGACAACTACTAGAATATAATGAATAAGATTAGTTTTGTAGCTAAACTAAATAAACCTGGTGTTAATTTATTGTAAGTCACATCGTAATACATATGTGTATAGTTTTAAGATTGTTGATGACGTGTATCCTTATTAAATTTGAATGCAGTTAAAGTAACTTTACTGGTTTCTTTATTTATTGTTTTCATTGACATGTTATTTTGTATGCAGTAATACTTTAACTTACGTAGTTTGTTCAAAACACTATTTAATTAAACACTTCTTCATTTAAAGTTATTTTGCCATGTGCATTTACTAAAGACTTTTTATGTTCTATTTAATTTTCACAAAAGAGATAATCTATTTATATCATATAATATTTTCTTATTCAGAGTAATCAGAAATAATTAAAAATTGGAAAGTATATAAAAAAATATATATTTTCTACAATTCTTTGTAAAATTGCTACATGTACTACTTAATAGAATCTTCCCAATAAAAACTATTTCAGTTGGAACATTTAGTATAAATGGTGTTTGGTATTTTTAATTTATAAAAAAATATGTTCATCAAAAAACTGACTAAAGGCCCCCATTCACGATCGTGCCTTCCTTCCAAATGGCTTGCTATCACTCCAAAATGCGCTCGTGAATGTCAAATCCCACGCAGCCCAATTGGCCTGACACACCAAAATGGAATTCCAAACGGTCGAAACTCCATAGTGCCGCAACAAACGGCGCGGTGCATTTGTCGGTACGGCATGCTCGTGAGTGTGAAAACCAGCGGTTCATTGTGCCATCTCATTGCGCCAAGCTGTTTGGCACTCTCGTGAATGCGAAAATGCAACATTTCCTCTTTGGTTTTTTCTTTTTATATATAAACAAACCACTATATAGCACTATAAAACTCATCATCAGAATTACAACTCATTTTTACTTGAAATTTAAAAAAAAATAGAAATTATTAATGCGAAATCCCCGACCGCTTGTGTGTACAAATTTTGATGGCTCGATGGCGCGCCCGTGAGTGTGGTCAAAATTTTACAATGCTCCAAATGGAGCCGGTCCATATGGAGCGACGCCGAATGACACGATCGTGAATGGGCTGCTTTATGTACAGTAAAAATATTTTATTCCACCAAATACATTTTCAGTAATACTTTTGTCAAATAATATTTAAATATTAGATAATTTAAAGTATTTCTGTGTTACTTAACATTGACAAGTAAATGTGACTGTGAAAAATGTTTTACTTTTGTAGAATATAACTTCCAATATGATGTTGATTATATGAATTATTAATTTCACATAATTAATCAGAAAAATATATAAGTATGTAACTTGTTGAAAATATAATATTAAAGCCATATTTATGTAGTGGATTAATAAAAAATATAGTAGCAAATTAAAAAACCTGTGTTTTAATTTATTTTCCCTGACATTATAAGTAGAACCTCAATAACTTGAATTAGCAAAAAAATTCCCCTGTTTGGATTATAGTATGTAAGGTTAGGCTAGGTAAAAAAAATAGCCATTTTTATACAACTTTTGAAAACCCTTATTTTTAATATTATATATCAGATGGGTGGCAGAGCGGTTAGCGCGCTGGGTTAGTAATCCAGTGGTCGCAATTTCGAATCCTGCCACGACTGATTTCATCCCCCTATAGCACAAGCATTTCCTTAATTTAGGGAATGTATAAAGATGAATATGTACCTACTTTTTTTTTTTTGCCTTTTCACCCCTGTGGTGTTCTCAGGCAGATGAAACCTTCATGTACGCATCGATACTTAAGACTAGTTGCATGTAACACATGAGATCCAACTGTCGATGGCGATAGTATGCATAATCAAAGAATACGTACCAAACTATAAACAACACAAATTAATAAATATTTGAAGATATTTTATTTTCTATATAAAACATGTAGGTATGTTTGTCAGGATAGGATAGTATGGAGGTCAGTCTGTTTTTCCTACACAGAATATGAAAACAGTATGATGGTATGTATGTATGTTGTAGATTTAAGTATCGAACTATTAAGTCTTCTTACATATTGTGTATAGGCGACTACCATACAAATTGGATGAAGTGATGTCGTCACTAAATTCAATTTTTATAAAAATTGTTAAAAAAAATTAAGATGTGCTAATACAATGTTTATATTTTTTATATAAAATTAAATTATCTAGTTGGAGTGTTTCGGCTTTTTTCGATATTTTTTAAAAAAATGGAAATATAGGCAGTTAAACTCATAAATTTATCATAAATAAAATATTTTTCTTAATAAAAAATGTTTGAGAAACCTTGGAATTTAAAAAAAAAACTGATTTGAGATTTTGTATTTGTCTATCTTTATACCAATTTTCAGCTTTCTAGCTTTTATGGTTTCTGAGATATATGGAAAAATAAAGCAAAAATTCAAAAGTTGATAACCCCTGACTGAAACAAAACTTCACAATTCTGAGTATAAAACTTTTGTAGGCCTATATCTGTTTATATATTCTGAAAATTTGGGCTCTGTAAATTGAGCGGATCAAAAGTTATAAGGGGGGACGGACACACACACACACAAAACTCACAAAATGTTCTACTCCAAATTCTGAGTAAATCCGTATATGGAACATATATGCTGCGAAGCCTCTAAGTTGGTGTTTTTTTTACTTCAAAGGTGGAAAAGCCGTGAAAAAAGTAGACCTCTGCATACAATTCTCGCGTATCCTGGCTTGAAACATTGTCGATATGTTAAGAGAACAAAGTTCTCCTGAAAAAATCGACAGTTGGATAATGTCGATTCATTAAGAGAATTGAATTCTCATGAACGAATCGACAGTTGGATTATTGTGAACTACCGCTCATAATCTCTTGTTGTTTCCAGCCGTTGGGTTAGTGAACTAACCTTTTACACTCACGTATATTTTATGTTCGTTTAAAAAATTGCAAAATAAGTTTAAAGAGTTTTGATTTATGTTATGAAGTAACTTTTCTATTCTTGTTGGAAGGGGATTTATCGATGCTATTTTAAAGTAGAATTCCTTTGTGGGGTATTTTTCACAATTGAAGAATACGTTTCCTCCTCCAATCCGCAGTCACAAGAAGCTTCCTCTACTATGTTTAATTTCAGTAGAAGTCTTTTGATACAGCAGTGCCCGATGCGCATACGAGAGATTGATGATATAACAAACTTGCTAGATTTGGTTTCTTTGAACCACGGAACCTTTAGGATTGTGCTTTGTCATTCGTTTTTTAAATAAAAATATTGAAAAAAAAAACAAAATACATGCAAACATTCATTTAGTAAAAAACTCATCAATTTTAATCTGGCGGGTCAAGTTTATGTGCTTACGTTTTGTAGAAACCCTATTTATAGCTTGATAAATAAACACATAGTGAGCAAGTATAATACAGAAAGACCTAGATACACCTACGCAACTAAAAAATTAAAACAAAGCATGGGCAGTGTTGGTGACTCGTTGAAAGAGGGGGAAATCATTTGCCTGTTTGGATTACAGAGATGTTAAGATTATCGAGGCTCCACTGTCGTTAGTAGTAGTGCCAATTTGTTATAAAGTATTAACACAAGAGTGCTCTTTTTCAACTATAGGCACTAAGAAATAAAATAGCCTTAAATAATGTGCTGAAGGTGTCAAGACTGAGGTCCACGTATGTCAAGGCGTAATTTATTCCACTTAGAGTCACATTTACATAAAAACAGCAATCATATAAAAAATACAAAATTAATGACAAGTATAAAAGGTAGTGTCAATAAAAGAAATATATATCATACATGTACCTATGTATATTTCCATATGTTAAATATTGATAAAACCACATAAACATTATATAAAATAACACATTTATAACATATCAATTACATAGACAATATTAAATATTAAAAGTAATATATTCAGTAGAAACACATTTATGAAAATTAATAAATAGAGGTATATAAAATATATATTCAAATTTCACAAGTAAAGGAATAAATACACCACGAAAATACATTGTTTTGATTAATTACTACATACAATTGTATAAATATATTATCTACAAAATAATAGTATAACAAGTTCTACCTGTTATACATTTTAAATAAAAGTATATCAAAATTATACTCTAAAAAGTATGGAATAAGCATAACTTTCCTATCCCTGTAAACATTCCTCACATCATCTAACAATACTTTAATCTGATAAATACTAATGAAAAATACTTTACTTCATTATTAATATATATCAATAACATTTAGAAAAGAATGAGAGTTCAAATGGTATGCTAAATTTATAGCATTTGCATTTTTATAAAAAAAAATGTACAATATCCGAAACACCAAACCATTATTCTATGTTTTTGAAAACAGTTTATGTAATTTGAAAAATATTCTTTTTTACACATGTATAGAAGTATTCATCATTCATTAAAAATTCATCAAAACAAAATATAGCTATGAGATTTTTTGAACTAGGAACTGGCAATTTTGTAATCCATATGATTGTTTTGACATTTGTCAATATTTTGGAGGGAAAAAATATAGCATTCATCAACTATGTTATGTGTGCAATGCTGCACAAACTCTTATAAATTAACAAGCCTAGGAAATACAAAACAATTTTCATTGGACTCAACACCAAATCCTTGCATATAATCTCATTAAAATCTTCTTCAAAAAATCCAGGTATGTTTATCTTACAAAGTCTTCAAAACTTCTTCAAAAGGTATTTTTTTTCTAATTGTAATTTGAATAAATATTTCATGTCATACTTTTATAAATTGATTACAAATATATTTTTACCTTATGAGTATGGCGGTTAATGTTTTCTGTAATTCAAACCTACAAAAAAGAAATAGTTGAATTTAAACCCTAACCAAGCGTAGACAACATTTTTTTACTAAATAAAGCATTTTATTATTGTTAATATCATAGAAGATCACCAACATAACCATTAAGTACATTCTTAAATAAGTACAACTTTTTAATCTAAACTACTTTGACACATTTAAAGTAGGTACATGGATAGACATTTGCACAAATGGACTATATTTTACATATTCATAACACACTATACATCTTCTCAAATAGTATAAATATTTATAAATCAATTTGTTCATTATTAATTTGATAAATATACCTAACATTTTCTATGAACACATCCTTAGGAGAGAATTAAACACAAAATTTAAGGAATCAAAATTTATATGTTCAAAATGGTACTAAAATTAAATGCAAAGAATGTTAGGTTTTGTTTTGTGAAAAATAAATTATACATCAAACAGTATTTTCTTATAACATCCTGTAACTAATTGAAAAAAATGTGTGTCCTAAATTATAATTCAAATCATAGTTTAGGAAATATATACTAAAAATCACATAAATAAAACTATATCTAAGAATAAAATATAAACAAATCACATAACAACTTGGATTAATTTCGTAATCAATTGTCAGAAAAATATTAAAAATAATAAGGTACTAATTTGGGACTAATACTCAATAAAATAAATTTGGTAAAACAATTGAAAAAAAAAAATGAGATTCACATGGTCGATCCATTAGGGTGGCGTAAAATAATTGCAGATCCAGAATATTCCATGCATATATCACAAGGTCCTTGCTCCCAAGGTTCACCATCTACCTGCATCGGTGCTTTTCCCTTCAGCTTTATCTAAAACAGTCAAGTGATTTATTATAATAAAATTTTATTTTTTAGTTAATGATGACATAGAAAATAAAACACTAGATTTAGTACACTCTTGATGGTATTTGATATACCAATATCTGTTAGTACCTTTGATAAATTATCCGTGAAATTAAAACTACTGATTTAATCTATGCATAGATTTTTATTATAATATACTAGATGTAGTACTCCGTGCAAAAAATGAGTCATGGAATATCACGCGTTTCACGTTTTGGTTGGAAACACATTTCAGTTTTCCTTACATTTCATCACATCCTAGATAACTGTTCTCTAAATCAAAGTGTTTTTTTCGACAAATAAATCCGAAAACAAATCACATTAGTCGAGAAAAACGATGTGGTCTGCCTACCAAAATGTCAAAAATTCCCCGGAAAAAAGCCTCACTTTGATTCATACAAAATTTGCTAACTACGACATCAAGTATATTATAATAAAAATCTATGATTCTATGTTACCTATTGTATTCAATTTTTCAACTCCCTTTTTCCCTATTGTTCCGTGGATATATATATGCTATTATAAATTGATTACTTTTAACAATAACAATAAACATTAATCCAGTTTGTGAGCAGGGTGGGGCGGAATGCAAAAAATAAACACAAACCATATTTTACATAAAGCTAATGCAAATAGCACATTATTAAAAATTATAAAAAAGAAACATTGGCTCGTAGGTTACAAAGACATTGGTGTTCTGTATTGCTTCTATTATCTGATTTGAACTCATTGTTTTATAAATATTTTTTTGCAACAGTGCATGGAAGCAAGAATCGCATGAGAAACAATTTTTCTGATGGAAAAACTCCTCTATGTTACTGCCATCTGTTTGATAATTAATTTAATTAGAAATAACAAATTATATCAAACAGATGGCAAATTCAATAAACAGTTTGTGTCTTAGAAATACATTCATTCATATATAAATTAATAATTAAATAAACTTACGATAGCTTTTGATCCTTGTCCCAATCTAACAGGCTGTGATAGTCCGATTTGCAGCTGGGCAATATGAAATGATGAATTGATACTTAATACCTCAAATTTACCATCGTGGATACTTTGTTGTGGAACCATTTCATTTGCACCAAAATCTACAGAAATAAATATATGATTTTTTTTTAAATAATGAATGTATCATGAGCCGACCCCAAGTAAATGGGAAGAAGGTTAGGGCGAAGAAGAATGAATGTATCCTTTAACAAATATTCATAGGTATATTAAAAAAAAAAACTTGGTTTTCATTCTATTGAATTTAGTTGATTATCCCGCCAGTGTGCATTATATTTAATAATAATAATAATAATAATCAACACTTCCTTGCACCCTGAGCAAGTGGCAAATTTATTGTATTATGTACGAAAAGATGAATGAATGAATGAATGAATGAATGAATGAATAATATATTTCCAACAGTATAAATATTACAAAGGAACAAAATACAATTTAATCCAACTGTCGATTTGTTCAGGAGAACTTTGTTCTCTTAACATATCGACAATGTATCAAGCCAGAATACGCGAGAATTGTATGGAGAGGTCTACTTTTTTCACGGCTTTTCCAACTTTGAAGTCAAAAAACACCAACTTAGAGGCTTCGCAGCATATATGTTCCATACACGGATTTACTCAGAATTCGGAGTAGAACATTTCGTGTGTCTGTGTGTGTGTGTGTCTGTGTGTGTGTCTGTGTGTGTGTCTGTGTGTGTGTCTGTGTGTGTGTCTGTGTGTCCGTCCCCCCCTTATAACTTTTGATCCGCTCAATTTACAGAGCCTAAAATTTCAGAATATATAAACAGTTACAGGCCTACAAAACTTTTATACTCGGAACTTTGAATTTTTGTTTCAGTCAGGGGTTATCAACTTTTGAATTTTTATTTTATTTTTCCATATATCTCAGAAACCATGAACGCTAGAACGCTGAAAATTGGTAAAAACATAGACAAATACAAAATCTCAAATAAGTTTTTTCAAAAAAATTCCAGGGTTTCTCAAACATTTTTTATTAAGAAAAATATTTTTTTTATGATAAATTTATGAGTTTAACTGCCTATATTTCCAAAACTTTTACAATTATCGAAAAAAGCCGAAACACCCCAACTAGATAATTTAATTTTCTATAAAAAATATTAACATTGTAGTAGAAGATCTCAATTTTTTTTAAATAATTTTTTTAAAAATTGAATTTAGTGACGACATCGCTTCATACATTTTGTATGGCAGTCGCCTATACACAATATGTAAGAAGACTTAATAGTTTGATACTTCATCTCCAAACATACATACATACCATCATGCTATTTGCATATTCTGGGTAGGAAAAAAGGATCTTCCTCCATACTATCCTATCTTGACATACATACCTACATATGTTGTATAGAAAACAAAATATCTGAAAATATTCAATAATTTGTATTTATGGGTTTATAGTTTGGTACATATTCTTCAACTATACATACTATCGCTATCGACAGTTGGATCTCATGTGTTACATGCAACTAGTGTTATCCAACTGTCGATTTGTTCAGGAGAACTTTGTTCTCTTAACATATCGACAATGTATCAAGCTAGAATACGCGAGAATTGTATGGAGAGGTCTACTTTTTTCATGGCTTTTCCAACTTTGAAGTCAAAAAACACCAACTTAGAGGCTTCGCAGCATATATGTTCCATACACGGATTTACTCAGAATTCGGAGTAGAACATTTCGTGTGTCTGTGTGTGTGTGTGTGTGTGTGTGTCTGTGTGTCTGTGTGTCTGTGTGTCTGTGTGTGTGTGTGTGTGTCCGTCCCCCCCTTATAACTTTTGATCCGCTCAATTCACAGAGCCTAAAATTTCAGAATATATAAACAGTTACAGGCCTACAAAACTTTTATACTCGGAATTTTGAATTTTTGTTTCAGTCAGGGGTTATCAACTTTTGAATTTTTATTTTATTTTTCCATATATCTCAGAAACCATAAACGCTAGAACGCTGAAAATTGGTACAAACATAGACAAATACAAAATCTCAAATTAATTTTTTCAAAAAAATTCCAGGGTTTCTCAAACATTTTTTATTAAGAAAAATATTTTTTTTATGATAAATTTATGAGTTTAACTGCCTATATTTCCAAAACTTTTACAATTATCGAAAAAAGCCGAAACACCCCAACTAGATAATTTAATTTTCTATAAAAAATATTAACATTGTAGTAGAAGATCTCAATTTTTTTTTAACAATTTTTTTAAAAATTGAATTTAGTGACGACATCGCTTCATACATTTTGTATGGCAGTCGCCTATACACAATATGTAAGAAGACTTAATAGTTTGATACTTCATCTCCAAACATACATACATACATACCATCATGCTATTTGCATATTCTGGGTAGGAAAAAGGATCTTCCTCCATACTATCCTATCTTGACATACATACCTACATATGTTGTATAGAAAACAAAATATCTGAAAATATTCAATAATTTGTATCTATGGGTTTATTATAGTTTGGTACATATTCTTCAACTATACATACTATCGCTATCGACAGTTGGATCTCATGTGTTACATGCAACTAGTTTATACCTAATTACAGTTTTACAATAATTTTTATTTTCACACATTTGGAAATTTTACTGCCTCGCTAGACATAGTCTGTTCTGAGGCAGTACTAGTTTAAAATTGCTATGGCTACTCTGCGATCATATGATTTGTTTTCTTTTTTTCTTCACATATTCCATTCACTTAGAACATCGAACAACCAGGATGAAAAACTCTAAAACCTCTATCTCAAAAAATCTAAGAGTACCGAGGCAGATCCTTCTCTTCCAATCTGCTTCAGCCAACGAGTAACAAGGTCTTTGAAATTTTTCCCATCATGCGATATGTTTTGTTCAATATCTATCATTATTTTATTATAGAGTATTGGTGCCAAAAAACTATATTGACGCTGCGCATGTGTCGTTCTTGGTTGTGGCGGTCTTAGCTGATGTCTGTTTCTAGTGCCATGTATCAATATATAGTCCGGTTAGAACTCAGCAGTGTTTTTATGCAAATGAGAGAGTAACAGTCTCATATAGAGCTGTCTAACATCCAAAAATCCACAGTGTATATATATTTGTTCTGTGGGGTATCTTTTAGGTCTCCTGTGCATTACCTATATTATTGATTTTTGTGTTCTTCCAATCGGAGCAAGTAGCGTTTTTGCCATCCCTCCCCAGCCTATTATTCCATACTCTAGACTACTTTGTACTAAATAAATAAATTAAAAATTATCAATGTATTTTGTATAAGGCACATCTTATTATTCTGATAATGTGCCTTGCACAAAACGCGTCGATAATCAAATAAATATAGAACGAAAAACCAAGTGGTTATTTAATTTTAAATTTGTAATATATCTACATACAATGAAGTTCCATCAAGAATTGTTGATCGACAAACTAAACTTAGTTAAATAATAAACACTTTAATATATTCCTTACAAGTAAAAAAATTGTAAACATTAAAATTGCAATATTAAAATTATAAATATGATGATATGAAAACTTCAAAGGGTATATTGCATAATACTTGGTTAAATTTTGAAAGACAATAATTGTAGCACTTAATAATTGTACTGTTAAGTTTATACATATAGCTTCGCGTTATCAGATTGTTTTATCAATGCATTGTTCATATATATATTTGACAGGGGTATTTTGGTACTGTATAATAGTATGTCGGAGAGAACACAAATAATTTAATTAAAGGAGATTGCGTAGATTCACAACTGAAGTTTTTTTTTTTGTTGCGATTGAATAGTTTATTTTTATTTTGAAAACACTTAGAGGATAAACTAGAAAAATAAATTATCTGTCGTGAAAGTGTCTATGAGAATGAATAACACAAAATAGAATGAAAATATTGTTTTGGATACTGTTGGTTCTTGTTGAACGAGAGTATATGCCGGATGTAGAATTCCAAAGATCAGGTAGCTGTAGATACATGCATCCGTAATCCTGAGCTTCCGGTGTTTGTGTAGGCCGAACAAAGAAATGTGTTGCCTGGCCGTGTTCTTCTTTGTTTTTCGCTTGATCCCCATGTTAGGGCTTGGGCTTCTCAAATTCCTTGAAACGAAAAATGTACTAGTTTTCTAATGACTCAACCAGCGCGAGTTGTTACCGTTGTTGACGATGCAGGTCCATTGTTTGCTGTGGGATCAATTGATGAGGTTGCTTGGTGCTTACGGCGTGTCAAGTGATTGACAGCTTTGGAATGGTCTTCCAGTATAGCCTGATGATGTTGCTTACGGCGTGTCAATTGAGTCTGACGGCTTTGGAAAAATGTTCCAGTATAGCCTGATGAGTTTTCCTGCTGATGCTGATTGTAGTTGCGGTGTGAATGTGGGACGTGAGGGTGGCCGTTGACTTCTGCTGGATTATTTGCTTCTTAGTGAGGCTACTTCCTTTTGTAAAAGTTGTAGCGTGCGAACTAGGTGCGAACAGTAAGCGGTTTTGTGTTCCCATATTGCGGCATTTGTTTATAAAGAAATGTGCAACATTCGTACATTTCAGCGTCCGATTTCACCACTATAGATAAGTAGGTATATCACGTCGGGGTCACCACTATTGAGTCATATTGAGACTACCTATTTAGTGGAGCGAAATAATAATGCGTGTTCTTATTACATATTGTTTATTTGACGGAGGCGCGAGGAAAACTGTTTGAGCTAGTCATTGGTGGGGATATATATGTATAGTAGAGTCAGAGGGGCTGCCTCCTCGACTCTAGCTACAATACAAAGTCTAGTTTACGATTCCAGTGGAAATGCCTTTTCGTTTATAGTTATTAATTGTACTGGTAATTTACTGTAGTCACACAGTTCTATACTATAATTCTTTCATGTCCAATTGCTATCTCAGTTTCAAAGTAAAGTAACACACCGCCACCAAAATTTGGTAGCAATCAATAATATAATGTGTTTGAATATTTTTCGAATGATTCGGAATGAAAATTGAAACAGTCCTTAACACTTATATCAAAAAGTACATGTTGTTAAAAGAGGGATTTAAATTTTGAAAAGCAAATATGTTTACTGCTACATAAATATGTCATTAATACCCCCCGTTCCACTTCACTTTGTGTGCCAATCCCTTGGCCTAAAATCTTAGCTTATGTCAGTTCTATATAATCCTTACTCTGTGGTATCTACCTATGAATTTTATTTGTTTTTGCATACATTATTTTTTTTTTTTTTTTTTTTTTTTCTTTCTCGCACGACAGCTTTACGCCAGTTACAGTGCGACACCTGTTCGTTATTTTATTTAATATATTTTTTAAATCGCTGAACGCCCCAGAAGAAGACGTCAGCTTCAACAGGTAAATCATTTAATAGAACAGACATTCGTACGAGAGTGTTACGAGCAACCACGTCTGTACGAGCGGCAGGTAAATTAAATAAGTGGTGTCCTCTACCTCTCATGTAGTTCGGGGGAGCGTAAAGGCCTAGGTGCTCAAGCAAAATTGGGCAGTCAATGATATAATTTACAACCTTGTAACCCACCAGAAGTAACAAATTATCTCGCCTTTTTTCGAGACTCTGATAGGCACAGGCCTCAAGGAGATCAGGGTGATGCATGTAAGTTGGGTACACTCCATGCGTACGCATGTAAAGGTACCTTAAAAACTTTTTCTGGATCTGTTCCAGCATTTCGGAGTATTTCTTCCGGCATGGTGCCCAAACAACACTACCAAATTCCAGCTTGGTACGCACCATACAGTTGAATATACTCTTTAGCGCCTCCGGATTTGTAAAATATTTTCCCAGGCGAAAAGTCAGGCCTAGCAACTGTCCACATTTGGATGTCAGGTTGGTGATGTGGTCAGCGAAGGTCAACTTAGCATCATACATCACCCCCAAGTCCTTAAATGTGACTTTTCGTGCTAGCGTGGTACCGTCCATCAAATAGTTGAATAATATAGGGTTTGTCGAGCGACTGTAGCTCATGACTTACAATTATCGATTTATTAAATAATGATAAAATCAACTTACTCCAGACATCAACACCAGCTCCCCACGAGGGTATATTAAGCAACAACAAAGCTTGAAGCTGTGGTAGAGGAATAACTTCACCGTCCAAAGTAAGTTCCAGAATCTTTTCTAAACCATGACAGTCTTGGGTAACTGCTTGGTGAGTTCCCAAAAATAGATATATTAACTGGAAATAAAAATAAACAAGTTAATTCATAATATACGTCCACCACTCAAAACTACAAAAATTCCTATGAAGATATATAGATAAAAAAATTGACATGTTATATTTAAAAAAAAACTTACATAGTTCACTGATTGACTGCTACAAACATATAATGGATGACGTCGGGCCTTATGAAAGTCTAAAGCAACTTTGGCGTCAACTCCAATACTCACATAGTTATATGCAAACATCTTTTTCCGACCAACACTGACTGACCATCTGAAATATACATACTATACTTGAAACAATGAAATAATAAAATAAATTATGTTAGTAAATATATCCGAATTTGATTTTTCCAGTACCTGTATAACTTAACAAAATAAAATATATATATATACCTATATTTTTCAAAAAAGTGGAGAGGTTCATCTCCATTATGTTCAATACTCAATATGGTAGATAAAGTCATATGATAAAAGTGGAGAGGTTCATCTCCATTATGTTCAATACTCAATATGGTAGATAAGGTCATATAATAAAAGGGATAAGGCAAACATTTGAACTTTGTTGATACATAACTAATAGTACATAATAAGCCTGGCACTCACTAAAATGTTCATTATGATTACCTGTCAATTGACTGTGGTGTAGCATTCCTGACATTGTCAATCAACGATTTAGGAGACAGAGGAAGGGTGGTGTTAGCTCCCCATCCCAATACGCGACTCAAATCATTACCAGTACCCAAGGGCAGAACACCCACTGGTGGAGACGGCTAAAAATATCAGAAAAGAATTAACAAATGGGCTTACAACCAATATAAATCGGAAAGACCCATATATTTTTTTTTTGAAAACCGGCAAGCTATCCCCGAAAATATCTGCATCGATACACAATTCATTTCCTAACCTATGCAATCTCGGCATCAGAGAGATAAATAAGTAGTCTGTTAAAGCTGCTACTTCAGGAAATAGCAAAGCTTGTCTTGTCCGTCTATTCGGAATGTGAAAATTAATTGCACTCACAAGCTAGATGCAGAATAACTTATATAAAAATGAGACATCCAATAATCTTCGTCGATCAGCTAAGGAATGCAATCGAAAGTCACGTATCAAGTCTGGATAATCTATATCTTCTATAGATTATAAGAAAGCGCAAGAACTTGCGCTGCACTCGTTCGATTACAATGGAATGAATTGCACAATAGGGTGACAGTATTGTACTCAAGTTGGGGTCACACTAGAGATACATAAAGAATTCTAAATGACTGCAAACTAGGGTCCTCATCGCTTTTCCCACTATCTCTTCAATATACATGTTAAAAGAAAGACTACTACTAAAACCAATACCCAGGTCCCTGATATGATCGACTGTACCAAGATCCTTACCACCTATCATATAATCAAATGAAATAATATTTATTTTTTTCCTGTTAAAATTGATAACCTAGCATTTGTCTATGTTTAAGTACATTTAGAGGAAAGTCGCAGTCACCTACCCCACTCCATAAGGAACGTTATAAAACTTGTAGTTCTGTTCATCCCCAAAGCGGCTGCTCGTCGGACGAAACAAGAAACTACTATCATGCATATTTCATACCACTAATACCTTTAAGTACAGAGATTTACGATAGCACCATTCCATAAATCTATTTAAAATATCTTATGAAAGTATTCCTTCTTGAAAATAACTACAGATACTAACGCCATTGATTTATATAGCGCCGTTCTTGTATAAATAAACTGGAATGATTTATATGGTGCCGTTTTTGTTTTAACCTCACATCAAAGGGCGCTTTGAATGGAATGCTAGTTCAGGTTTTAATAAACTCGCGCATAAGTGAGTTTTCAGGTGTTTCCTGAATGGGGCTAAGTTGTCGATCCACCTCAGTTGAGGTGGTAGTTTATTCCACTAGGCTGGGCCAGCCACAGACAAAGCACGATCACCAAAAAATTTGGTGTTAACTCTATTTATTTTGGTTAACTTGCCAATCATGGATATGGTGGCTGACCAAAGTGTTTTTTGTCACTCGTTTGCGGTGAAAGGGATGCAGAAGTCTGTGAGATAAAAAGGAGCCATATCACGGATCGCTTTGAAAGTTAGCAAACATAGTTTGTACTTGATTCTCTCTGGCACTTTCAGCCAGTGAAGATTTTGAAGATG
The DNA here is from genome assembly GCA_963576475.1 of Molanna angustata. Lineage (NCBI taxonomy): Eukaryota > Metazoa > Arthropoda > Insecta > Trichoptera > Molannidae > Molanna > Molanna angustata. The sequence goes on from OY754965.1 coordinate 10,458,888, forward strand.
GTGAGATACGTGAAAGAATTTCACGACTCCAGTGATTAGCCTAGCAGCTGTGCTGAAGACAGATTGAAATTTATCTAGTTCATGCTTTGGAAGGTTTGCATAGATACCATTACAGTAGTCTAGGTGGGAAATAACGAATGCGTTTACTGGGGATTTTGTTGCTTCCACGGGAATATTTTGTCCGATAGATTTTATACATTAATTAGTAAAACACTATTTTTATTTACTTCTAAAAGAATGAATATGTCCTTGTAACAAGAACATAATAGGTGCATCCTGATACATTTCCTACACTGAGCATTAATGCTTGTACTATAGGAGAACCAAATCAATTGAGGCAGGGTGGGATACAAACTCACATCCACCAAATTACTAATCTTACGTATTTCCCGCCCTACCACCGATCAATCTATTTACATTTTATGTTAATGTATAGTAACATTATAATTTGAAGTTGAATAAGTATGATTAAACTCACTTTGAGAGAAGAATCTGTAAAAGCAGTCAATACAGCTGACACAGAACCATCACCACCAGCCACAAGTATCCTAGAATATGGTGGAGCCCAATGTAACACAGATCTCAAAGCAGATCTTCCCAATTTCACAACTTGTATGGGATGAAGAAATCCACGAAACAGGGACAATATTTCTTCACCAATTTGACCACCAGACTTAGGATTCACTGAATAAAAAAAGAACATCAATGCATTTTATATTTTTCCTCGTGACTTTAGTATGAATAAAATCCTTTTTATACTCAAACATACACACATAGCATCAAAAAGTATCTCTACTAAAAAGTATCTATCGCGTACCTAGATAATTGAAGCTTTACTTTATTTATATGTATATAAATATCACCAAATATCTTGAACCAGGTGTGCAGTTGTCTTTTTGCTTCATTGATATACATGCAAATCGTCCCCCCTCTCGGCTAAATGGTTCAAGATATTTGACAACAACTATACAATGTATATTCATACACTACTTCATACATGTCACTCCCTTTAAAACATCAATCTCAACAATAGCTTCTACAGTTCAGTATATACTAATACTAATAGAGAGAGCTCACTCTCTCATAAGTCATTCTTTCACAAACACTTTCCATTCTTCAGTTAGTTGTAGATGTCAAATCATTCAAGACAAAAAATAATGACAATTGGACTTGATGCAATATACAGTTTGGCTATCTGTCTGATAATAAATAATAATAAAATTGAAAACAAACCAATGACAATTAGAGGTTGCCAATCAGGCCAATCGGGTGGATTTACAGACACATGACCATTTAAATTTATTGATACAGATGTCGGAGGAACAATTACAGCACGGTTGGACCCAAAATCACACACCTTAAATAAAAATTATAATTTATTACATACAAATGAATAACCGATAGAGAAAACATAAACATTTGTAAGTACAAATCATAATTAAATATATATATCAAAATATATAAAGAAATGAAAAAAATATAAAAGAATATTAAATGTCTTGGCACATCCAATGACTTAAAAAATAGATTAACTAGTATTAACGCCTTTTCATACGTCCCGGTTGCCTGGTAGCCGGCGCCGGCTAGCCGGTTTCATGGTGAGCTTGCACACGACCCGGCTTGAAACTGACAGTAGCCCCTAGAACGTCGACGTGAGCAGTTGCGTCTCGTGTTCATTAAAAATGGAACGCAAACAAATAATTGCAATGCGGATTTTATATGAAGATACCGCTGACAGAAAAGGATGTCAAGAAATTTTTGGGTTCATCCAATTAACATGAAAAGAGAACAGTGTGGAGCATTCTTTATCTTATTCCCAGACCTAATAAAAGATGAAGAAAAGTTTCTCTCCAAGCTTTATAGTTTCATTTTTGTCTTTATATTTGATATAGGTTTTGTCCCATAAAACCAGCCTAGGTTCAACAAAACCAATTAATAACTTCATATCTATCTCCATTTTTCAAAAATAGGTACTATTGGACAAAGTTGCACTGCAAAACAACGCGCACATGCTCTCTATGTAGATTTACCTGGGCGATTGACGGCTACACGCCGGTGTGTATGAAAGCTAGTTGCGTGTTCCATACACTACTGTGAGTCTGGCGGCCGGCTAACCGGCAATCCGGTCTGTAGTGTGTCCGGCGTGTACCCGTCCATCGCCGTCCCGGAAAATTATGCCGGTGCGTGTGAAAGCTACCAGACAACCGGGACGTGTAAAAAGGCACTTACTCTCATACTAAAATCCAATCCCAGGCAGTAGATAGGTAGGTACTAAGCATAGATTCATTTGGAATCTAGTTTCGAGATTAATGAATATTAGTTGTGTATGCATATCAATGAAAAATAACCCAATATTCCAACTGTCGATTTGTTCAGGAGAACTTTGTTCTCTTAACATATCGACAATGTTTCAAGCCAGAATACGCGAGAATTGTATGCAGAGGTCTACTTTTTTCACGGCTTTTCCAACTTTGAAGTCAAAAAACACCAACTTAGAGGCTTCGCAGCATATATGTTCCGTACACGGATTTACTCAGAATTCGGAGTAGAACATTTCGTGTGTCTGTGTGTGTGTGTCTGTGTGTGTGTCCGTCCCCCCCTTATAACTTTTGACCCGCTCAACTTACAAAGCCCAAAATTTCAGAATATATAAACAGTTATAGGCCTACAAAACTTTTATACTCAGAATTTTGAATTTTGGTTTCAGTCAGGGGTTATCAACTTTTGAATTTTTAATTTATTTTTCCATATATCTCAGAAACCATAAAAGCTAACACGCTAAAAATTGGTACAAGCATAGAAAAATACAAAATCTCAAATAAGTTTATTCAAAAAAATTCCAGGGTTTCTCAAACATTTTTTATTAAGAAAAATATTTTTTTATGATAAATTTATGAGTTAAACTGCCTATATTTTCATTTTTTTTTAAAAATATCGAAAAAAGCCGAAACACCCCAACTAGATAATTCAATTTTCTATAAAAAATATTCACATGGTATTAGCACATCTCAAACTTTTTATAAAAATTGAATGTAGTGACGACATTGCTTCATACAATTTGTAGGGCAGTCGCCTATACACAATATGTAAGAAGACTTAATAGTTTGATAGGTACTTAATCTCCAAACATACATACAGAACCATCATGCTGTTTTCATATTCCGGGTAGGAAAACAGGACTGACCTCCATACTGTCCTATCTTGACATACATACCAACATGTGTTAAAATTTTCAATAATTTGGATTTATGGGTTTATAGTTTGTTTCTTATTCTTCAACTATACATACTATCGCTATCGACAGTTGGATCTCATGTGTTACATGCAACTAGTTATATAAAAAAAGTACATAAAACAATATAAACCTCATTTTCTTTTGGTTCTCCATTATTACAATGTTCTATTCGATGGCACCAACAACAAAAGAAATCACTCCCCCTTTCTGCTGAAACTCCTCCCTCACAATCTTCACATGCCGAACCCACTGAAAATAAAATAAGATATAAGTCTGAGGAATGAAAATAGATGGGAACATATTAAATTTTATACAGTTTTACCTTACTTTAAACAGAGGGAACAAAAAGTAGGAATCAATTAATACAACATAAACGAAATTCTAACAGTACGATAAATATCAATTGATACAACATAAATAAAATTCTAAAACAAAGATAAATATCAATTGATACAACATAAATAAAATTCTAAAACAAAGATAAATATCAATTGATACAACATAAATAAAATTCTAAAACAAAGATAAGTATCAATTGATACAACATAAATAAAATTCTAAAACAAAGATAAATATCAATTGATACAACATTACTGAAATTCTATAAGTAAGATAAATATCAATTAAGGGGGGGACTGCTGCCAACGTACCTATTTTTCAATTTGATATACCATCATTATTTCTTATCAAATCGTTTTGAAAAAAATAATTTAGATAGTTTGGATATTAATAAACAAATATATACCCTACCTTTTTGATAATGTTCTGTATAAATTCTTGTAGAAAAATAATGGCATACCCCGATTTTCAACGTTTATCTTATATTTTTAATAAACTATCAGGCGTAGAGTAATATATTTTTTTTAAATTAAAGAAGACAAAAATATCTAGAAAAATATGATGTGACGTTGCATTAATGCTTCAGGTTTAGTAAATAAACCTAAAAAACATTTATTTTCCATTCAGCGCCATTGCGTAATAAAAGTTTTTTTAGTTTATTTACTTAACCTGATGCGTTAATGCAACGTCATATCATATTTTTCCAGGTATTTTGTTCTTCTTTAATTTATAAAAAAAAATATTGCTCTATACCTTGTATTTTTTTAGAAATTTAAGATAAATGTCTAAAATCGGGGTGTGCTTATTATTTTCCTACAAGAATATATACAGAACATAATCAAAAAGTTAAGGTATATTTCTCTTTATTAATATCCAAACTAACTAGGTTATTTTTTTCAAAATGATTCGTTTAGTAATAATGATGGTATATCAAATTGAAAAATTAGGTACCTACGTTGGCAGCAGTCACCCTCTTAAGATATTAATATCAATTACAGATGTGCATGTATAAAAGTAGAAACATGGAGGTGGAAAGGGGAAGCCTATGTGCATCACTGGACAAATGATGGCTGATGATGATGATGATGTATGAATAAGTGTATCAATGTGAAAGAGGCCATACATGTAGATACATTGTGATATCAATTTTATCAAAGGACATGTTACAATAAATTTGTAAACATTGCTTAAATAAATAAATTTAATAATAATAAATAAACAATTTATTTGTTGTAAATATAATATGTACAATGCGTAAGTCATTTCAATCCACTGTTAACAACAAAAAAGTGATCTCACCTTTACACCATGTGGAAACCCACAGTGTACATTTTGAAATTTCCATTCAATAATTTTACAATTGTGTTTGCACATAAAGATGTATGACAATTAACAGTGTATTAATGAGTGTGTTTAATGTATTCTTGGCTGAATTCTTGGAAGATAATAATAATAATAATAATACATTTATTGAGCAGAAGAAGTTAAAGTAGGTACATACAAATACAAGATATAAACAATAAAATAAAATAAATGAAAACAACCTTTCTGACTCAAAAGGACCATGCTCAGCTATGTTGCAGGAGGACAAGCCCCCTGCAGCTGATTTTCAGCATGATCCTAATGCTTACATATTTGAATTAAAATTTCAAAAATGCCCCAAAACTATAATGAAACAAAATACCTACATCAATCAAAAACGCACTCATATAATACATACACACATTTATACATATAAACCCACACACACACACATTCACAAAAAATTTTTACATACTTCACACTATGATTGCGAGGCCAGAAGCATCGCTCGACATTTCTTCTTAAAAATGTGGATTTTTTCCACTGCTTTTAGTGGTGGAGGCAAGTCATTCCAGCATTTAGTTGCAGCGTATTTGAAGCAACCTTCAAACGCTGCCCCTCCATGCCTAGGAATGAGCAATAAGAAACATTAATTTTACTAACCTTTAACCCAGTGATGGTAAAAAGGGACATCGGGAGAAGCTGTAAGAACTCTACATTCTCTTCTTCTATCAGCTTTCCTTCTGCAGTCTTTGCACGCACTGAGTGCACATCTTTCACAGTAGAAACCAACAGTTGACAGCATTAACTTTTTGCATACTGAACACTGAAAAAATATATATTGATTGAAATCTTCATTGAGGAAACACAAAATTCACAAAAAACTTCACCAACATAAGATAAAAATACACTGATATCACACTGGCTTTTCGGTAAAGAAAAATATATATTGATTGAAAACTTCATTGAGGAAACACAAAATTCACAAAAAACTTCACCAACATAAGATAAAAATACACTGATATCACACTGGCTTTTCGGTAAAGAAAAAATAGAAGACTGTATCCCTCGTATCGGGATAGTTTGAGTGACAAATATGTATTAATGTTTAAAATGAGATACCTACTAAAAAATGACGCTTCAATAATTCTATTGAAAAACTTTATAGGGTTCAATTCTGAAAAATCACTAAAATTTTAATGACATATAAAATTTATTCTTTTAACACATTTTTTGCTATTCTGAAGATTGAATTAAATAAAGTAAGTTTAATAAGATAGTGAATTCTAAAATTTATATGAATTGAAGTGATAGTTCTGGTAAACACATTTTTATTTTTAATGCCAGCCCATACACAATCTGGATCACGATACGTAATCATCACGATCCAGATTAATATGGAACGGCAGCCCGTCAATCAATTAATTACACAGTCAATTTGGATCGCAATCATTGATTTTTGATCACCGATCGTGATCCAGATTAACTGTGTACGGACTGCCAATGTTCTTTCAAATTTAAATTTGTCTTTATCATTGAAAAGAAAAAAATAATATACACTCCCGGCTCATGACTTTGAGCTAGTGGAGTGGAAACATTCATATCACGCCAATGACTCATTTATCATTTTATTTGATTAATGTATATTAATTATATTTTATAATTTTGTAATAAATAAAAAAATTACAGTTACATACAATTTCAATAGTTTTTGTATTTTATAGACAAAATAATATTTTATTTGAATCTCAAAAGCAAAATTAGCAGAAATAAATAAATAAATATGAGAAAAATGCTATTCACAGGAGTATAATTTCTATTTTCAACATTTCACTTATTTTAGTTGTATTAAAAAAAATATCAATAAGACAAAAATATCCATTTTCCATACTGAATTCACCAGTAAACCACAAATTTACCTGCTGATGATGGACCATATTGAATTTTATTACATTTTGTATTAAGCAATACAAAAAATTGAAAAAAATATGAAATTAAGTAAAGAAAAAACTTACAAGAGTATTATAAGGTATACATTTATTAAGTTGAATACTTCTCCAGCTATGCTTCTTTGAATTATATTCACCCGAAACATATATATCAGAAAACCACCAGTTCACCAAACAAAAGACTGAGAACAATAGAATCAATAAATACAATATTATACACAAAGAAGAATCAGCAAAAAAACTCCAACATTCGATTAACATCTTTATTTAACTTGTTACAATCATTGAAAACAAGTAATGGAATCGATATTTATCCCAAAAAACGAATCAATCTGACAGTTCTTTTGTCAAAGTTCAAAATGACATTTCCATTCTTTGTTTACGTTTGGTAAAAAAAAGAAATATGTAAATATGGCTAAAACACACAAACTTTAAGTAACCATATGCATAAAAAATAAATTTAAAGTACCTACCTACCAACTTTTTTTAAAAAAATCCCAAGATCTTTTCATAATCCTTTTATTTTGCAAAAACCATCATCATCATATTCAATCATATTTCACGTCGCTTCCCTATTTGGGTTGGATAGTAAAAATTGAATGCCAAACGCCTCTCTTGACATACATTTCTCACTTCATTCACACCTTAAACATTATCATCTTATATACATAATGCTTTTCTATTATTATAATTTTTCCCATCTTTTAAAGATCTTATTTATATGTAAAGCTGGCTCAGTTTTTATTTTCATCTCACAATATCACTTTCACACAGATTTTTAATTATCTCAATAGAGACGAAGTTGGAATATTTATTGTAGGAGAACCGGGAAATCAAGGCACCTACAGGGCTTACGACCTGTCATCGGCTGGTTTACGTGATCACTTTATGCGCTTGCGCAACGTTCACCAATTATGCCTTTTAATGAGATCCCTATCAATTCAATTTTGAAAGTTCTATATATTGTAATACTGAAATTCTTTTCGCTTGTTTCAGAAAATTTCAGTATTACAATATATAGAACTTTCAAAATTGAATTGATAGGGATCTCATTAAAAGGCATAATTGGTGAACGTTGCGCAAGCGCATAAAGTGATCACGTAAACCAGCCGATGACAGGTCGTAAGCCCTGTAGGTGCCTTGATTTCCCGGTTCTCCTACAATAAATATTCCAACTTCGTCTCTATTGAGATAATTAAAAATCTGTTAAAAAATATCTTTGACTCCCGACAGGGAAAAAAATCCAATGTTTGCGCATATGCAATAATAAAAATATTCGATCACTTTCACACATTCTCCTCTGATATTCTCATTTCTTATTCAATCGTGGAACATTTTATTTATTTTTAATCTTTTTGTACATATAATAAGTACACTGGCGGGCTTATTGCCTAATGGCAATTTCTTCATTTTGCCACACATTTGCCTAAGAATCTCATTTTCACTGCATTAATTCTACTTTCATGCATCTTTTGCTATTCTGTGTCTCACTAGCATACATTAAAAAGATATTACGAGGGCAAAAAAGGCAAACTATCATACCTTTATGAATCAAACCATAATTGAATTTATATTGTCAAAAAAATAAATATTTATATATAGTGGGTGATTTGCGTGTATACCAATGAAGCAAAAATACACACATTTGCGTTCTGCGCATCGGAAGCCAGGTTCAAAATATTTGGTGATATTTATACCAGAAGGAATATATTAATCTTTGTCAACAGGTGAATAAAGTTGAAGGATATTAGAATACATAAATTAAAAATCACTTTAGATTACTGAATTTGTTTTGTATTGAAAAACATAGGAACAGGTAAAAAATTTATAAAATGAGATTAAGTACTTATATTGTAAAATTATTAAAGACTCAACAGAATTTTCTTCAAAGTCTGTGAACATAGATCGAGTGGTGATTTTTTTTCCTTATTCGGAATATTAAGATCAGCTCCAGCCTTAACAAGCATCACAGCAACGTCTTGTCTCTCTTCTTCGCAAGCTAAATGACTGAAAGAAAAAAGTAATTGTTAATTAATTTCGCTGTTTAAAAAACATTACTCAATTTTTTTGTTTCAATATAAGAAAGCCTGTAATGCCTAATTCAATTACTGCAGAAAACCTTGCTGTCACAAATATAATAGTTGATCCAACCAAATATATGCCTTTAGATTACGGTCATGAAAATAAGTCATTACAGTTTCTGCAAACAACTTGAGAATTCTCATCATAACAGGGGGCGGTGTGCACATATACCCACCAAGCAAAAATGCCAATTTTTTGCTCTGCACAAATGCCAATTTTGTTTTTTGCTGATAATTATTTAGCTATTTCAAATTTCTTAGATGTTAATTCTTGATGGAATTCCATTATAAATGATAATATTAAATACTTTAAAATAAGTAAAAGCCGACCGCCGGGCACAGTTCGTAAGCCGTTTGGTTTCTGTGCGGACGTCCTGAGTTCGATTCCCAGCAGAGGAGAAATTTACTTAAATTTATTTCTCATGCAAATATTGCTTCTCTGCGTTGGAAACACTGCTTAGATGAAAGAAATTGCCATAAAGCAATAAACTCGCCACTTGCGCAGGGTGCAAGGAAATGTTCATTATTATTATTAAATAACACAATACTTAATGTTCTTCCACTGTATATACGCTTGATCATTAATGTGTTTCGCTCAAAGAGCATCTACGGAATCTACAGAAGCATAATATATAGAAACGTGTTAATGGTCAAGGGTATACAAATAGTGGAAACACGTTATATATTGTGTCATTTACTTATTTTAAAGTATTTAATATTATCAAATATTTAGTATTCGCTAAGGACAAATAATTGCTCAATTAATTCTACGAGATATGAAACCATCGATATTTGTATCAAAAGATGGAGCTCCATTAATTAACAAATTACCCTTTATTTTATGACAATATGAAATACCGTTATCAGCAAACATATTGAAATTTTTCGGCCTAGAAAGTGACGGTTTGTGCACATACTTGATCAAACCCACCAAGCAAAACAACCAAATTTGTCTTCTGCGCACGTGAATTTTCAAGATGTTTTGCGATAACTACACTAGGTACAAATGAAAAATATTTTTATTGAACATTATTTTTATAAAGTTTAAAATATTGTTCTTACAGAGGTGTACTTCCAGTGCTGTCTATTGAATTGATACTTAGTCTCGGCAACTCTTGCAATAAAAGTTCAACTATTGGTATTCGACCTTGAGAAGCAGCTCTGTGTAATGGTGTAGCTGAACATGAATCAGCAATATTCACATCTGCATCATTCCCCAACAGAAGTTGGGTCACCTTAAATAATAATAATTATTCATAATCAATATTAAGCTTAAATAATTAAATGTACAATTTAAATTAAATGCTAGTAAAACTCTGATTAAGGAACGTAATTAGATATACCAATTACATAAAAAAATAATCTAACTCTCGGTATAAAGGATCTTCTTATATTGTGGTTCTTGTTTGTGGTGGTAGAGGTCCAGCTGTTCTTTCATCTCTTCGTTGGTCTTCCGGGTAATCTTCTACTGGATAAAGGATATTTATTTTAAGGAAAATGAATGAAATGAGATATATGCATCTATGGCATGGAAAAACATTATAATCAGAACTTAAACAAAATAAAAATGAGACAGATGAAAGAATAAAATTGTAAACTTTTAAAATGTAAAATTAATGCTGTAAATATTTGAATAACTGAACATATGCAGTAGAAATGAATTGAAACAAAACATGAAACAACACATTCACAAACACAAATTATATACTAGCCTAATCTCACTGACAAATAAAAGTGGTAATTAAAAAAAATGTAAATAGATATCACAGTAAATATTACATATATGTACCTCTTTCCATCCCTTGGAACAAGAGTACTGCAGAGCAGAGTGTCCTTGATTGTTTTTATGATTGATATTTGCTTGTTTTGAAAGCAACATTTTTACAACATTAGTTCTACCAGCAGCAGCTGCAAGTACTAATGGAGTAGCTCCGGAATCATCCACTTCATCGACAGGACTGCCTTGCTCCAGAAGGAAAGACACTAGAGCGTCATGACCACCTATAGACGCCCAATGAATTAAAAGTCTTCCGTTCTAAACAAAAATGAAAACATGTAAAATTATACTATTTTAGTAAATAACGATAAAATATTCGTGATATAAAATATTTACTTACACTGTCAGGTTTTGATAATAGAGCATTTTTACTTTCATCTAAGCGAACTTTCACAGAATTAAAATCTCCTCGGTAAGCTAGGTCGTACACATCGTTTGCTGTCATTGCTGATAAATTGTGATTGAAGTATCTAAAATTTTTTTTTTCCGTCACAGAATTACATCAAATAATGAATAATCAAAAGTGATATATCATTTGAATATTTAAGGTTACCGCAAAATGAACTGACAAGACCATAGTCAAATAACATTATATTCTATGGATTGTATGACAGACAGAATTTCAATATTATAGAAAAAATCTATGGTTTCGAATGAAATAATTTCTTTCCAATTGTGGTGTTTCATTCCAAAACTGACTATTTCCAAATTAATGAAAATTGAATTATATATGTAGACTTTGATATTTCCATAGGTATTGTGATCGATATATTTCCATGCATTATGATATCAAAGAAACCCAAAAACCATTATTTTACTTCGGCCTAATGTATTTCTTCTATTAATTCTAGGAACGGATTATAGCGGCCCCCCAGGCCTTGTTCATATATTTAAGTATTGTCTTTTCTATTGAAAATAAATTTAATATGTAAAATGCATCAAGCAGATTCCTGGAATCTTGGTTGGCACCCGGCGGTACGGATTGATTCTTCAGTTTAACCCCCCCCCCCCCCCCCCTCCCCTACTCCATGTTTCACGGGCGCTGGGTCGCCCTGCTGTGGCCAGTCAGTTGTCCTTCGGTAGTTGTGAGTGTGAGTTGTCATTCGGTAGGAGTCAGTGGTTGGTCGGTAGTTGTAGAGACCCGCGTGCGAGAGTGCGAGTTTGCTAGGCTATCGGACGGCCTTAGCATTTTTTTTCTAATTGTATAAAGTAGTGATTAAGTTCTTTTCAGGTTCTCTACCTAGCATCGGGGGTGAATTTAAGATAGTTTAAGTTACTATTAAAAATAACTTTAAGAATAATCGCATAATAGTGAATAAGTGTGTTTCAGGTCCATATAACCAACGAGGGGTGAATTTAAACTAGTTTTAAGTTATTTTAAATTACTAAAAAGTGATAAGTAGTGTAAGTGTTTCCTCAACAGCCTCGTTACGAGAACAGCAGTTTGGTAAGATCTTTCCAGTTATGTATATATTATTTTACCATGCCTGTATTTGTATGTATTTGTCTTTTCAGGCACATCGCAGCCGATTATGTTTTATTTGATTTTTTATTTTCAGGGGCAGAGTTTAATGTTTATTTTTATTATGCTTTTCAGCTTCTTTAGTTATCAATTTCGCGTCCCAACATGGGACCAATATATTTCTTCCCAGCCTCCTTATATCAATCTCGCGTCCCAACGTGGGACAAGTACTCTTCTCCTCTTCTCTAGATATCAATTCGCGTCCCAACATGGGACGAGTATATTCTCCTCTTTTCTCTTCAGATGTCAACTTATAAAATTGAACCTCAGGAGTATGGTGGTGAAATCATTATCTCAAAATCGCACCATTTTGTATGAGATATAGCCAATTGAATATCACGATTTTTTGCAAAGGGCACTATTTCCAGTATGGACTAAATAAACATTCTTCACAAAAATGACTAATTCCATTTCGCATCAAAAGTGACTAATTCCTTTAAAATAACTATCTTAACAATAAACCATTTTTTCCATAGTGTACTTATTCCATAAAAAATATTGGGTGATTTCTCATCTGTCAAAATTTGCCGCCGTGTTGTGTTTGTTTCGTTTAATTTACTTTTTATTGGTGTCATTTAAAAACTAATATAAAATGGATAATAGTGATTATAATGATAATAATATTACTTATTATTAAAAACGAGTTGTACAGTTTGATGAGACCTCTCGTCTAGCACGAGGAAACATCAAGCCAAGGTGTGGGGATGAAAAGGAGAGACAAATGATGGCGACACTTAAAAATTGTTTTAGTACGGCGCTTTCTTATTTATAGTATTCACAAATGGTCCATGGCAAAAAAAAATAATTAAATAAAAACAACAGACAACAAATAAAACAGAAACACGTGGTGGCACTCCTTCGCTTCACGCTGTCCGGAGGCTCAGATGGCAAGGCCGCTGACCAGCTCCGAACAGCGTAGACGTGTGCAGTTTAGGTGGAGCGCTAGGGACGACGTGAAGCGTCGTATCAAGGTGTCACTCCCCTCGGATAATACTATTAATACTAACTGGACCAAGGTAAGAGAACATTAAAGGCCACTCACCGTGAGGACGTGGTCTCCCAGCTTGGACCCCTGTCGATGATGGTGGATCGACAGCCCACCAGGCGTAGTCTGCGTTGACCTACGGGTTGGTGGACGTCCTCGGCCACTGGGAAGGTCCGTGTTCAGCCCAACGTATGCAAAGAAGATTTAAAACTTATAGTTGGCTTAGAGCCGATGGAAACACCTAGGTGGCACAACCTGACCGAAGGAATCCGTCGGACGAAACCCTGGCAGGCGACTCGCCGAAACGCGCAAAGGCCTCTACGGTTCAGCCAAGGCAACAGTCTCAGGAAAAACCCAGCCAGCTGCACCAGGCTTGGCTCAAGTTAGAGTTTCTTACTTTCGTTGGGTAGAAAAAATACAATAAAAATTATTGCCGGCTCTGGGGCACCGGACTTGAGACGAGAAGTTATTTATTAATATCGACTGCTGGCGGCTCGGCCAGACTTTAAAAAAAATTTTCCTTTTTGAAAAAAATAAAATTGATGCTAAAAGAATCGTTCCTCTTTTTTTTAAAATTCCCACACGCGGCAAAAAACTCAGCGCGCTTTTTTTCCGTTTTCGTATCTCAGCTGACAAGACAAAATGTTGCCATTTCATAAAAAAAATTATCCCAAGTAATAAAATCATCATCATTATTTCCCCCAAAATTAATGGTGGTTTCCGCGGTATTTGCGGTAGGTACCCGAAAATACTCGCACGTCATATAGGGGCGTCGGATTTCTCTCGCTCACGTCACTCGTGACGACTGACCGGCCGGTATCAGTGGCATCTACCGAAACGAACTGTCAAACACACGAAAAGACGCCGACCAGAATATACCGCCCCAGGGTACAGCGACATCCTTCCTCCAGGCCTGTCACTGTCTTCCACGTGGTGACTGTAGTTCGGTGGGGCCCAGCCTCTGCGTCAGGCTAGCAGGTCTTCCTCGTGTCCGGCGTGGTTTCTTCTTCTCCTCCTGATCTCCTCCTCCAGACCGTCACCCATGGCTGGCTCTGTGCCCCACGGCACGCTATGACGGGGCATCTCGGCAGAGGTGGCATACCAGCTGGGGCCTCACCGGAGGCGAACCGACGCCCCAGACGACACGGATTGCCCCTCGTGGTCCAATCTGCGAGCCGCCGCGTTCCCTACGCGGTGGCCCCACACTGCGCTCTGCCTCCAACCTCCTGTCCTGTTGATGCCCTCATCTTGGTTCTGGGGCACCATCAGCGTCCATGCGCGTGACGGGTCCTGTCAAGCAGACCTCCTGCGCCGTCGAAAATATGGCCGCCATCGGGAGCACGTGTCGACCGATGACGGCGTCACACCAAACCGTCCGTCCTTCACCAGCGTCGAATGCCAAGAGATGTTCCCACTGCGAGCGTTGGTTGTCAAGAGAGCGCGTCACTGACGCGTTGGCTATAAGCTTCCTTGTCGTTCTCTCACGCCGTCAGAGGCGCTAGTAGTCTTCCGCCAAAAATGTTGCCGCGGAAAAAATTAAAAATTATCGTTTTTCGGCAACACTGTTTTTCGGCTATAACAAGTTGCAGATCGCATATTTGGGAGGATTGAACAAATTATACGAAAAAAATATATATATACCGTCAAAGTACATTCATATTTTTACAAAGTATTGCACAGTAAAAGTCTATGGGGTTGACTTTGATTTTTACGTTTTTAAAACTGCTGTCAAACCATTACTAAAGGTTTTTCCATTTAAAATTACACAACAAAAAATATCGAATATGTCAAAGGGAAAATTAACAGTGTTGGGGTTTCTTCCACCTACAATGTTTTTTTTACTGCGGGCATTCTAAAAAAAAAACAAATAAAATATCTCAAATGGATAGTGTCCTTCAGGTTTTACCAAAAACAAACCATGTAAAAAAGAAAAAAGAGAAGATGTGGCGAGACTAATGAAGTATTTCACTGTCCCTCCGGATGCTCAGCAGTTTTATAATGAGATCTTGGGTTTAACATTTTCACTGAAGATCCTGAGTCAGGCCAAGATAAATATTTGTTTGATGAGACCTCTCGTCTACCACGAGGAAACATCAAGCCAAGGTGTGGGGAAGAAAAGGAGACAAATGATAGTGACACTTAAAAATTGTTTTAGTACGGCGCTTTTTTTTATTTATAATGTTCACAAATGGTCCATGGCGATAAAATAATAAAAAAAAAAAAACAAAACAACAGACAACAAATAAAACAGAAACACGTGGCATTAATCGAAACGAACTGTCAAACACACGCGAACACACGAAAAGACGCCGACCAGAATATACCGCCCCAGGGTACAGCTACATCCTTACTCCAGGCATGTCACTGTCTTCCACGTGGTGACGGTAGATCGGTGGGGCCCAGCCTCTGCGTCAGGCTGGCAGGTCCTTGTCGTACTCGGCGTGGTTTCTTCTTCTCCTCCTGATCTCCTCCTCCAGACCGTCACCCATGGCTGGCTCTGTGGCCCACGACACGCTATGACGGCGCATCTCGACAGAGGTGGCATACCAGTCGGGACCTCACCGGAAGGCGAACCGACGCCCCAGACGACACGGATTGCCCTTCGTGGTCCAATCTGCGAGCCGACGCGTTCCCTACGCGGTGCCCCCACACTGCGCTCTGCCTCCAACCTCCTGTCCTGTTGATGCCCTCATCTTGGTTCTGGGGCACCATCAGCGTCCATGCGCGTGACGGGTCCTGTCAAGCAGACCTCCTGCGCCGTCGAAAAGATGGCCGCCATCGGGACGCGCGTGTCGACCGATGACGGCGTCGTACCAAACCGTCCGTCTTCCACCAGAGTTGGATGCCAAAAAAGAGAGCGCGTGCCATAGCGCGTGCTATAAGCTTCCTTGTCGTTCTCTCACGCCGTCAGGGGCGCTAGTAGTCTTCCGCCAAAATGTTGCCGCGGAAAAAATTAAAAATTATTGTTTTTCGACAACACTGTTTTTCGGCTATAACATGATGAAGATGATGATTAAATAAATTTATCATATTTCATACTTTATGTGTCTTTTTATGTTCCTATATTTTCATCAATATACACAAAATAAGCCAAAAGTGACTATTTCCTGGAATTAGTCAATTTTGGAAAAAAATAATAAACAAAATTTTACATTTTCGTAAATAACTTTTGGTACCTATATTGCATGGATGATGATCTTTTTTTCAGAAATGATGAGCATTTTTACTACCATAAAGAATACATAAATATTTTCTGACTGGTATGCTTATAGTTAAAGATATGAAAAAATCTCCATTACTGAAAAATAGCAAATTTGGAAATAGTCAGTTTTGGAATATAACCCCTCTATTATTATTTACGACCAAGGAGAAATAAATTGGAATCGGGAAAAAGATAATGCAACCTCTGGCCTACCTCGTGGCTACAGTCACAGATAATATAGAAGTATACTACTTGCTACAGTAAAGTCGATTGGTGAGGAGAAGAAGAAAGAAAAATGATGATATCACATACTTAGTTAATTTTAAGGAGAAAAAAAACGAACATAGAGAGACAGCAACAAGGTTTTTGAGTCTATGCTACAGGCTTCCAACCTTCAACAACCAGTCAGGTCCTTGCGTCGTAGGGCATAATTTTTTTTTTGTCTTACAACAATACGGAGATCTTGAAAAAGTTATCGAAGGAGATGGCATCGTTTCACATAAGTAACGCAATGACCACGCATCTGCAACAAAAGAGGATGCAGGCCAGCTGCTAGCCTCACTGAAAGAAAAAAAAAACGTTTTAGGTGACCTGGAAGATTTCTCTTGGCCCCATCTGCGATTGCCCACCCTTCTCTCGTGCATAATGACCTAAGCCTGCGCCAGCCATGACGCCGTCTGTTCCTAGATAGTGTTATCTTGGTTGCATGGACAGGTAATGTCCATACAATAATTGTCACGTTTTCAAAATAACGGACGCCATCTTCAATCGATTATGGTGTGAAAAAAAAGTTTCACTCGTTTTCGTGTCAAACGTCAAAAGAGAAGCCGAATTTTTAGCTTGTATGCTTGTGTCCCTGATAGACTTCGCAAGCATAACCTACCCTCACTCTCAAACGTTGCTATGCCCATTATGATTGCTGGCGACGTGGCTTTACCATGACAAGAATTAAAAAAGAAAACGTCGTTTTTTTAACATTTTTGGGGATAAGAAAATGGTTACAGTGGCAGAAATCATCCTAATGATTGATTGGAATGTCATTAAGCAAAAGAGAAGAAAATGGTCGCATTTTCCAACTGTCGATTCGTTCATGAGAATTCAATTCTCTTAATGAATCGACATTATTAAGCCAAGATGAGTGTACGAAGGAAAATTTTGTATGGCGTAGTGGACTTTTTGCATGCTAATAACACCAACTAGAGGGCTCGCAGCATATATGTTCCCATACATGTATTTACTCAGAATTCGGAGTAGAACATTTTATGTGAGTTTTGTGTGTGTGTGTGTGTGAGTGTGTGTGTGTGTGTGTGTGTGGTGTGTGTGGGTGTGTGTCCGTCCGTCCCTTATAACTTTTAATCCGCTCAATTTACTGAGCCCAAATTTTCAGAATATATAAATAGTTATAGGCCTACAAAACTTTTATACACAGAATTGTGAATTTTTATTTCAGTCAGGGGTTATCAACTTTTGAAATTTTGGTTTATTTTTCGATATATCTCAGAAACTATAAAAGCTAGAACGCTGAAAATTGGTATAAATATAGACAAATACAAAATCTCAAATTATTTTTTTTTAAAAAATTCCAGGGTTTCTCAAACATTATTTATAAAGAAAAATATTTTTTTATGATAAATTTATGAGTTTAACTGCCTATATTTCCAAACTTTTTAAAAATATCGAAAAAAGCCGAAACACCCCAACTAGATAATTTAATTTTCTATAAAAAATATTAACATTGTATTTGTACATCTCAACTTTTTTTAACAATATTTATAAAAATTGAATTTAGTGACGACATCGCTTCATACAATTTATATGGCAGTCGCCTATACACAATATGTAAGAAGACTTAATAGTTTGATAGGATTTTAATATCCAAACATACATACAGAACCATCATGCTGTTTTCATATTCCGGGAAGGAAAAGAGGACTGACCTCCATACTGTCCTATCTTGACATACATACCAACATGTGTTAAAATTTTCAATAATTTGGAATTATGGGTTTATAGTTTGATTTTTATTCTTCAACTATACATACTATCGCTATCGACAGTTGGATCTCATGTGTTATATGCAACTAGTTTATTTTTAAAGCCTCAATCAATGAGATATAGGTATACTGGAGTGCTAAATGTTGTTCAAATGTTGTGCCGAGGTAGTAGAAAGAGACAGATAGTACAAGTGGCATTCCTATCTCTTTCTAGAACTCGCACTTCATACAATATATGAGTAATTTTGAAGAATAGAATGAGATTATCCGATAGTTAATGATGTAATTCAATCAAATGAAAAATATACATAATCGGGTGTACATATATAGTAAAAGTAATATATAGATTATCATTTAAGAGTAAAAATTACTTATTAGAAACATCTCATAACTCAGAATATTAGAATATTTATGTGAAACCATATCTTTTTAAAACAAATATTACGACTATTTACAAATCCTGTACTTTTTCATAAGAGTGTTTGCATCCATTGAGATCATTTCTGTCTTTAATAAGGAATTAACTTGATTTTTCCTTCCCACACTGACAATATTTTGTTTTTAACTATTCATTAATTAGGTGTTTTTCTATCAAAAAACACAAGATCTTCAACGTTGATCCAATAACTTTAGAACAGGTTTAAAAAGTCTCATTTTTTATATATAAATATATATTTAATCGATTATTTTTTTCAATAGCATATAGGTACGCAAACACTTGATTTTTCTCTGTCGAGTGTCAAATGATATTTTTACTGACAAACTTTTTAACATCTCAATAGAGACGAAGTTGGGATATTATAGAAGAACCAGGAACTCAAGGCACCTACAGAGCATACGACCTGTCATCAGTTGGTTTACGTAATCACTTTATGTGCTTGCGCAACGTTCACGTAAACCAGCCGATTTTTGTTAATTTATTTAATAAATATGAATGACAATTCAAATATGTCAAATACCAAAAAAACATAAGAATACACAATAAAAATATATGTAGACAGATATAAGAATTAAAGAGAATAAATACAATTAGATATTTAAAAAAAATATATAATATGCAAATTTGAGCATAAAATTAATTAGGTATGAAAAATAAAAGCATAGTTATAAAACACATAAAATTATTCACAGTAAAAATAGAAAAGTTAAAAAAGCATATTATTAATGATAAGTTATAACAAATAATAGCACAAGTTAAAATAACAATGGACAGTAAAATTGAAACGTAAAAAAGAACACATTATTAACTAGTAGAAATAACAGTAGGACACGTAATAAATACAATAAATAATTATAAGTAAAACTTGTAAACGTAAAACAGAGCATATTAATAATTTTGACAAATAAACACAAGTTATAAATTCATGTAATAATTATCAGAAAAAATAGAAATGTAAAAAAAGTCTTTATTATGATGGAAAATAAAAGCACAAAAATTATAAATACAAGAAATAATTACGGTTAAAGAGCATATTATGTAATTAATTATAAATGTAAAGGGAATCTGGAAGCAATAATGACAGATTTACTAATTAAAACCCTACACTGAAAGCTATTTCACACGATAAGATGAAATCAAAAGGATGTATTGGTTTAATCATTTTAATGTTAGGTAGCAGTGTTACTAAATTAAAATAAATTTTAAATTATTGTAGGTAATTTCACAAATAATATTAAAATTTAGATCATATTTTAATACAAATAGTTGAGGTATTTTTAATATTGAAGTAGCAATCTTTGAGGACGCCATTGAAGTATAAATGTAAATCCGTGAAAACTAATTCCGCTGTTGGGATACCAAATGTTTTGACATCCAAAAGAGCTGCAGTATTTAACCAGCGTCTTTATTTCTTTTAATTTATAGAAATAAAAACAAATAATATCAAAAACAGACTTAAAACAACACGTCGAACTCAGGAAAACTCATCACCTGACAGTCAAACTCTATATGAATTGACGTTTAGAAAGAGACGCGAGTCCCACTTGCAGCGGCTATATTCGCACACCAGATCGGCACAAAATTATGTGTTTTGTTGTATGGACAATAGCACTCCAGTATACCTATATCCACTGCCTTCTACAAATAACATAGCCGTGCTGTAGATTGGCGGGAACGCAAAAATTCAAACTAAAGAGACCTATCGCGATATTACATATAAACTTGTAATAGAGCAAATTTACATAATTTAATATTTGGCTGATAGAAAAATGCGTGCCAATACCATTTATTTTAAAATATGCAGATTTAATATATAATTAAAAGCAAGCATTACGACATTTTAACATAAAATATACTTCATTGAATATTTGTTCTTCTCCTATGAAAATGTATTTTTCAACTTCGATTCTATTGATATAAAAAATTGTTATTTTTTATTCGGCATATAAATGAGAATCAAATAATACTACTAATATTATATAATTAGTATACACAATGCATGTAATCAAAATAATATGACATGTAACAAACACATCCACCAAGCTTCAATTAAGAATAATTCACCCATTTGTTTAAGAATATTTTCATTTGATACTATCTTATAATTCCATGTTTGATACTTTTAAAATTACCTGATATTGCATTCTAAAATAAAGTATTTGTATTTTATCCTACATCTAAAAAAATATTTACTTACCATTACAGTGTCTTGAAACACACAAGTGAAAAGAACCGAGAAGGGGAGTACAAAAAAAATATTAAATTGAAACATGATAAACACAACTTTATTCCACAATCAAAAATTATAAGACACAAAAATACTATATACATGACAAGCAACTAGTGATAATACCGGTTAATATATAACTTTAGGATAATGTAGACATCTGATAATCAGAAGGAATAAATTTACAATGTTTATTACATAGTTATACCTATTATATGAAACTAAAATTAAAAAGGTATGTAGGAAGTGCTGTAGTTTGATGTATATCCGGGACCGAGAGATTGAGAAGAGTAGAAATGATAAATAAGTAAATATCTTGATTAAATTATTTTGCCTTAATGTCTTGAGTTCACAATATTAAATTTGGAATATATAGGTATTCGAAATTGACAAAATACTGTATAAAAATGCGTTTTTTTAGCAATTGTAAACAACTGACAACAGTTCAAACCACACCGACTGTTCGCAAATTCATACTAAAATTCATAGATACGAGTCGAAGTTAGGTCTCTTTAACTGTCAACGCGTTTTCTACAGCACGGCTTTGTTTGAAGCAAGGCAGTGCTATATCTCATTGGCCTCAATGTATAAACCATAGAAAACGCGTCATCTATGTTTTTATCTTGGTATTGTTTTGTTATTTGTGGTTTTGAATTTTGAAATGGCAGTTAATGGACGTCGTAAATTGACATTTATTGTTTAGTTCAAATAACATTTTAAATTTGGCTTTGTTATTCATGTTTTTTCTTTGAAAAATGACTTCTGAGTTTATAGAATATGAAAGTGTCCACGACTTCGATTATTTTCTAATCTCTGAAGATTTATTTAGAAAGAAATATGAAAATCATTTAATTGTGTATAAAAAAGAAATCGAATCTCTCAAAGAAGAATTCAGATTGTATCTAAATCACACTACTAAAATATCCCAATCCAAAGTGAAAGCAGCGGAAAATTGTCTAGTGTCAAACAAAAAAGTGCTTGTAGAATTGAAAAAAGAGCAAGAGCATTTTAAACAAGACATCGAAAGAACGTCAAGAGACAATTCAAAGATTTCTGAAACGATTGATCAGTTGCATGAGCGACTTCAGGAATTGGAACAAAAAGATGCACATTTAGCCGAATGTAAGTCTTCTTTTGGTGTCATTCAATGTGTTATGACGTCGCGTCGCCTCGCATTGTATTCGGAGCTAAGTGAGCAGTGAGAAATATTGTCATCCGTGTCGTGTATTTTTGTTGCGAGAAGACCACACTTCTAAGCGATCACCGAAACAGATATTTATTTATTTATTTAATATTGTTTCTCGGGCAACTAACAGGTACTATGTCAAATATTAATTTAACACGCACCCAATAACAAGTTGCCACATTCTGGAGACTTACGATATTAATCGTCTCACAGATCCAGACTGAAAACACAATTAAAAACTGTGTCTCCACCGGGAATCGAACCCGGGACCTTTGGCTCAGCAGTCAGATATCTAACCAACTGAGCCACGAAGGCCGACAGTCGATATTTATATCCTTATAATATTCCTTTTTTGTTATTACCTACTTTTATTTTCGTAACATTTTTGTTTTAATTGTTATAATTTCATGTTTATACTTGCTGTTTTTTTTGTTACATTTCTAGTGTTAACCCTTTAGGGATGAAATTTTTTTATTTAATTTATTTGTGTTATTTTTTTCCTTGTATTTTTTATTATTATTATTGTTATTATTTCGTTGTAAGTTCATGCTCTAATTGTAACCATGGACGAAAATGAACCTCCCGATAAACAGGGCGGATATAAACATAGGCAACATGCGTCGGATTCTGATTCCTCCGATTCCCTCATAATTCAAACTAAAAAACCAAAACTAACTTCAAATCCATCGTTAACTTCAACCGTTACAATAGATACAGATCCGAACATATCAAAATATGAAGAGAATACTATTATATCTAACCAGTTACTCCAGGAAAAAAAATATTACGACCAAGATGCTCGTGCTCCTTTTGCAGTTCACGTGCAAAGAGTGGATAAAAAAACTATTAATTCACTAGAATTTGGAAAGATTCTTTATGATAGGAAAGTTTCTAAAATCGTCAATGGATCTCTTAAAAGGGAGGGAAAGTACAGGGCAGCCCTCGAGTTCCAAAATCCCAAAGACGCGAATCAATTTATTAAAAATATTTATATTTTGTCTAATGATAATTATACAGCTTTCATACCTACATATAATTTGACGAGAATGGGCCTTGTCAGAGGCGTTCCCACAGAGCTTACTGAACAAGAAATTTTAGATCTTATTTCAGTCTCGGGTCAGTCAATCAAGGCTATAAAAGCTCGAAGGCTCAAATATAAGGACAAATCAGGTGAAAAACCAGAATGGCGTCCGTCTCGAACCGTTGTGCTTACTTTTGCTGGTCAAATTTTACCCAAATATGTTTATATTTTTTACTATGCTCTCGAAGTTGAGCTCTACACTTATCCTACAATGCTCTGCTTTAACTGCTATCGTTATGGACACCGTAAGGCAGCTTGCAGGTCCTCACCACGTTGTAATGTATGTGGTGATCATCACTCAACAGAGGAATGCAAGAAAGACCCGGAACTTCCTACTTGTGTAAATTGCTGTAAATTGCAAAGGTGATCATAAAGCATCGAGCAATACTTGCCCCGAATTTTCACGCCAAAAAAATATCAAATTTTCTATGGCTAACGAAAGCTTTTCATACTTCCAAGCGTCCAAACTTTATCCACCAGCAAAAAAGTCATATGCTGAAACAGCGGGTCAGCACTCAATACTCAATCCAATCATAAATCCACCACAAACATACACCAAAACGATGTATAAATATAATAAATCTAGGCCAATCCAAAAACCAGGATATGATAAAAACTCTCATAACTCTTTACTCCTCCTTCCGAATGGTAATTCTCGAACAACTTCCAATAAATGTAGAATCACTCTTGATTCGAATCTTGTAGATCGCAATGATACCTTAATTGATCTGTCTCGTGAAATGCAAAGTGATAACACTTCATTTGTACAAACTTTAGTCAGTCTTCTAGTTGAAACGATATCCAGAACTTCTATGCTACCGCAAAACGCTGCTAATTTACTTGAACCCCTAAAAAATTTCCTTTCTTACGACTTTGACCATCCAATTTCTAAATCATAACTATATTTGAAGTTTAAGAACGTCTACTTATTTATAAATACATAGTTAACCAATTTTTTCATCAAAAATGGATAATACTAAATTAATATTTTTTCAGTGGAACGTTCTAAGTATACAAGCGAATATATCTGAATTAGTTAACCTGTTAAACAAAGAGTCAATATCAGTGGGCGCTATTTCAGAAACTTGGTTGAAAAATAATTTTCCTTTTCACATACCAGGTTTCCAAATTATACGGGATGATAGGGCTGACGGAAGAGGTGGGTCAGCTTTACTTATTGA
The DNA here is from genome assembly GCA_963576475.1 of Molanna angustata. Taxonomy (NCBI): domain Eukaryota; kingdom Metazoa; phylum Arthropoda; class Insecta; order Trichoptera; family Molannidae; genus Molanna; species Molanna angustata. Next base: position 10,483,388 of record OY754965.1, read on the forward strand.
AAATAATATTAAATTTGATCCTCTTCATATATCTAATGTACCTGAATCAATTCAAATAATAGCAGCGTCTATCGTTAATATTTCAGTGTTGTCAGTATATGTTCCGCCAAATATTATTTTTTGTGAAGACGTTTGGTCAGATATAGTCAAACAAATTCCACCGCCAATACTGTTATTGGGTGATTTTAATGGTCACTCTCCAAGCTGGGGTAGTGATATTACTGATCGATCTGGCTCAAATATATTAGAATTCTTAGACTTAAACAACTTATGTTTCTTAAACGACGGTTCGCCTACTCGTATCACCCCTCCCAATCAAAACAGAAGTGCGGTAGACCTAAGTATATGTTCACCATCACTTGCCTCATCTCTAACTTGGTCAGTTCTTTACGACCCATGCTCCAGTGATCACCTACCCATTGTTATTAGATTGAACGATTTTTCATGTCCCACGAATCGAAAGAATACAATCTGCAAAACCCGATATATAACAGAGAAGGCTAACTGGGAAAAATATTCACTAAAAAACGAAGGAAAAATTAATCTGCTTTCTTCGCCTTCTATTGATAACGCCTTAGATTGTTACAGTCAGTTTATAGCCAAAATAATTTAAACTACGGAGGAAACGGTTCCAATTAGTAAGAAATTGAATAAAAATAAATCACCCCCAGCTCCATGGTGGGATGAAGAGTGCAATCGAATGGCGCGATTAAGAAAAGCAGCTTTAAAAAAATATCGGTTGAATATGACCTTAGAAAACTTTTTATGCTTCAAAAAAACCCAAGCACTTACCAAAAGAATTCTTAAAAATAAAAAGAGAGAAGGCTGGAAATACTTCTGTGATTCTTTATCACCGGAAACACCTGCAACGCATATCTGGAAAACAATAAAAAGCTTCCGAAGCAATATCAAACAGACGTGTGCCTTTCCAAATTCTCATGATTGTATTTCTGAATTTGTTCACAAAATATCTCCTTATGTTCCAACATTTGAAGAACTCAGTCCAAGTTTTAATCTAAAAGAGGACAATTGGCTAGACGGCCCATTTACAATGGACGAATTAAATTAATCTCTGGATTCTGTGTCAGATACTGCTCCAGGATTAGATAACTTGCCTTATAGCTTCTTAAAGAAACTGAGCGAAACCTCGATAAAATTATTTCTTGAATTGACTAATATTTTTTTCAGCACAGGCTTAGTACCAAAAGAATGGAAACAACAAAGAATCATTCCTATTTTAAAGCCAAAATGCAACCCAAATTCTGGTTCTTCTTATCGCCCTATAGCAGGGATGGGCAAACAGTCGATCGCATGCGGTTTTAGGGTCGATCGCGCGCATACTTACAAAAATGTACCTAAAAGTTTACAAAGCCCTGCCCGGCCGGCGTAATAATAGCGTAATTCTACTCCAAAATGAATACTTATCAAGAAAACAATTTAAAATAATCTTTATCAATTAAAAACGAAATTTATTTAATTTTATAACCATAATAATACAAGAACAATCGGAGGCGACAAATACGTGCCGCGCTTGATGTTTACCGCACGGCACGTGTTTGTCGTCAGTCATCGCCATTAAGTCTCGTACCTCATACAGAAATTGGATCTGATCAGACGTCTGGAGTCCGAACTAATTTATCAGTTTCTCCATAACTCTCGTTGACTGTGCCGCTAATAAGAATATCATTATTTTGTCCTAAGTGAAACTAACGTATCTACGGTGTGTATGTCAATATTAACCGAATTACCTATTATTTAAAATGAGTGCGCCAAAGAAGAGTAAAACTTACAATTTCAACGATGAATGGGAAGAAGAATTTTTCTTTACCATGGTGAAAGACAAGTGTATATGTCTCGTTTGTCGAGCTTCGGTTGCTTTGCCCAAACGAGGCAACTTAGAAAGGCATCATAAATCCTTGCATAAAATTTTCGAATGCGATTTTCCACCCAAAAGTGAAATGAGACGACGGAAAGTTCAAGATCTGAAACGTAGTTTAAAGGCAGAGCAAGTTATGTTTACCAGGCCGGCAAAACAATCAGAAGCTGCAACAGTTGCGTCCTTTAAAATATCTCATATTCTGGCAAAACACAAGAAACCCTTTGAAGATGGAGAGGTATTGAATGAAGCGTTTCTCGAAGGGGCAGATTCATTATTTGGAGACTTTAAAATAAAGCAGAGATCATGTCTGCCATCAAAGAGCTCCAGTTGTCTCGTCGGACTGTAACTAGACATGTTGAGATTATGAGCAAGGATATCGAACAAAAGCTAAAAAACGATATTATGAAATATACATTCTTTTCTTTGCAATTTGATGAATCCACTGATATGACTGACACTGCCCAGCTATGTGTATTTATTCGGATGGCATTTCCAGATACTACAGCTACAGAAGAGTTTTAAACAATTATACCTCTGAGAGATACCACTCGCGGTTCTGACATCTACGATGCTTTTTTAAGTTTTGCAAAAAACTACGAGCTGCCGCAATATAAACTAGTGTGCATTACAACAGATGGAGCACCATCAATGACTGGAAATACTAATGGATTTATTGCACTATGCAGAGCTAATGAAGATTTCCCGACATTTTTTTTCATTTCACTGCATCATTCATCAGCAAGTGTTGTGTTCAAAAATACTAAACATGGCAGATGTGATGAGTATTGCTATGAAGATTGTAAACTCCATACGAGCCAAAAGTTTGCAACGACGCCTTTTCAAAGTGTAATTGGAGGCCAGCGAATCTGAGCACACAGATTTACTGCTCCATACAGACGTAAGGTGGCTGAGCCGGGGAAAGTTCTTAGAACGGTTTCAAGAATTGCTGCCTGAAATTATTTCTTTTCTGGATCAAAGAGGTGACAACACTGAAATTCTTAAAAATGAAAGTTGGTTGTGTGATTTGGCTTTTCTTACAGACGTGACCGGTCATTTGAACACTATAAACTTGGAGCTGCAAGGGAAAGATATAACTATTATTGACATGATTAGCGCAATCAACTCATTTAAAAGTAAATTGCAGCTTCTGATTAATCAATTGAAAAAAAAAGATTTGAAAAATTTTGCAGCTTTGAAAGCAAGAGCAAGCACAGTATCAAATTACAATAAATACGAAACAGAAGTTGGAAATATCCTCAGTGAGTTTGAAAGACGTTTTTCAGACTTACAAAAATTGACAAACGTTGCTACTTTCATGACTTATCCATTTTCTTGTGAGGATGTTGAAATAATTGCTTCTGAAATATCGAATACTTTTGACATGGACTTGCCTTCTCTTGAAAACGCGATAATGCAGATTATTTCAGACATACACCTCAAAGCCAGAGCAACAGATACCACATTTTGGTCTCTTTTAACGCAAGAAAAATACCCAAATTTAAAGCAAATTGCCCAACAATTAACTGCTTTGTTTGGGTCAACGTATTTGTGTGAATCTGCATTTTCTGAAATGAAAATAATTAAGTCAAAATACCGCAATCGGCTTACTGACGAACATCTGTCTTCGTGTTTACGTTTGGCACTTAGTAAATACGTGCCTTCCTACGAGATATTAGCCGAAAACACGCAGTGCCATTCATCGACCTCTAAGTAGTATGTAGATAAGTACCAATTAATTTTTCTGCTTGTGAGTCGATCGCTTATCGTCCAATTTTTATGTTGTAGACCGCCGATGGTGTAAGTCTACCCACCCCTGCCCTATAGCATTGTCGTCTACCCCCCTTAAAACTGTGGAGCGGATGATAAAAAATAGACTCGATTGGTTTACGGAAAACGCGCAAATCCTATCGAAATTCCAATTCGGTTTTAGAAAGAAACACTCAACTTTGGAAAGCATTTCAATTTTAGCAACAGATATACACATAGCCAATGTTAAAAAAGAGTTTTTGGTTGGAGTTAGTCTGGACGTAGAAAGTGCATATGACCATGTTTTTCTTCCGCTTTTAAAACAACTTTTAAAAGTTGGGGTGTCCTTTAAACTTTCAGCATTTATCCAACTGTCGATTTGTTCAGGAGAACTTTGTTCTCTTAACATATCGACAATGTATCAAGCCAGAATACGCGAGAATTGTATGGAGAGGTCTACTTTTTTCACGGCTTTTCCAACTTTGAAGTCAAAAAACACCAACTTAGAGGCTTCGCAGCATATATGTTCCATACACGGATTTACTCAGAATTCGGAGTAGAACATTTCGTGTGTCTGTGTGTGTGTGTGTGTGTGTGTGTATGTCTGTGTGTGTGTGTGTGTGTGTGTGTGTGTGTGTGTGTGTGTGTGTGTGTGTCCCCCTTATAACTTTTGATCCGCTCAATTTACAGAGCCCAAAATTTCAGAATATATAAAAAGTTATAGGCTTACAAAACTTTTATACTCAGAATTTCGAATTTTTCTTTTAGTCAGGGGTTATCAACTTTTGAATTTTTATTTTATTTTTCCATATATCTCAGAAACCATAAAAGCTAGAACGCTGAAAATTGGTACAAACATAGAAAAATACAAAATCTCAAATTAGTTTTTTCAAAAAAATTCCAGGGTTTCTCAAACATTTTTTATTAAGAAAAATATTTTTTTTATGATAAATTTATGAGTTTATCTGCCTATATTTCCAAAACTTATACAATTATCGAAAAAAGCCGAAACACCCCAACTAGATAATTTAATTTTCTATAAAAAATATTAACATTGTAGTAGAAGATCTCAATTTTTTTTAACAATTTTTTTAAAAATTGAATTTAGTGACGACCGCTTCATACATTTTGTATGGCAGTCGCCTATACACAATATGTAAGAAGACTTAATAGTTTGATACTTCATCTCCAAACATACATACTATCATGCTATTTTCATATTCTGGGTAGGAAAAAAGGAACTTCCTCCATACTATCCTATCTTGACATACATACCTACATATGTTGTATAGAAAACAAAATATCTGAAAATATTCAATAATTTGTATTTATGGGTTTATAGTTTGGTACATATTCTTCAACTATACATACTATCGCTATCGACAGTTGGATCTCATGTGTTACATGCAACTAGTAATAAATCTACTGATTGATAGGGAAATAGTTATTGATTCATATGATACCACACCTATAGTCAGAAAAGTTTGTAAAGGATTACCGCAAGGATCATCCCTAAGTCCTCTTCTATTTAATATATTTATAAGTGATATTTTCCAACAATTACCCCCCGGTGTTAAAATTCTCTGTTATGCCGACGATATATTCCTATACATATCTAGCCAAGACTTAAGCAACGCAGTGAAAAGAATAACAGAAGCCTTAGACTATGTATCTTCGTGGTTGTTTTCACAGGGGTTAGAACTATCAGCAACTAAAAGCAAAGCTATTGTATTCACAAAAAAACGCTCCATCCCACACATTCAAATTCTGATAAAAAACCAGCCTGTACATTTTTACAACTCAATCAAATTTCTTGGTGTAGTATTCGATACAAAAATGTCATGGAATGATTATGTTGAGATACTAATTTCAAAAGCCCAGGGGGGGCCCAGGGTATTAGAGCAATTATTGAAAGAATTAACTATTAGAAGTAAATTGGGGGACAAATATAGACCTTTTTTACTAAATAGTTAGTACAAGACAATATTACCATACTGTCATCAATATAAAATATTACCGTTATATAATACACAATTTAAATTTTTGACATATAGCCCGAATATCTTATTTTCTTTTGGAATTGAAAAAAATCCTAACGCAAACAAATATTTTCAAAATTTGATTGATTCTGACTGGAAAGATTGGGACCTTTTCTTTACAGATTGCTCAAAGTCGCCTTCTCTCCATTCACAGGTGCGGCGATATATAGCTCAAAATATTCAATCGAAATTTGTCTTTCCTTGCATAACAAATGTTCTGTGTTTACAGCGGAGTCTATCGCAATACTAGAAGCATTGACACTAGCAAAATCTAAACAGTCAAAAAAAGCAATAATTTTTTCTGATTGCCCAAGCATCCTACAAAAAACTTACTCATCACCTTTTTCCTCACCAGAAAATGAAATATCTTTAAATATTCGAAAAATTCTCTATCAATTAAACTCCAACAACCAACAAATTATTTTAGCTTGGATTCCAAGCCATTGTGGAATAACGGGCAACGAAAAAGTCGACTTCTGAATGCAAAGACAGCTTCTGAATACAAAAGTAATAAAAATAATACGTATCCCATTCCGATCTCTTGACATTTTGTCAGAACCAGGGCCGGATAAACGTGTTTTTGCGCCCGTAGCAATATATTTGAAACCGCCCCCCCCCAACCTAAATTTTTTTGGAATTAAATTACATCGGGTCTAAAATGACAAACCATTGACATTTTTTTACATACACGCCATCACGCCGAGCCTCTTTCCGAGTACCCAAAGATAACCAAGCGCCATAACTGCGGATTTTTGATTTATATAATTAACATTTTAGGATTTAAAGCGCCCTTTTTAAGACAACCGCCCTGACTTCATGTTCCTGATTTTTCTATGATTTATCCGGCCCTGGTCAGAACCAAAACAAAACTTGTATGATAATTGGCAAGAATATTGGAATATCTCTTCCAAATTCAAGGGAAAATATTATGCTTCCATTCAAAACACGATCCCAAAGGTTCCGTCTAGCAAGTTTGTTATATCATCAAACTCTCGTTTGCGCAGCATCGGGCACTGCTGTATCAAAACACATCTAATGAAATTAAACATAGTAGAGGAAGCTTCTTGTGACTGCGGATTGGAGGAGGAAACGTATTCTTCAATTGTGAAAAATACCCCACAAAGGAATTCTACTTTAAAATAGCATCGATAAATCCCCTTCCAACAATAATAGAAACGTTACTCCATAACATAAATCAAAACACTTTAAATTTATTTTGCAATTTTTTAAATGAACATAAAATATACGTGTGACTGCAAAGGGTTAGTTCATTAACCCAACAGCTGGAAACAACAATAGATTATGAGCGGTAGTTCACAATAATTTTAAGTATCGATGCGTACATGAAAGTTTCATCTGCCTGAGAACACCACAAAGAGGTGAAAAGGCAAAAAAAAAGTCTTCTTTTTTTTAGATCTTGATTATCTCCACTTCTGATGTTAAAAACATAATTAAAAATGTAGATAGTACTTATTAAAAATTGTATAAATGTTTGAAGTATTATTCTGCCACTATGATGGTAGTGAAATTTCTTCCATGTACACTTTGCTGTTTTACATTACCTACAAGAAGACTTGTCGGCCTTCGTGGCTCAGTTGGTTAGGTATCTGACTGCTGAACCAAAGGTCCCGGGTTCAATTCCCGGTGGAGACACAGTTTTTAATTGTGTTTTCAGTCTGGATCTGTGAGACGATTAATATCGTAAGTCTCCAGAATGTGGCAACTTGTTATTGGGTGCGTTTTAAATTAATATTTGACATAGTACCTGTTAGTTGCCCGAGAAGCAACTAAATAAATAAATAAAAGATCACATAGCTGCCGTGCTGCGTTGAGTGTAGCTACAGGCAGGGCCGGACAAATCATAGAACAATCAGGAACAAGAAGTTAGGGCGGTAGTCTTAAAAAGGGCGCTTAAAATCCTAAAATGTTAAATATATAAATCAAAAATCCGCAGGTATGGCGCTCGGTTCTCTTTGCGTACCCGGAAAGAGGCTCGGCGTGATGGTGTGTATGTAAAAAATCCTGCTTAGTGCTAATATCTTACCCGCCTATTACTAACATGTTAATCGTAAACATTGTGGTAAACATATGCCAAATACCTACACAACCTCACACAAAAATAATCATTGTAATAATTTACTCGCTTTAGTGTTAAATTATCTACTTAATGAAGCCAGCGCCCCTACAACTAAAACCGCCCGGGCGGCTCACGGTAAACTCCATACGAGATGGTAACAGAAAATTTAAAGAAATTTCCAGATACTGCACACCATAGTGACTTTAATGATATGTTATACTTAGAACTCTTTTTGCTTGTTGATGGAACTTACATAAGTCGTTTACAATATGCGGAGCCTGATATCAACTATTTTCTTGGTGTCAGTCGCCGACACTGTTTAGGTAGATTTCGAAAAAAAATTATCTATGGTTTAGGATGATTTTGGAACAAACCCTAACCTATATCTTTCAATCATTCATATATTATTGTTGCTTTCTCTCTCTTTTGTCTAGTGAAAAAAAAAACAAAAAAAATGTGGGGGGGGCGGTTTCAAATATATTGCTACGGGCGCAAAAACACGTTTATCCGGCCCTGGCTACAGGTCACTATTTGCTATTTCCCTCACACACGCAGTCCACCCTCGTTTGTTGGCTCAATCAAATCAAGTAATTCACTGAGTGAACTTGTGCGATCTCTAATTGTTTCAATATCGTAATAGTAACAGTATTTCTTATCAATTTATCATGTAAAATAACAAAATTGAACCACAATTTAATAACTTTTTTCAATGTTCTGTGTCAAACTCCTATTTAAATTAATATTTCATTTCTTCATCCATCTTTGACCATGACTTTTATTATGATAATAATTGATTTTTGATATTATTGTTTCATTTATTTTTCAGTGAAAAATAATTTCTATAATGAAGTAAAAAAGGTTTACAGTGCATTAATATTGGCTAAGGACTACTACAAAGATAAACTAAAGATGTATTTTACCATAGAGGCTGGGTCACTGGAAGCTAAGGAGATATCAGTTTTAATCAAATTCTTTACATCAAAGAAGGACAGCAACTCGAGATACTCTCTCACTATTGTCAGAGACACACATACAAAAAAAGTGAAATGTAAGAATTAATACGTCAGTCAACTATTTTAATTCAAAATAAAAATAATTTTATGGTTCAACTCCCTTGCATAAACCACAATAATTTCAAATGAATAAATCCTAACCAATATATTATTGAATATGGAGGAAAATTTTTATATTTTTTTGCACAATATCAGCTTTTCCAGAGATTTCTTTTAGTACTTATACTTCATCTTCTCCCTAGCTATATACCAACTTTTTGTCTATGTTGACTGTTCAGCTCTCCTCGTCCTTAACCTCTATGATAGTGAGTTTTTGTATGATGTACATACCTATACGGAGTTAGATATTTTAAATATAAAAATTTAAAATAAAAAGTATTACGTTTGATGACTCAATAATCGGGTAGAAAAAAATAAATAAAAGATACCATTTTACAAAGTTTTTTTTGAAAAATCGTATGATTATTTCAGGTGTCTTCAACTATTGGTTGCGGTGTCAAAAATATTCGTACTCTAGTAAAAAATCTTTATTTCATTTCTCTAGCCGTACCGGTACGGCCATACTTCTATTTGCTATGACATTTCCTGCCGTACGGGTACAGCCATACTTACTTAGAGGTTAAATTATAGGTCCTTCTGTCCTGTATTATGTCACCTAGGCCATGTCTCTGCAATTGGTTTCGTCTTTGCACAATCCAGGAATTCTTTGGTCTTCCTCTGGATGTAAGTCAAGGAAGATCCATGGAGATCGCTTGGTTTACCATGTGATCTGGCGGTCTTGCGTTCAACATGCCTGTATTATCCCATCTGTCTTTCCTCTATCTTACTATGTATATCAGTAACGTCCAGGGTTCGACGAATGCGTGAACTTTTTATTTTGTCCCGTAAGGACACTACAGTTGGCCATCTCAGCATACGCATTTCAGCAGTTACCAATTGTCTAGAGAAGGAGTTGTACATTGTCCAGCATTTGGAGGCATAGAGAAGTGCCGGTCTGACAATTGTCTGGCACATTTTTGGATTGCATAGGGCTCCCGACATTGATCTGAACCACATCTATTCCACACTAATTCTGTGGTTAACATCTGCTGCACATTCTCCATTTTGATGGATGAGTGACCCAAGATATTTTAAGGAATCTCTATTGGGTAATGTCTCTCCATCCATTTGCATTATAGGAGTCTTTTGGGATCTCTTGCATCATTCTTCTCAGCCTTCTCTCCACTGCTGAATATACTATTATTCTCCTATTTTGTATTTTCAGTAGCAGACATGGCTCCAAAATTGGAAATATTCAATCAGTTGAACAACAGACTACAGGAGACTGGAGACATCCCAGGATTTTTATGTTGTGTTCGAAAATGTTTTATTATCGATAGTGGTAAACATAATTCATAAATTAATTATTGGTTTTAAGATACTTAAGTTATATCTGAGTAACTTTTTACAAACACTTTTAATTTAATATTTGAAACAATTTTTTACTATTAGATTATTCTAAAGTTTATTCAAGAGTATTAAAAACAAATAATTGATATTTCTAAATAAATATGCATTATTATCTTTAGCTAAGAGAATTTAATGAAATGCATGATGTTTTTTTTTTCTTGTTTATTATTGATGCTTTTCATTCGACTTCAGTACCAGTGTCTTAGTTTCAATTCTCAAAATTGATTTCACATGCTTTCTTGCTTCTCTTATGCGCTGGCAACAACAGTCAGTTGAAATAAATCGCCATTATTTGACAATAAACTTGCCACTTGCACAGGTTATAAAAGTAATTGTTTACAATATTTTTTTTTACTGAATTTGAAATATTCGCAAATTGTTGTAAAATGAATATCATGTATAGGCTGATATTATTATGTAGTATCTATATAAGAAGTTATAATGTAATTTGTCAGTAGTTATTAATTTATTGTATATATGTATTATGTTTTAGTAAGAATTAAGGATTATAAATTTATTTTTCATTGAGCTTTATCGGCAAATAACATTCTAATGCATAAAAATGCAGTGCTCATCAATTTTTAAGACTTGTGCTCATATTATACCAAGTTCAGCATAAATTGATTTTTTGTTCCATGTTAGTTTTCCGTTAAAATTGGTATAATTTTCGCAAAACATCTTGAACGAGCTTCCAGTTGGGTAGAGCGCAAATTTGTCTTTTTGCTTCATTGGTTTATGTGCAAATTGCCCCCCTTCTCGGCTAAAAGTTTAAGATTTTTGGCTACAACTCTATATCAAACATATATTTACAATAACATATGTATATTATTTAAATTGTGTTTTATTTAGTAGTGCACTTCATGGTAATGTTGGTACGATTGTCAATCAGCCAAATAAACTGATTATTGTTGCCATATCTCCAAATTAAGTTTATCTAATTTAACATTTAAAACTTGGTGAGATATTTTAAAAGAAAAACAATCTGAATTTAAGTAATATGATAGAATGATACATGTCTTCTATAAATAATTTAAACAAAAGAAACTTATTTTGGAATGATTTGTGCAGATTTGTGATATATGACTTTTGCAAATAATATTACAAAATAAGAAAAATAATTCCATAATTTTAGGTGATATTCTGTTTTTAACATATTACAACACCAAATGCAATCATACCAACGTAATCACAAAGTGCACTCTTAAATGAAAAGCATTTTAGTTCCAACAAAGTTCTATGAATACACACATTTTATTAATATTTTATCTATAATAAATAGCAATATCTATAATAAATAAAGTTTTTTTTTTAAACTTTGTTTTTCTTGTGATTTTAATTTTTTTAAACATTTTTTTTAAATCAATCAACTAAGACCTGAATGCACAGTCTTAGGTAACTAAATACTAACTCCTAACCTCACTAGAGTATTTAGTATTCTTAAGTTAAATTTTGTGTTGCAGAGACAATCTAACTAAATACTACGCCAAACTTAAGGTCGATGGCGTAGAATTTCACATTATTGTGTATGAAGAAAAGAGATAGATAGTTTAATATTTTTTTTATAGATCGCTAAATACTCTGTTTGGTATTTGATTTGACAAAATTACCAAATACATATTTGACGAAGTCGCTAAAATCATCATCCATCGAAAATATCTCATATTTTAGTATTAAACCACTCATAAGGTTCCTTACGATCAACCTTACTATTTGACAGTTCTCTAATGTTAGTTTACGCCGACACAGTTCTCTAATGTTAGTTTAAGTATTTAGGTATGTCTCTGCAATGCAATTCTCATACAAAAACTTCGTAGCATCCTCCAGTTAGGAAGCCACGTGATCTCCAACTTAAGTGAGCGACTGTGCAATGAAAACATGGTTAGTATTTAGGTTGGACTTTGCATTCGGACCTATGAGTTTCGTATGTTTTTGTGTGCATTGCATACTATGGATTTTTGAGTATACAGTTCAAAATATAAGTTCGATCAACTCCATATTAAATATTGATATATTAAAGTGCATTAACTTAATTGATTAATTTTTCATTGACATTATATTAATTTTTTCTATTATATCATCTTTTAATACTTTCAAAATGCTCTCACCTTCTGGGAAAAAACTAACATTTTTGTTTAAAGAATGTTTAAGTACAACAGAAATGAATGGAAATAAAAAGGAATTCGGCAAGTCAAACTTGGAAGAAAAAAATGTGTAGATTTAATGTATTGGGGAGTTTAGTACTGGCCACAGCTCACTGTTTTTTATTAATATTTCTATTATTGGTACATTTAAAAATGATAATACAAATGAATTATGTTATATAATTCACACATTCTAAGATATTACCTCAATTTTTACTGAACGATGTTTAGTTTTAGAGCAAAATATTGGGGATGGCCTTAATATGTACTACCCGATGCTTTGTAAAAGATGAAAATAATTATTTTAAGAAAAAACAAATATTTGGCTTATATCCATCGGAATAGATGAATCTAACAATAAATTTAAGTTTATTCAGCTTTGTTAAGTGTATTTAGAATTATTATGTATTTAAGATTTATTTAGGATCAATTATGTATTTTTTGATAATTATAGATTAATTATTGGACGTCCTAAAACAGGTTCGTCTGTTTCTATTTGAAGGTCCAATGAGACAATATAACAAAATAATGCAGCGTAGAACAATGAAAAAAAAAATTAACATTCTCAACATCTAGTTATTATTATTATATGTTATCAGACAGGCAGCTATGCTGATATGTCTGATCTCACAGCAGTATTCACTTGTTCAGTCTGTCAAGTCTATTTAACACATTAACACTTTGTGCAACAACTAGTTCTGGTGCCAAACTGTTCCACCTAGTGATGCGCGATTCCGAGATGTTTTAACAATCGAGACAATTGCAGTTGTCATAATATACAATCGAGTCAACCATCGACTCGCTTTTTTACAAAACAATCGAGATGTTTTTCGATTGTTTCGAGTCAGCGGAATCGCAAATCCCTCTCGATTGTTTTCATTTGGTTTGGTTACTCAGTCGATTACATGCATCGAGCCGAGGTGTACGTAACGAAAGAATTGGACTCGAATCAGACGAATCGCCGTGCGCTTTGTTAACCCCGAATATGATACATTGTATTTTTAATTAGAATTTTATTTATTTTAATTTCATTTTTATTTTATTTATTTTAATTTCAATAAAATGCCACGAAAATTTAAAAAAATAAATTGTGTGTAGGTAATAAAAAGCAGATTCATTAAAAAGCTCTATATTTATTTATTCCCATGGTAACTTCTATCTAAAGCGGCCTACAGACGACACGGTTGACAACAATGTTTGTCAACCTTGTTGACAATAATGTTGAATAACGAACTGGAGGTTGACAACCAAGTTGATCAACATCATTTCCGATGATGTTTCAATTGAATCAAGAAGTTCGTGTGTGAATCTTTTGCTTCTTTTAAAGTGAATTTATAATTTATCTAAAGTGACATTATACTTTTTTGTTTCATATTAGTTCAGCGTTTAGCATTAAAAATAATGATCGAAGATTTTTTACTGTGCGTAGTCTTAAATGAGTTGTGTGAGGAAGAGGTACATTCTACTAAAAAGAGGAAAATTTGGACAAAGGATTGGTATCAAAATCGCGCCCAGTTTTCTCATTACAGTTTAATGAGCGAATTACGTGTCACTGCACCTCACGATTTTAAAAACTTTTTAAGAATGTATATCTCTATCTCGCTATAGAGATATACGAATACAAATAAGAATTTATATAGAGATATACAAATACGAACAAAAATAAAATAAATAAACAGGCAATAAATACACTGTGCAAGTTTAAAATTCTACATAGGTAGGTACTTTATTGTTCCGTCGTGTTCAAAAAATTGAAACATACTGAGATGTTAATCAACTTGGTTGTCAACCGCCCCACACACGCTAAACATCGTCACCAACATCAAGCTCCGCCCACTAAATATCAAACCGATTTGATATTGTCTCAACATTGTTGTCAACATGAAATATCAACCGCCAACATGCCCACAGACGTTCAACATTGTCCTCAACATGGCATGTTTATGACAAGGTTGTCAACCAAGTTGGTCGTGTGTAGGCCCCTTAAGTGTAAGGAAAGTTATAAATATCGGCTAATAATTTTGAAAATTTCTTGGGCTGCGCAGAAATTTTGACAGACCAATTTCGAATTTTATGTTTGGTTGGTAAATACACAAACTGCCCCTCACCATCTTGAAAATCTTTTAATTTAATTGCCGATATTTGTACACATGATTTACTCAAGTAATTTGTAGAAAACTACAACTAAAACATGTATTTTATTCCCGTCGCTCCGTCAATATTTTCGATTGTTCTTGATGACTCGCATCACACAATCACAGTCACAACGCATGTCGAAAACAGAAACACTCGAATGAAGGCACCATTCGAGATGAGAATCATCGAGATGTCAGAACAATCGAGATATTCAAACAATTGACAAAAACCTCTCGGCATCGCGCATCGTTAGTTCCACCCAACAACTCTATTGGACAAGAAATGCTTCCAGGGATTCTGCCTGAAACTTTGTTTGTCTAGCTTCAAACTATGACCTCTTAAATTGGTATTTTGGTTGAGGCAGAACATCAGCTTCAATTCAGGGCAGTCATAGTATTTGTTTAGTATTTTGAAGGTTTCTATGAGATCCCCTCTCTTTCTCCGTTCCTCAAGAGTAGTGAGCAAAGAGTATATAATACCTACGGATAGTAGTGAGGACCAACACATTCAGACCTTCTTCATATGATAAGCATCTGAGGCCATTTCCCAGTTTGGTTAACCTTCTCTGCACCCTTTCCAGCATGCTTGTATCTTTCTCAAAGTAAGGACTCCAAACTTGGTAACCATATTCCAAAACTGGTCTCAAATAAGTTTTATAAATATTATAATCAACAAATCATTTAGTAATTGCTACATAACATATTATAAAATTTATATTGTTGTTCTTAGTGCCTTTTCACACGACCCGGTTGTCTGGTAGCCGGCGCCGGGTAACTGGCAGCAAAGTGTATGGGCACGCATGGTAGCTTTCACACGCACCGGAATAAGTGCCCATACAATTACCAGGCGCTGGCTACCAGACAACCGGGTCGTGTGAAAAGGCACTTATAGGTAGTTAATGATGTATAATGTCACTATGTATCGATAGTAAATAAATGTGCATGTAACTTCACACAGCAAATAAATTAATTTTAGACCTTCTTTTGGTTAATCTATTGCTCGTCAAGAGATTTTGTATCTTTATATATGATGTCAGCATAGGCCTTCACTATCAAGAGACGACTACACAAAAGAGCTGCGTCATGCTGGATTGACAGAGCCGGCAACGGAGTTGGTCCAGGACAGTACCTACATCCTGGAGAAACTGGATGATGACCACATGCTCCACACTGGAAGCGAACGTGGATTGTAATGGTCATGATGATATTATGTATTTAACGTTATGTTTATAAAACGAAAAATGCTTTCATTAGATATATAAAAAACATTTGTGCTTTATTGTACAAACTTACATATATATAAATCTTATTTTAAATTACATAAACAATATTATGGTCGTAATATTTCATTAACATATTCCTCAACATGATATACATACATCTCAATAGTTTTATTTCACAATAATTATATTATATAACAATAAACAGTTTCAATTATATATGTAAATTATTTTTTACTATTTTAACAAAATTATTATAACACATTTCTACCATGTAACTTATACACAATTTACACTTTAAATTATATATTATATAAATAATATTAAAATATATATTATGGAGTGTAAGGCCAGATCTACCTCATAACATATTAAATTCAAAACCCTACCCGCAAATTAATTAACAATACTTTATCATTAAAATATTTTTTACCCGTGGTTGTTAACATAATAGATTCAAATTTTACTTCAGAGAGCTGACTTTTTACAGAAATGAAAGAAAAAATTGAAATATTATTTTGAAAGTGCTTCTTTACACCCCGTTCAAGTGGTGAGATTATTATCAAATGGTGCCTCTTTTTAAGAAAAGAATGAATACCTATGTCATTGTAACAAGTACATAAAAATCCTCATACATTCCTTAAATTAAGCATATGCTTGTTCTATGGGTGCACGAAGTCCACTGGATTACGAACCCAAACATTATTCCAACTAACCAGTCAGAGGTCAAGCAACTTGCTAAAATTTTACAGCGATTAATTCTTTCTTGTTTCATTTTTGTTCTTTGATTTCAAATTATCTATGCTCGATCCATCTCCACAAGTGGCAGATCTGGCCCAGGTGAAGTAGAATTCAAATTTCACAATAAAAAAATAACATTACATACTAAATATGTAGTTTGTTCGAATATTCTTGTATAAAAATAATGGGTTAGGAAGAGTTTGGCAGATTTTGAAGGAACATAGCACGATGCTCTACATGTAAAACACTTCACTCCGCCTTATAACACATTAATACTGAAAATTACTTGTTTATCAATACAAGTATCCGTGCCAAGTTTCTTCTATTATCTGTCGGCCTTTACATTTTTGTCATTTTATATTATTGTGACAACTAAATGTTACTCAATTATTATCAATTTAAAAAATGAAAAATAAATTAAATCAATCCATTAGTGATATGTGATTGTGATTCAAGATAAAAAATAGTATAAATTGTGTAGGTATTTTTTTATAGATATTATTCCTCCAAGGATATTATTAATAATCCTGGTACATTATTTTACATAATACAACTACAAATAAATTGAGTCACATTCAGTTGCCAAAGGTGGCAATATGTAACGGAATATATGTATTTTAAACAAAAAAGTGTTTTTTTTTAGTTAAAAAAAGTTGAAAAATAATAAATTAGAGAGTATTCTATTATAGTATTCTTTGGCCAATATAAATTGGCAGTTGCCAGACGTCACTACCAATAGATTTATATCTGGAACTGATAAATTATGTAGCACATATTACATACATAGTTAATTGTGACAGTCATGAATCTTTCTTCTGACTGTCTCTTTTTACATCGTGGATTTTTAAAGTGACAAAGTCGCTAAAATAATTTCTTTTTATAAATTAATGATGTTTTATGGAATCTATTCCATGTATGTCAACATTCAATAAATAAAAAGCTTAGATATTTCATATTTGACATTTTCTTATTATTACGTTACCTATTAAAAAATTGGCTTGTACATTATGTTCCAATGATTTTTTTTTGTTTTCAGAGGAAGATAAAATAGGTTAAAATCGTTTGACACAAGAATACATTGATATCCGTATAAAAAATATTTTTAATATGTATGTATGTATATATAAATAGGGATTTGTAATATTATAAAAAATACAAATGACATAATAAAGAATTGAGAGCAAAATGATATCTTGTAATATAGAAAGGATGAATGAAAATTTCTGGATAAAATTTAATAAGATACAACACATATGTTATCAAAAACTATCTCAGTCTTATTTTTGTGTTCTACAAAACATTTAACATTGAATATCTGTTACTGTTGATCACATCTACTAATAATTCACACATGCATACATTTACAATTCACAGAAAGCAATACAGAAAGATAATTATCATATTGTATTTACAATTCAGGCATTTAGCATCACAAATGAAAATCTACGAAAAATGCCATTTTTATATTTATATTTGAATTCAATATTTTAATTAAGAACCTTGTTTTATCTTCTTTGATGTCTTTATTCGATTCAATCCTAAGAACCCAAATATGGGTTTTAAATATAATATTAAATCTATTTACATAACAGTCCTTTATAGATTTATCCTTGTGATACTAAATCTCATAAATTGGTATGTACTTCAGAATATAAATATTAGTAAATAAGGAATATTTTCAATCGTTAAATGCTTCAAAAGAAGATTAATTCTTTGATACTCCATTTCATCAAAGCAAAACTTATGGCACAGTAATGAGATCACAATAGTACTGTGCGTGTTTTGTTGAATTTTAATGTGTGAATATGTCAATATTTATATAACATGGTATAAAATTTATAGTAATATGTAATAGTTTTTGCATTAATTCCTTTATTCATAAAACCAATAGATTCTCTTTGCATTTTCACTTTCAAAGTGACAACTGTTTATTTCTATAATAATAATATATTATTTGTCCCTTGCAAATTGTTTTAATTATATTATGGTTCTCATGAACATTAAATAAGTCATGCAAAATAAAATAAATATGAATATCT
Organism: Molanna angustata; assembly: GCA_963576475.1. NCBI lineage: Eukaryota > Metazoa > Arthropoda > Insecta > Trichoptera > Molannidae > Molanna > Molanna angustata. Next base: position 10,501,867 of record OY754965.1, read on the forward strand.
TTCTCTACCATTTTTTTTTAATCAAAAATGAATGGATCATCAATTTTATTGTAATATTCAATTTAATTATTTTATTTTCATATCTTCATGTATTAATAGTTTTGTAGGTGTTGATCAACAAAGTATTTTATTTAACAAATATATCATATTAACAAAATTACAGCAATTATTTTTCTACACAACCACAACTATTATTATTGTAATTATAGTTTTTTTAAAGAGCTTCACAATTTACATCACATCAATACATATTCAGTATTTGTTCAACCATTGTAAAACATCAAATTCACGTTTTTCCATCATTTATGCTGAAAAACTCAAATCCTAACTAATTTCATACAAATTTGCACGAAATTTTATAATACACAAAATTTTTACAATTTTCTGTCTAATAATCAATGAAACGAAATGCTTGTTTTTGGTGTCCACGAACCAAATAAAATAATTTCTCACTGTTACAAGAGCTCAGAAAAGTCTAAAAAATAAAAAATATTTGCGAATTAAACAAGACAAATGTTTAATACCATTTTTGGCACATTATTATTATAAATGAATTCCTCTTTTTATTACTTATTTGATAAATACATACAACAAAAAAGATAATAAAGAATAATGAGTTAGCTAAATCTCATTTCCTTCGATTTTTACAGTTTTTGACTGAAATTTAACATTTTAAATAAGTATTTAAAAAGGTATGAAAATAATTAAATTAAATAGAAGAGTATAATATGTTTACAATCATATTTCTAGATCTATATTATAACAATCAACTAACAAACTGAAAATAAATGTTTCAACATAATACATTAGGTATAGTATAATATTATACACAGAGTCAGTTGAGAAACAATAAATAAATAATCATTAACAAATAAACACAAATTATGGAAGAGTATATTATTAAAAAATAAAGATTTATTACTTTATCAATTATTTTTAATAAACTATTTTAAAATAAACTACTTAGAAGGAATAAGTATTTCACATTTCAAAAAATAACTTTAATAGCATATTATGTATAAAAGAACAACATAGAGCTAATTACTTCTTTACAAATATTAGTATAGTACATAAATAAGGGCAGGGTATTTAGTGGAGTTTTTCTAATATTACTAATATAATTCACTGGCTCAAGTAATAAATGTTTGATTCAGTATACTAAAATAAATCTAATAACTATTTATCATATTTTGTTGATAGAAACATAGTGTTTCCCAATATGTATACAATTGAGGTAATTAATTATTCAATATGTTACATCAATTTAATAAAATATTTTACACATTCATGAAAACAGTGAATTCCAAAACTACACAAACATAGACAAAAAATACCTCAAAAATATGATTTAATGAGTGCATTTTATCTTGTGTATTATTTATTTAGTCCATTTTATGTGTGTAATTCAATTAACACTCATTTAACTGAATCATCTATTAAATGCTAATACAATTCATAGAATAAATAAATACGAAAATAAGAATATTGCTAATGAATCCATAACACTTTGAAAATTTATTAATTCAAATACACATTTTTATACAGTTATCTATATTTTTATTTTTTTTATTTTAGTGATTTATAGAACATATATTTACAAATAGGCCGAAAATTTAATTGGAATGAACAATAAAACTAATCAATCAATTCCTTTCAACTAAATGATAATTTCAATTAAAAAATAAAACAATGGTCATCAAAAATATGACTTGTTTACAAAATATTGTAAAATTTTATAGGAACTTTTTTTAAAGTAATATTAATTACATTCCATTATTCAAAAAAAAAAAGTTTGGGTTCATTGTTTGAAAATTGTGCAAAAGTTTTAACAGACTTGCATTTCCGACTTACAAATATTTGTATTGAACACAAATCTCTCTCTTTCAATAGAAATATAAAATTTCATATGTCATTAGAATAAGTAAATAGATATTTTTCTAAAAATAGTAGATAAAAGGTTCATAAAGATATTATTCTTTTCATTAAAAATTAATTGATTCTTTGTGATGGTTAATAATAATAATTGGATGATCTATACCCTTTTATTTTAGTTTTGCTGCTTAATGAGAAAACATTAACATGTGTTTTTGATATGACTATATGTCTTTAACACACAGACAAATTAAAAAGGGAAAAAGTTTCTATACAAATATATATGAAATGTCTAAAATAATATAGTATTGCTACACAATAACCTGTATAAACATTTCTATTATAATATAATAAAGGAATCGTCAATCATTTTTTATAAAAGATGATTATCAAAGTATTTAAAATGTCATGAAATTTCGATTCCTTTTGTTAATTATTATGAAATTGGCTGTTAGACTGTTCCTTAATTGATCACTCATTCGGTATACATACCAAGATGATCTCACTGATGAACTTTACTAGCCAATATTTACATATTTTCATAATCCAACTTTAAACAAAATAACCAAATGGTAATAATATAATATTATTTGTCAAAATATAATATAAAATTAAAACACTTCTATTAAAAAAGTGTGTCGGTAAATCAAGCAACATACACAATGTTACAATATGTTTCAACATGCATTTTGTTTATGTAGAGCCATACTCTGCATTTCTTCATCTTAATTTGATATTTTAACTAATAATACATTTGCTTTCAGTATTTCTATTTAAATGTTTAAAAATTGTCATATACTTATGACAGCTGACCAAAGTATACAATAAAAATTTGAGTCAAAACATTGCGTTGACATTTGGCTGTTAAGTCACCTAAATTTGAAATTTTATGCTGTCAATCAGGGAACATTATACAGTTAATATAAACTAAACCACTGAGAATTATTCAATGAAGTTAATTGATGTAACCTTAATACAATATCATATTTGTGCTATAGAAAGAGAAATTTCCATAATGCACTCTAAATGTTTGGTAAAATTTTCATCATTTGGTCAAACTATGGCTATGATACGTATTTGATTGATTGGAAGATATGGATTTAAAATTCTTTTAAAATCTATAATTATGTAAGTTAAGAATAAGTATGAATATAGTGGCAATGCTATACTATACATTACGAGCCTCGACCCCCTTATCTCTAAGCAACTGCCATTTCTAAAGTATACCTACAGTTATAAACACCTTAGTTTTATTTCGAAAAATGACTTAAAAAATATCTAAATATATATGATCCGAACGCTTCGTACATGCACAGAGGGTTTAAATATTGGGTGTTCGTATTATCGAGGCTCTAATGTATATAAAAAGGTTCTATCAAAAAGGTTCTATGTGAAATTATGCAATTTTTGAGTTCAAAAGGTTCTATGTAAAGAAGAGGAAAAAGATCTATTTTGGCCATTCCCTTGAAAAGCAACAATTCATACAATTCAGCCCAAGAATTGTTAGGTAAAAATGAACAATGACATTCAACTTGAAGACAAACAGTTAATTAAATCAATATTATCACATAATCACAAATCATAGATTGTCATTTCTTACTAGAGCAACATTTGAGAAAAAAAAAATAATGAAATTTATGTAGGTAAAAATATTTCCTTCGAAAGTTAAATAACTTACTAAAATGTAACAGTTCCCAAAATTTTATGACAACAAAACATCACATGTCATGTTCTTGGAAATGAAACTTTGGGTTCTATTGCTCTTAATTTTGTGCAGCAGTGAGTGATATAATCTTTGTTACAAGTTATAGGAAATATATTATTTTACGTAAGTGTTCTCGTACAACAATATTGGTTGGTAAAAAAAATGTTAGTTTAAATATAATTTATGTTGAAATATCAAATATTGTAAATAAAATTAGTTAAATGTTAAAACACTACACTGGAACATAATATTAATATTATTTAGTAAAAATATAATACTCCTTGCATAAAAATATAATTTGTACTTCTATTAGTTAATATCGCTAAATTTTACTTAGATAATTTTATAAAAACTAAGTTTAAAATAAATTTAACCCATACAATAAAATTCATAAAATAATGTATAAATATCAAATTTAAAATGTATTATTATGCAGCACATTGCACAACATGGACTATAATATAAATTTTGGTTTTTGACTTAATCAAAATGTAAGTAGGTTATATAAATATAAATTTTCAACAAAGACGAGAAAGTATAAAAAGCTATACCATATTTATACACAAACATATATAACCAATAATTATTTTTTATTCGACAAACAATATTTATAAACGGTACTACTATATTCAGACGAGACGGATCTTGTTCATTTTTTTATTGAATAATCAAATTGTAAGAAGTGCGATTCTTTTACTTATATTTATAATGGACCCACATTAATTAGTGCGGATAGCGGATGAATAATTAAAATTCAATTTATTTAAATAAATTAAGTCTAAAATCATGATTATGTTGACTAATCAACCTATAAATTATTCATAATTAAATTAAAAAAATTACAATGATCTATGATACAAACATAACATTCCATGAGATAAATGCTTTAGGCATACAAGGGTTACATTTGCGATAATTAAAACATTATATTACCAACACATATTAATTACTAGAACCTCAATTTTAATTATAAAATTAATTTAGTGTTATTCTGTGCATTCACTATAATAACTGCTTTTGTGTTGGTACGCTTGCATAGTTTATAATGTGGCGAATTAAGTTCTACTGAGTTGCTAACACATTAAACATTTCGCTACTATGTAAATTTACGGAGACTGCTTTTATAAATATTAGTAATTTTTTTCGCAAGGGAGTGGAGTACCAGTCGGAGGTTGGTGGGTGAGTGGTGAGCGTGATTCGTGTCATAAAGAGGCCCCTTAAGCCAGCATACATAAAAATAAAATAAAAATACATGGTCGCAAGCCTGTGCACGTGGGCCTGGATTCATGAATCTAGTGAAATCACGATTGCCTTTATCTTTTGTATCTTTATAACTCATTTTATTGTTTTTGGGGTATGTCAAGAAACTATTTTTATTATTCATACTTTGTGATGAATAACTACAACAAAATTAATTTATCCAACTTGGTGTTATCTATATTTTTTTCACATCTGGCGAATTTTTGTTTCTTACATCTGACAACACTAAAGAAATCTTACCAACACGAAAAGAGTTATAATTATAGTGAACGCGCTATATTGGAGCCTTTGCCTACCGAAAGATTATTTTTCCTTTTAAGGTTATATAATATAGTAATATGAATGTAATCTCGTCTGAATAAGTAAAATTAAAAATATATATGCCAATACAATTGACAATAGTTAAACCATTGTTAGTTACCAATAAAAATATGTTGTCAACATTGTTACATTACTTTGTGTGCTAAATTTATTGTAAACCTTTACAAATATCAGACTTTTGTTTTCAAGCAACTTTGACTTTGCCATTTTTGTGATTTGTAGCATCGCCATTCGTATAATTTGTATCACCGTTGATATTATTTATATCACAGTTGATTTTCTTGACATCTCCGTTGGTGCGGATTTCACCGTTTGTATAATTACTCTCCGGTTGGCTCTTCCTGGAGCTGTGGGTCGGAAGCAGCAATGCCCCCAAAGCGATCCAATGTAGAGAGAAATATAATCTCCTGGAAATGGTACACAGTAAATTATACAAATCCAGTGGTGTAGAAAAATACCTCTAACTTTACAAAACACTCATCACATTCAATTCAAAAAGAATAGGTGCCTAGGTTAGTATATATTTATATACATTTAAAATTCATAACAAAATACAGAAAAATCTCACTAATGTGCAGTAATTAATGCATAAGAGTGACGGATTAGCAGAAAATTTTGATTATTGGAATGGTAAGTATGGGTTATAAACCGGTAATTACTTGTACAAAAATTATCTATTAATAAAATACAAGTCAATTTGATGTTTATTTTGAATAATCTGTAGTGCTGAATTACTAGATGTGAGAAATTAGTGTTATTTTGTGAAATATTGATACTTTTTTAGGAAAAAAAGTGAATGATCTACTGGTCAATTTTATGATAAGATATTTACCTGTAAAGTGCTATGCTGGGAGCAAGATCCAGAAGAACAAATGGCACAGTGGCATACGTCATGAACACTCTGGTTAATGTGAAAGCCAAAGCATTATACAGTCTACTGCTGGACCATGCAAATGGCTGGGCAAATTTTCGCACCTGAAAATGTTCACTTTGCATTGTACAAAGGTAAATTTACTTCTGATAAATGTATAAAAATGATAAAAACTAAATATTTTTGAGTGATATATTTGCTATTGAATGTTTCATCTTTTTACTATCCAGGCATTAATCAAATGGTTGATGGTAATGAGCAGAAGCACGCTTATATAAATAACTAAGGTAATAATTCCAGCTTGTCCTTCCCATCCATTTAAAGACCACATTTCAAGGAATTTAAATTTATTTTATATATGAATAATAACTAACATATTGGACTTAGTGTTCCAATATATTCTGAACAGAAAATGAACGGACGAAAACATCCCATAGTAATTATAAGTCACAGTTGAACTAAATAAAAATAAGTGATATTTTAAGGAATTTTAATGTAATCATTTCAGATATTAAGTTGAAATTATAGTATACCTTCCGAGCAGCCAGTGTGAATAGTGCCCCAGTGGCAAATGTAAGATAATACCCAGGATAGAATCCATGCCAGATGGCAGAGAGAGCATACGTCTTGAGAAGCTTAGCCGTCTTCATGCGGCTGTATACAGTCAAGCGAAGCCAAGCTCCAGTACCGGGGTTCCATTTAGCCACAGCATCCCGGAAGGTCTCTGCCGTCTGTAAAACATATTTCAAAATATATATGTTATGTTCTGGTAAAAAATTTATTCTTCTAAGAGACATCACTCTGGCAAACATTATTAAAGTCAGATGATTCGGTCATTTTCAGGACATTTGAAGATTGTTCCTTTTAAATTATATATACATAATTTTATAAATATTCAACTGACAACTAAAACAACAATGATGTCTTTCAGTGAAGTACTACACATACATGTTCGAATGGGTATTTAGTTTATATTAATTTGATTTGATGTATCATAATGTAGCTAATAATAAAATAGACTGAGAAATTACAGATAATAACAGAACAAGATAAGACCGCTGGTTGACGATATAAAGGGGGAGAAAAGTTTAAATCTATTGTTGTAATTTTCCAAACAATGTAACAAACATTTGGCAAAAGACACTAAAGCATGCATAAAATAAATTTGACCACATATCGGAATACCAAACACATTTAAGGAGGTTGACAATCAGGCAGCGTAGGAACCTACCATACACTCACATTTCTATACAATCAATTTCAATTTCACAAAAATCAATTTCAAAACAAATCATTTTCACTTCTTCTTAGAACACTTATTGCCTCTTCGTTCAAATACTGAAAGATCGCTCAGTATCCCAGTACATGATAATTCCTTTTTCACCACATCTTTCTTCATATAAGCAGCCCGACTTTGGAATCACATTCCATCGCAACTTCGAGTTTAATAACACTTCCCACTTTCAAATAAGAAAGAATCAGAATTTGAATTGTTTATAAATTGTGAATCACTCCTAAAAAACTGCAGATTCTATGTTATAGGGAAACAATAGTCGATGGGAAATACAAAATAATGGGCTCCCACAGGGAAGTGTGCTTGCACCCATTCTTTTTCTTATATACGCATATGATCAGCCCATAAGGCCCAGAAATGCACACTTCATATATACTGATGACCAAGAAATAACAGCACAAGTTGATACATTTGAAGATGTAAAGAAAGATTGCAGGTATGCTGGAGAAACTAACGGTGTATTATAGAGACAACTACCGTAAATCCAACCCAGTGAAAACTCAAGTATGTTCCTTCCATTTAAAAAATAACAAAGCCAAAAGAAGCAGGGTGTTGAACTAGAAAATTGCAAGAATCCTATATACCTGGGAATCAAACTGGACCGAACTCGATCATACAAAGTGCACTGTATAGACATTCAGAAGAAGAAGGCTGTCAGAAATAGTATCATACGAAAATTGGTTGGCTCGAGGTGGCGAGCAGAACGAGTGGCAGAACGACAGCAATCAAGCTGGAGAATATGGTTGCTCTGTTTGGTGGAAATCAGCGCACATACAGAGGGTGAATACCTCCCTAAATGAGGTAAATAGATTATGCTATCTTGTGCTTGGTATCTCAGTTAAACACGTATTTGACTTATACAGTTTATTATACACAAGATAATACAAGATATTAAATACACATACAATATACAATGATAGGTATAACTACGCGACGGTTGGTAGGTACTAAACGTGATGACCGTGAAATGCGGAACAGCTGACTGCCGCCGTCCGTCGCTTTTATAGGTACATCCTACACGACACACCTTCTCGCATGCCGTCTCTCTCACACACATTATCCAGATACCTCACATAGATTAATAAAGGCATACCCCAAACCAACGCAATCTAGTAACCAGTATGCTCTTAGTAGAATCGCCCCGCCAAACATCAGGCGAGAGGTGTCAGCAAAGGTGGAAGAAGCAAACAGCTCACAGATCAACGACATATGCTGTATGGACACCAACCACCAGCTGGATGCTTCAAATCTCAAATGAGTTTCCTTAACAAGACAACAAACCCCTTGCGGATACTCCTAAGACTATAAGAGTTTGTGGAGGGACACAATAGATGGCACACAAGGGGGCATTTTCAATACACGAACGGAAGTACTCCCCCCAGGACATGACCAACCATGGCCAATGTGGAAAACCCTCAACAGGATTAGGATTGGGGTCGAACGTACAAGGTAAAACCTCCAGAGACGGGGAAAGTCTGTTGAGGCGATGAGTGACTGTAGACAAACGCAGGACACAGAGCACTTCCTAGTATGCTCAATGGCTCCTGGCCAGTGTGTCTTGAGAGTTCTTACTGAACGTGCTTACCTAGAGGACACCACAAAATGATGGGCATTTAGGGAACAGATGGGTATTTAGGTAGAAGAAGAAGGTAAAATATAAGTAGGTTATAATATAACATTGATCCATACCTCAAATCCAATAATATCCACATTACTGACACGATCCCATTTGGCGGGTGCACTGTATCCAATACCAGCATTGTTACATACAGCATCAGCCAATAGCCACGCCAAATAATATTTACATCTTACAGCTAGTGTTGCTGCATAGCAGAACCAGACTAGATATGTTACTGACCACTCTGATGGAGGTTCATCTAGGAAATAAAAAAATATATTATTAAAGCAGTTTATTTTTATTTCATACTAACTGGTACCATCGCTTGTTATACCCTATTTGAATGTCATTTGAAGTACATTCTTCAACAAGTACTATAAATGTATGAAAATCAAAGTGGATAACTGACAGAAGCTAAGTTGAATTAATTATTGGCCTTCTAAGTTAAGATAGGAATCTTGAGATTAGAATGATTTGTCATTGTTTTAGAATGAATGAATGTCATTGTTTTTCAATGTGTATTTCATTCTGTGTTTGTGAAATGGTAAGTCTCATAAATATAGTAAATTATAATTTGTTAAGATTAATATTATTGCAATTATAAATAATGATTTGTTGTTGAATTCTACTAGGGGCGTTCATTATAAAGTGTGAATGAGGTACAAACTCTTTGGAATCAAAAAAGTTAAATACTGGCTGATAAAGATTAGATTTGAAAAAAAAGGTAAAAATTTGAATATCCTGTGTTTTTTTTTTATTGAAGTCTTTTTTTTGCAGTCTGTCATAGCGTGTTGTCGAAAATGGAAAAAGGTGATTTGCACGTGGTTAAAATATCTGTAACGGACCTGGAGATCAAGTGCAGATTTGAGATAGCAAGAGCTGCCTTTAATAAAATGAGATCTTTCTTCTGTAACGAAAAGCTCAATATGGACCTGAGACAGCGGATGATGAGATGTTATGTGTGGTCTGTGTTGCTATATGGCTGTGAGACTTGGACATTGAAGGTTAACACCATGAACAGGCTGGAAGCTTTTGAGATGTGGTTGCATCGCAGAATGCTCAAAATCCCTTGGACAGATCTGGTTACGAACTCAGAAGTCTTAAGTAGAGCCAGAACAACCAGGAAACTCTTGTCTACAGTAAAGGTCCGCAAGATCACATATCTGGGTCACATAATGAGGGGGGAGAAGTATCACTTGCTCCAACTAATACTGAAGGGCAAGATAGAAGGTCGCCGAGGGACTGGAAGGAGACAGATGTCCTGGCTGCGCAACATTAGGGAATGGACCGGCTTCAGGACCGTGAAGAAGAAGATAGAAGAAAGTATCTGTGCTTTAGAAATTTCAATACAGAACGAGTTAATCAAGACTTACGGGATACTTTAGGAGCAAATGCTCCACCGTATTCGACAGTTGCACGTTGATGCGCTGAATTTAAACGTGGAAGAACATCTACCAAAAATGACCTTCGCTGGTGGGGTCACCTAACAACGGTAGTGGTCAAAGAAATTGTTAAGAAAGTCGAAAATATTGTTTTGGCTGATGGTCGTGTCACGGTGAATTTTATAGCCGAAGAAACAAAGATTTCGACTGTTAGTGTGAATAGCATTATATACGAACACTTGGGGATGAAAAAAGTATCTTACCGATGCACAAAAACAAACCAAGGGGGCAAGTCTGGTTCAATCGGCGAAATCAAAACCCTCGTGATTACCCATATCATGGATATAATTATTATATGGAGTTCTACAATATCTTTAGATGTCATAGAACTCCATACAATAATTATATCCATGATATGGGTAATCACTTGGGTTTTGATTTCGCCGGTCGAACCAGACTTGCCCCCCAGGCTGAACAGTTTTTGAGCTTTTTTGGAACTTTTACAAGATCCTGATCGTTTTTGGGTCGATTAACAACCATGGATGTAACGTGGCTTCACCATTACGATCCAGAAACAAAATTACAGTCCATTAATTGGAAAAGACTAAGAAATTCAAGGTGAATCCTTCCACCGGAATGATCATGGACTCTTTTCTGGGATAGTAAAGGGGTGGTCATGATAGAATAACTCGACCATGGAGCTACTATTACGGGCTCTATGTATGTAAAACAAATACAAAAAATGCATAGTGAAATTCACGAAAACGTTGAGGCAAACTATCAAAAATTGTTTTGTTTCATCAAGATAATGCCCCGGTTCACTGGTCCACCATTGCTATGGCTTCAATTCGAAATGCTGGCCTCGAAATACTTGAGCATCCTCCATACTAACCCGACCTTGCCCCTAGTGATTTCTATCTATTTCTAAGGTTGAAAAAGTACCTGAGAGGGCAGAGATTCGAAGATGATGAAGCAGTTGTCACTGCAGTACAGGAATTTTTAGGGGCCCAGGATTTAGAAAAAAGATATTAAGTACATTATTATGCTAAAAGACAACTATATCAAAAAATAAAATAATGCCCCTCGTTTAGCTTTCCTTTGAATGTAAAATCTACAAGGTTTATTTTATCTTAACCCGTAAAGATTTTTGTAAAGTAATAAAAGCAATAATACTTATCAAGTAGACATGCATTGATATTTATGTCCTATATCTTATCAATACATTATTTATTCTCTATAATTTAGATATTCTTATTCTTGCCTCGTTTTCATATAACCTACACCAAATGCAATATTATTTAAGCATTCTTTACTGTCTAATAAATACAAATTATATTTATTTATTTATTTCACTTCATGTACAATATTATGTCCTATTCTGATTCGTCTAAATTTATCTGTCTAAATTTTAGTATATGAGAAATGTCAAAAAGTTGACTGACTTTATACGGGACTCATTATGTCACACTGCGCGGGTAATATCCCTTTTTCCACGGCTCGTTGATTTAGATGTTTTCGTATTCTGAAACGAATCAGAATAGGACATATTATGTGCACAATGGCGTTAATTTTATGTGTGTTAATCAATATTCTTAAAAAAACTTACTAGACAATTGACTGAGAGGATACTGTGGTGATAACATGAGATGCAATGAAGCTGCAAATATAGCTCCACACAACTTGCCCCATACTGCGCGTCTTCTGCTTGGTTCATCCGAAAGCTGAAATGAATTATGTTAGAAATTAAACATGAACGAGAGGAATTATTATATAATTCACATTGATACATCAACATAAAGTTTTGAATATGGTAGCTAAAATAATAACAACATATGATATCACACGAAAATGAACAGTGGTAGAATCCTAAAAAAATAGAGAGAGTGCTAATTATTACAGTAGACCAAACACAAAACTACAATTTGTAGTGGTTCCAAACTTGGTGTGGAAAAAGCTAAGTCTTAACCAAATTTTACTTTAAAATTTGTGACTCGGTTGGTTAGGTATCTTCCTGCTGATCCAAAGGTCCCAGGTTCGATTCCCGGTGCAGACACAGTTTTTAATTGTGTTTTTGGTTAGTATATAAATCTGTGAGACAATTAATATCGTAGGTCTCCAGAATGTAACAACTTGTTATTGGGTGCGTGATAGAATAATATTTGACATAGTACATGTACATAAGTGGCCCGAGATTTAATATAAAATTAAATAAATAAATAAAAAAAAATCACTAGAGCTACTCCACACCATCAATATTCATATTAAGATTGCAAAAAGATCATTTATCAAAGGGTTTATTGTGTCATTTTCATTGTTGCATTCTTCTTCTTCCTTCAGACCTATCTACTTCCACACGGGGTCAATATCATCAGCCCACATTTTATGAAGCCGTCCTATTCCCCTTTTCATATACCATGGTCTCCATTTCCGAATTCTAAGTGTTCATCTGTTCATTCCCTGTTTGGCAATATGACCCGCCCATTGCCATTTAAGTTTTGCGACTCGATCCATGATATTGACAACTTTTGTCTGGCGTCTCATTTCCTAATTTCTTATTCTGTCTCTTAAGACTTACGCCTAGCATTTGCCTTTCCATGGATCTTTGAGTGCATTTAAGCTTATGTATGGTCCGCATAGTTGGCGTGATAGTTTCCAAACCATACGTAAGCACAGGCAGGATACATGTTTCAAACATTTTTCACTTACAAATGGGAATATCTTTGTTCGTTAAAATACAATATATTTTTATAAGTAAACAAAACCTTACACCAAAGATGCCGGTAATGTTACAAATTAACATAAACACGTATTTCAAAAATGTTATGTATGTATATTCAAACAATAATGAATGTAAACATATTATGAACCTGTCCTCTTTAAACAGTCATAAATTGAAGAACTTTAAACGGTGAAAATGTTGGGTTAAATTTACTTAAACTTAAATATTTACAGTTCATCCTGTTGGATGGAAACCAAGCAAATGTTTTGACAATTAATAACCGTTTAGTTGTTGTTGGACTCGAGCCAAATATTCAGTGCAATTTTATTTATTGCTTTTGCAGCTAAAGCACTTAAATGAACGTTCGATTTCTGAGAATTAATAAACTGACTCAAGAGGGCACATGTAATGACGAATCCGATCGAAAATAAACAATTTAAGTTATTAACATTTTAAATAAAAACAAAGAACTGTTTAAAATATTGCTCATGTACAGTAAAACTTCCAACACCTGACATACTTTTCACTAATCGTGAGATAAAGAAATTTTTTTACCCAAAGCGTAAATACATGTTGTTTGACTATTAAATCATGATTTTTTTAAATTAATAATAATTATTAAAAAAGTCGATTGGCTCATGACAATAATTTATAGTTAATATAGTAATTGTAATAGACTAGTCGTTAATATACAGCAACACTTACTTCAGTTCTTGATACTAAGTTTGGTTATCAATATTCCCCTTGGAATGCTTTTTCGTTCATAGTTTTTAGTTATTCTGGCAAATTTTTGTAGTCACGTACACAGCCACGGTATTCTTTCGTGTTCAATTATTTTTTGTAGCTCTCTCAGTTAGAGAGTAATTTATTGTACAAATGTTGCAGTTGTGGTTTTGTATTCTCTGCCTAATTCTTAGTTCAGGGTCATCTATTTTTCCTATTTTTATTTTGTGTATTAGTTTTAATGTTTCATTCAGTGTCGTCGTTTGTATGTTTAGTTTCTTTATAAAATCTAACGTTGGTTTCACAATGACAATGTAAAACAAGGTAAGAATCAACCGGATTGATCAATAAGATTTCAGACATCACTATACTACATATTCAGAGGTGGTCTGAGGAAAGCATATGCTCCATTGCCAAACAAAAATGGCCAAAATACGACCTCAGAAGAGACTCACTCACCAGTCATATCGGTATTAACAAGATACTGGGTCATAGGAAAGCATGCCAGAAGGCTGGGACTGGAGGCATATGATTACTGCAGAGCATGCCAAGACGAAGAAGCTCCTTGAGAAGTTTCCCGGTGGACATAGCGTCAGCAGATATCGGAGACGTTACAACATTCATTAGCCACTCATGTCGGTTCAGTGTGGATAAGCAAGGGAAAGAACAGCCTCATTTGTGGTATCACAAAGCGCCAATTGGCTTGAGTGTGTTATCCTTAAGAACTGCCACCCACAAAAGAAAATAATAGACACTGATTCTTTATCAACTCAAAAACATTTAGTAAAAGAAGGTATTATATCTAATTTTACCTGCATTGGATGAGTTTTGTTGTAAATGAAGTTCATATATAGCATGAAGGTGAGGGATGGACCACATAGAAGAGTTTGGAAGGCCAGTGAATAAGAGAAGTATTCTAAAGCGGAAGGAAGCTTTGGTAATGCTTCATGTCCACCTAAACAAAAACAGTTTAATTAGTACAAAATTTGTATGTGTCGTCATACGCTTCATCTTTAATGTTTTATTTGAAAAAAACATTAATTAATAATAGGTGGAATGAATTCAGCGTATAAATAAAAAGTATTATGCAATAAGCAAATTTTATTATTGTAAATAGTCAATCAAAAAAATTACAAGTTTTAATTGAAAGTGAGTGAATCCAATTCATTTTGCATTAGGTTTGATAAATGATATGTCAATCAAACACCTATTTATAATAAATCTTAAGTTAGTAATGGTGATCAAAACTTATTGAAAATAAAAATAATTAACAGTGAGTGAACCAATGCATTTATTTTGATTGATGGTTACTGAACCAATTTTATTTGGTCTCATAATATAAGATAAGTAGGTAGCTATATTATTTGTTTACATGATTAACAATGAATGACTCTCATTTTCCTTCCATCTCAGTTAATGATGAGAAATACAAATTCTCCCCCTTAGTTTTCATATCTAAATTTATTTTCTAAGAAATCGATAAGAAAGAGGAGTCAATCTATAAGAATAATACTTACTCTTACATTTTACTTAATTCTTACTTTTAACACAAATCTATCTCCTAAGATTTATTTAAGTATATCGATTGTTAAAATATTTTTAACTTATGTGTCATTAGTTCATATTGCATCATACTGAATCTATTATATTGAAATATCTACTATTTAATTCTTCCAATAAGCATAAGTTTACGTAAACGAATTTTGCTTTCTTTATCATGTTGGCTGTAAGTGACAAATTATAATCATGTGACATTATGAGTAAACATGTGTAAATGGTAATTAGACATATGTAAATAAGATAGAGTTAAGGATCACATAGAAAATTATAGCACAAGATAAAATATTCTTAAAGCAATTATTTATGTTTACTTAATTAGTGTTTTTTTTTCCTAATTATTTTGGTAAAGTATTTTTATTAACCTTTTGTGATTTCTTGATAGAATTCTGTCATTATTTTGTTATTAAAATATTGAGTTATGTTCTATAATTATCAAGTGGGGGATAATGAACGTTCCTCAACGTCAATAATAACTTTCAACTATAGTTTTGTCGACGTTCCTCAACGTCATGGTCTATAAAACATACTATGGGAAATAACTTCAAAATATGAATAGCAGAGGCATCTATGGACAATATTCTAAAACACTTTATAAAGCCAACACAGTTTTTATAGTTATCAATGTAGTGGTAAAACTTATAAATACTATGTGATGTTATCATCTGTATTTGTGATGCTGTAAAGGCCCCCATTCACGATCATGCCATCTTTCCAAATGGCTTGCTATCACTCCAAAGCGCTCGTGAATGTCAAAACCCGCGCAGTCCAATTGGCCTGACACACCAAAATGGAATTCCAAACGATCGAAACTCCATAGTGCCGCGACAAACAGCGCGGCGCATCTAGTCAGTACGGCATACTCGTGAGTGTGAAAACCAGTGGTACATTGCGCCATCTCATTGCACTGAGCTGTTTCACACTCTCACGAATGCGAAAATACGGCATTTTCTCATTGTTTTTTTCTTTTTATATGTAAACAAACCGCTATAGCAGTTGTATAAAACTCATCATCAGAATTATATCTCATTTTTACTTGAAAATTTCAAAACAAAGAAATTATTAATGTGAAAGCGCCGACAGCTTGTGTATACTAATTTTGATGGCTCGATGGCGCGCTCGTGAGTGTGATGAAAATTTTACAATGGTCCAAATGGAGCCGGTCCATATGGAGCGACGCCGAATGACACGATCGTGAATGGGCTGCTTTATGTTATAGAATAAAACTCAAACCCCTCAGCAAGACATTTCACTTACGAGGGCACTCCCCCCCCACTTGTTAAGATTCATTGACAAGTTAAGAAAATCATAGATAATATTTTCCAAATAAAAAAAAAACATACCATTATCTCTGTTTGGTTTTGTTGAATTGGCATCTCCACACTTTTCTCTTCCATCATGAACCCAAAATGCAACGGATGTCACTCTTTGAGTTATTATCATTAAAGGACCTACATAAAGAAAAAAAAATAAACAAACATACAAGAAAATTATTTACTGTACGTTTTATGCATATTTTTTATTCACAAAAACAAGATTGATATAAAAATGTTTTTTTTTGCTGGAGAAATCATACAACAATCCAAATTTATTTAAATACAAAAAGATTCCGAGTTTTGGATAGTAAACCTATATTTTTTATAACGCACAAATTGAATTTTAATTGATAAATTTTGATTAAATAACAGTAATCAATTTACCATTCACAACTGGTAAGCAAGATATGTTATTATGTTCATTTTTAAATCATATAAATGTATTTTTAAATTTTATTAAAACCAATCACAATCCTATTCCCTTCTGATGATATCTATTTATAAAAGAGAGATTTATTCTATAAATCGCAATCAGACTTGATTTTGACAAATATCATATTTCCATTTTTTAATCTTTACAATTGGTTAGTAATGTGGGCTGACATAGCTATTTTATATTTGTACAAAAATATTTCTAAGATATCATAGTTTAGGTTAATGTAATATACCGACGGCTTAATCCGCAAACAAGATAACTCCAATTTTTTGTCAAATTGACTTTATTGCACGAACAGTTTTTACTAATTCTGACACATCGTTACACAAAACGACAACTCCCAAATATTCTTAAAAACTTCTAAAAAACGCTACACAAAAATAAGATAACTCCATACTATACAACTGACAATTTGGTAATAACGCTAACTCCGTTGGGTTCCCGTTGGGAATCAATCCGTTTCAAAATGTTAATGATTCACTCTCAAAATTTCTTGCAACAATCCCCAAAATGGAGTGCCATTATTGCCCAAAAGAAACAAAAAAGATGTACCTATTACCTGAATGGACACCGAAATAGGCTTTTTTATGATTATTATGTTACTGATTGGTGTTCATCACGTAACATAAAACCTGTGTCGATAGTCAAATTTAACAATACTTTAGATATAGAAAACATAATCATTATTTCGCCTGAAAAAAGACCAGTGTGAAAAGTGTATGGCACACAAATTAGGACACATAACTTAAGACGAATATTTAAATCACACCATTAGAAAAGAAGAAGCAAGATCTGAGAAGGAAAATGACACGATTAATGAAGAAATTGTTCTGTGTTTTAATGTCTAAGCGCTATTGTCTGCTCCTAAATCAAATGTATCATCGCTTTATTACAAATCCAAAAAAAACGTTCAAAATTTTTGTGCATTTGATTTAAAAACAAAAGAGGGTTAGGTACTGTTACTAATGGAATGAAACGGAAGGAGGAGTAACTGCCTAAGAATACTCATCTGTTGTAATTCAGCTAATTACAAGTAAAAATTTTATATCTGATAGCAAAGATATATATATAGTTATGGATGTGCAGCACAAAACAGGAACGTTACCATACCAAACGCTCTTACAAACCTGGCAAAGAATGAAAATATAACAATCATCCAAAAATACTTAGAAGTCGAACATACGCAAATGGAAGTTGACTCCATGCATGCCACAATCGACAGAAATCTCCGTAAAAAAAAACTATTAATGTTCCGGCTGAGTATATTGTTATTTGCCGAAGCGCTAGAAAAGATCCAAAACCTTATAATGTGCAATACTGAACTCACTCAAGTGCTTTGAAGACGGTAAGTTCTACAAATCGATCCGATCTGGAAAAATGAAAGGAGACCCCAAAGTGAGCATAAATATTTCGCAACTAAAATAAAATTGAAGCTTCTGATTCTATACAAAAACAAAATATTGCATTTGCAGGTATTTACAAGTTGTCGTTGAATATTATACCAAGTAAAATAAATATAAGTTTTTTTTTCTGGTGAACAAAGTAAGAGCACTAAAGTATACTCCTCATGGTGAAATATTTTACAAATTGAAGTTTTTTGACGAATGGAAATTGCTCCTACAGCGACGGGAATCAATTCCATCAAAATATTTTCAGCAGCTTCCCAATCTCTATTCAAATTATTCCCCTTACAAAAAAAAATATCACGATCTACAGGATTTGAAAATGACAATCCCTTCTAATTACCATTCATATTATGATAATTTGCCTTATGTTTTGTAAAAAAATAGGTATAACAGTTTAATTGTAGGTACCTACCATGTTATTATATATTTCAACAAAATACAAATTTGACCATTTAATAAAAAAAATATTGTTTATTTGCTTTTCCAAACATGCACCCATGAAACTGAAATAACGCTAACTCCATTGAAAGTGTATGAAAATATAGTTTGCAAAAACGCTAACTCCTTTTTATGAAAAAATAAAATTGAAAATACCTATATTGATGCTTAAAAATGTTATTATTAATGATTTTGAATATAGAAATACAAAAAAACACCAAAAAAATCCATGTACGATTGCGGATCTTGTTTGCGGATTAATAATACCACATGGTAATAAATACTGCACGATAAAACTAAGAAAACTACATATTATATTTGTGATATTGTCGGCCTTTGTGACTCAGTCGGTTAGGTATCTGACTGCTGATCCAAGAGTCCCAGGTTCAATTCCCGGTTTTGACACAGTTTTTTATTGTGTTTTCAGTCTGGATTTGTGAGACAATTAATATCGCAAGTCTCCAGAATGTGGCAACTTGTTATTGGTTGCCCGAGAACCTACATAAAAATAAAAAAAAATATTGCTATCCTATTAAAAGATCATTAGATGTAATTCTAAAAATGAAGCGGCATTCATGTAAGAAATTTACCATTTATAATGTCAGCTACTGATCGGTAGATAAGCTAAGCTTAATCTGCCGACTCCCATGGCACAGTTGGTGAGCCGTTTGGCTTCAGTGCGGGCGTCCTGGGTTCGATCCCCAGCAGAGGAAAAATTTATTTAAATTCATTTCTCACGCAGTTATTGCTTCTCTGGGTTGGAAACACTGGTTAGTTGGAAGAAATTGCCACATGGCAATAAATTTGCCACTTGCACAGGGTGCATGGGTGTTTATATTATTATTATAAGGTTCGACACTTAAAGGAGTGAATTATTCCTATTTGAACCTCTGTTGAATTTCTTAAAATGTCAATAAATGAAGTGTATGTAAAAATTGGTGTAATTCTAACCTGTTATATCAAGGTTATATGCTTCTTCCAAATAAAATTGTCTGTGAAGATGTATACATGAGAGGTAAGCAATAGCAACACCCAACACAGCACTGAAAACAAATCATCAAATTTATTAACAATATTTACATTAATAACAGTTCTTTATGTGAAGATTATAACATCTTGTGTTCATTAGACTCTGACACTATGCAAACAGTCCATAATTTTGATATCTTTTAATTAATACATCATGTTGAATTTTAAATTCATATTTAATTCATCACAATAATACCAAAATATAGATAAGTAATATGAATGAATTCAACTCACTTTGCCATAATCCTCTCCGGAAGAGTTTTCATCATAAAGAAGCATATTATGGGTAGCAGTGCTAAATGTATAGCTTTTCTGTAACAGAAATAATATATGAAAAATCAAAGGATTACAAATTTCAAAACAAAATGGTATCTTATCATACATGTAATGTGAGAAGGATTGAAAAAGTTAGCCAAATTCCACAATTTAACATTAATTGCATTTAGTTATAAAATAGAATTTAGATGGGTTGATAGCAGAGCGGTTAGCGCGCTGGGCTAGTAATCCAGTGGTCTAGAGTTCAAATCCTGCCTGGACCGATTTCGTTCACCTATAGCACAAGAATTTATGCTTAATTTAGGGAAAATACAGATACTTTTAATAATTTCAAAAGAGCTGATTGCCCTAGAGATAAATACAATGAATTCAATTTTGCCGCCCGCAGTGGCACAGTTGATAAGCCGCTTGGTTTCTGTGCGGCCGTTTTGGATTTGAACCCCAGCAGAGGAGAAATTTATTTAAATTCATTTCTCACACAAATATTGCTGCTCTGGGCTGGAAACACTGGTTAGTTAGAAGAAATTGCAGTATGGCAATAAACTCCCTGCTTGCGCAAGGTGGAAAGAAGTGTTTATTATTATTATTAATTTTAAATCCTGTAGTTTCATAAAGATGTATACTTGGTTGATTTAATAATATTTTTTATTAAAATGCTTTTATATAAATCTTGTGGCATGGCATAAATTAATATGGTAAATAACTTGATGAATTTCGGCAGAGGGGGACGTTTTGCGCAACTACCTGCCAAGCACATATTTGTGGTCTGCGCAGCCCATATGATTTTTAAGATTTTCCAAAAAGATTTCCAGTAACAAAAAGATTTCCAGTATAGAGAAGGTAAGTGATAAGGTAGGTAAGGGATTTATTATATGTATGAGTATACAAATCAAAAATAGTCTTTATGCTAGTTAGTATTAACAATTTTGTACAGTAAATTGATTCAAGAAAGACATCTTTTATTATCTGAATTAAGGAACCAAAGATTTTTATTTCATTGTGTATATTGTACTTATACATATATTATCTTTTGTATAACAATATATGTAATTGTTATATTTCAATATGTTTTATATTTATATATCATTTCAGATTAGATGCATTGGATTGAAGGAAAAAAAATGTAAATATTACAAAAAATGATAAGTTTATATTATTATATGTAAAACAATTACACGGGTAATTAATAAATGACATAACATTAAACATTTTACTGACTGTGCACTCGCTTACAATTGTAATGGTTCAAAAGGTTATAATAATAAATTAATTTCAAAAAGCGCATTATTAATAATATTCAATTTGATACGAGCCATATTATATGACATATCTTAAATTATAAACATATTAAATAATAATTTATAAAATAAAGTAACATTTTAACAGTAATTTTGTTTCAGCACATGCTTATATAGGATAGAACGCTTTTAAAGATCCATTAATTTTCTTATTAATCAGGTTTCAGATTAATCCTTCAACTTTTTACTGATATTTATATGAATCCATTCACTACTTATATTGCTTTTAAGCCATGCATACATACAAACATGCATAAATGAATAAGTAATGAACTTACTTTCCGAAGCAAAAGTATCCCGTGAGCAGTCCCAGTAGCAGGCAAATAAAGTGACGGGCATACGGGGGAGCGCCTCTGAGTGGCCCTCTGAGGGCGCCAGCTGCCAGAAGAGCAAACACCTGCGCCAACAAGAAATTCACCTGAAAAATAATAAAAAAAAAAAAATTATTAGAGGCAAAATTTGAGTTATTTATTTCTTAGTAAAAAATGACTTCAAACTTAAGTGACTTCAATTGATGAATAGTTATTGTCTTAATTTTTGTCTGCCTACCCCATAAAGAACATGGTGTGACATTATATAAGTATTTATATTTATATTTGTAGACCTTCGTAGCTCAGTTGGTTAGGTATCTGACTGCTGATTCATAGGTTTCGGGTTCGATTCCCAGTGGAGACACAGTTTTAAATTATGTTTTCAGTCAGGATCTGCGAGATGATTAATATCGTAAGTCTCCAGAATGAGGCAACTTATTATTGGGTGCATGTTAAATTAATTGATTAATTACCTATGTCAAATATTAATTTAACGTGCACCCAATAACAAGTTGCCACATTCTGGAGACTTACGATATTAATCGTCTCACGGATCCAGACTGAAAACACAATATAAAAACTGTGTCTCCACTGGAAATTGAACCCGGGACCTTTGGATCAGCAGCCAGAAGCCCCGGGTTAGATTCCCGATGGAGAAGTATGCACCGAATATGTCAATAGTTTTCAATGTAAACAAGATAAGAAAATGAAGAATATCTTGTGAAATTTTGTTATGTGAATTGGTTTTCTATTCTTATTTCCATTCCTGTAGTATAAATCTACTGTATATCTAATGACTTCCACGTATCCCTACTGATAATACTAGAAATTATGTACGACGCAATTAGCATTTTTAATAGAAAATTTAATAATTAAATAGGGAAAAAACCCAATATAGGAGAGGAGAGATCGCCATTTTCCAGACCATCTACCAGACATAGATTT
The DNA here is from genome assembly GCA_963576475.1 of Molanna angustata. NCBI lineage: Eukaryota > Metazoa > Arthropoda > Insecta > Trichoptera > Molannidae > Molanna > Molanna angustata. Next base: position 10,524,644 of record OY754965.1, read on the forward strand.
TTTAACACAATTTCCGCTAGCGATATGTAGTGGAAGGTGAGAAAATATTCATTAAGGGCCTTGTATACCTTTGGCATTATTAAGGAAAATCTTTGGCCCAACTAACGATGGAGGGCCCTGGAGAATATGGTATAATCATGAGTTAGAGGCAATGTACAACGAAATGAATGTAGTCCAATTCATTAAAATTCAGCGCCTACGTTGGCTTAGACATGTTTGCCGGATGGATGATGACCGTATTCCTAAAAAGGGATAAGACACCTGTCCCGAAGGCAGAAGAAGTAGAGGCAGACCTAGGTTGAGATGGCTGTACGACGTGCTGAGCGATATAAGAGAAATGGACCTGATTAATTGGAGAAGACTGGCGGTCGATAGGGAGGGATGGAGACAATTTCTGGAGGAGGCCAGGGTCCGTAGCGGACTGTAGTGCCAATGATGATGATGATACCTTGGGAATACGGATGTACACAAATATGCACACTAAATTACCTTCTAATGTATGAAACACGAAAAAATATTCTATACCAACTTGTATGATATACAAGGCCGTAGCCAGGCCGTGGCCGTAGGGATCAAACCCCCTTGATCCCCCCCCCCGAAATGAAAAAAAGAAGATATTTCTTTAGTAAGTAACAATGAGACTGCATTTACATACGGTGCACCCATTTCACTCTGTTGTTACGGTGCACCCATTTCAAAATTTTGTATGAAAAAAATAATTATTGAAATATGTTTAATAATTCAACATTTTTTTAGCGTGACACTGGGTCAGGTATACTGGTACATGCTCGCACATACATTAGATTTTTAGATGTTCTTATTTTTCCAGGACGCGTGAGACAAACACACCTTTTATTACAGATGACTGTGCTTTATGCTCGCTTGGTACTCGCACGGGTATACGCTCGCGGGAAGACTTGTTTCTACTGTTCCACGCTAAACCCCCCCCCCCCGAAATTATTCTCTGGCTACGGCCTTGATGATATACAATATTTTTTTGTGAAGAAACGGTAAAAATTAGAGGTTTTTTTTTAAATAGCAAGAATAGTAATTAAAATAGTAAAAAAACTCAGCCGGTATATTTTCATATTCTCTTTCGATTGAAGTGAAAATCTACTGTAGTTTTTCTTCATCTTCATCACCGGGAATCGAACCCGGGACCTTTGGATCAGCAGTCAGTGTGAGACGACAAATAAAATTGTAAGTCTCCAGAATGCGGTGAATTGTTAATGATTGCGTGTTGCATTAATTCCTTATTAATTGAGAAGCTGTACAAAATACATAATTTACAAAAATATTGCGTGATGGCATGAATGTATGTAAGAACAAAATAATAAAAGGTAAAAAAACATTCACTATTTGATATTCATACATAGCATTAAGTGGAAATTATTTTATACAAACAGTTAAGTTTGTTACCACAAATGCATCTATTACGTAGATAAATAACAAAACTACATAATTATGCACATCGCACAATGTGTAGTAATCAGTCGGAAAATACGGGTGCACTAGTTGACAATTTATTTATCTTGTGTTTAATTATATGTAATCAAAATTATAATGGAAAAGGGAACGCGATTATAAAAAAATAATAGGGGACATAATACGGGTATATGTTCATGGTTTTTTACCTGATGCTAAAAAGAACTAAAAATTGTTAGTAAATTAATAAAACCCAAATATTCTCTCACATTAATAGCCTAACTCTTGACACTCAAATTCAATCCCAATTTCGAATTTTCGCTAAGAACCTACCTACCTTTATAAAGAAGAACAAGGTGGTTGGAAGGTATGATTTAATTGTATTATTAATTTAAATTTACGCAGGCGACAGGTAGACACGCTTTAAGTAGTGATGACGCAGTCTGTCTTGCACACTCGATCGAGTCTTGGTATTGCAACTTGTACAAAAAAACATTTTTATATTTTTTATTAAAATTCAGTTATTGCAATAAAATATAACAAAAACACCAATTTATAGTATAATGTAGCGAGACCGCAAGACCCTTGGTCTTTACAGCCTAATCTTAGTCTTGCAGCGACACATGCGAGTCTAGCAAGTGATCGGTATTATCGGTGTATCGTAAATACAAATCACCCGTCTTGATCCTTCCCACTTCTCTTCCGTGTAACTACTCTAATCCATTCCTGCTATAGTTGTCGCCAAATATCTTGAATAAGGCTTCCGGGTGCGCAGAGCACAAATTTGTGTATTTTTGCTTCGTTGGTATACGTGCAAATTGCCCCCTTTCTCGGCGAAATGGCTCAAGATATTTGTCGACAACTTTACACAACTAGTACTTGCTGGCCGCCGACCTCGAACGCACATCATTCGGAATACGTTATGTCGCGCTGAGTGCGTTATAGGAAGCGTTAATCGTTATAGGAAGCATCATTTATGTAGAGGTGTGCTTCTTCATCGACTACGCGTCGTTCGTCAGACTGGGTGAACGATCTAGACGAGGATTTCTTCCGTACTTGTAGGTGATTTTCTTTTATAGATCCATATCTTCTTATCCCGTTATTTACCATATCGCCATGAATAACGCGTCGTGACAAAGTGCAATTATTTATATTATACAGTCTTTTTTTTCTCTTAGCCCGAGTTGCAATCGCCAAATTCGGCGTTAACATTTTGGTCCTTCAAGCCGGATATGGAACCATCTTGATCATTTCGTTAAAATAATTGCATTTTTTGACTAACACCAAGACTGCAATACTCTCGCTACCACAGAGTAAAGAATATACATAGCTGACATAAACTACTATTTTAGGCCAGGGTATTGGTATATAAAATGAGGTGGAACAAGGGTATCCCAAACACATTCAATATTGCAATATAAATCGGATATTAAGGATACATTTATATAGTAGTAAAAGTATTTGCTTTTCAAAATTTATTTGATAAAGAGTAGATCCCGTTCACCAAGTATACATATATTATATATAATAATAGTTCATAAAAAAAACTGTGAACAAGGCAGAGAAAGACCAGAAGGATACCAACCTCCGCAGAGGAGACGGTACTTGAAGAAGAAGACCTATTGTGCAAGCATTTTTAACTTGGTTGAATATTTCAAGATGTACTTTGAATTAAATGAAATTTTGAATTATTTTCATAAACAATTGGTTTAGAATCGCTAACGAAAATTTACAACGTTTTATCACGTTATAAACATGAACATATATACACACAAACACACACTGACAAAAAATAATGATAAAATTAGAAATGCGTGAAAATAACAAAATAAACAAGGCGTTGGCGAATAATCACAATCAACAAAATATTATTAAGTAAGCATACGATAAAAATAACAGTCAAAAGTAGAAACCAGCCGAACGTTCGATTTCAGTGAATGGGAGAGACATGAGCCCACGGACAAGATGATTTTTGTTTTTGCAATTTTTTTTTCAAGGGAAAAATTTCCTTCATATTATGAGAAACTATGACGTCAAACTAGTAGGTACATAGAAGAAAACGCGTGTAAATATAAAAAAAATATTGTACAAATATATGTTAACAACAAGACAACGATGGGGATGGTCACATTTGTCATTTGCGATGGTGCTTGAATTAAAAAAAAAATAATATTTACAAGACTGAAAGGGACACTTGGCTGCGCTCAAGGTCCCGCACCCAAGTGTCCCACACCCAAGTGGCAAGTGATTTACAAGAATATACGTGCATGGGGCACAGAACATACTGCCTATACCATCAGCCATCAGGGATAAGACACGAAAGTATGTTTGTACCTATGTCTTGTTTAAGAAAATTCTTGTGACCTGTAAATTAAAGTATGCCTGAAAAAATTTATTATTTTTATGTCTTTAATTTTTTTAACTATCAAATATTTCAAAATGACCCCAAGCTCAGGAAACTTAAAATTTGATTTTTTTTATTTTCAAATAGGTAAAAAGGCACAACACTTTCATAAAATGGCATTGCAGAGTTATCAAGTTTTCATAGTAAAATATTTAAATAAAAAATAATTTAACAAACTCATTTCATGAAAATGCTGAATATTTTCCATACAAAATTTGAATACTTTAACGTTGGCCACAACTCGTTTTTTTATGATTCCTAGGGGAAGAAGAATTCAATTTATTATTTTAAATTCAGTTGTTAAAAGAACGCCAAAATATTAAAAAATAATATTAGATGCCCAATTTATTTGGCAATATTCAATTTCGATCGAAATACAATAATATTCGGTTCGTTTCGGTTTCGGCTTTGACCGAAAGTTAATAGTAGATGTTCGTAAGGTCACGGTTGATGCTATTATCGGTAGGTACATATAATGATTATAATTAGGCAATTTTATACTTCGATAAACATCATTAATAAAGGTAAGTAATTATTTACCGATTTAGTTCATTGTGTGTCCCTAACTGGGCCGATTTCCGATCACGCCACCATTTTCTTATCTAAATTTTTATCACGAAACTAATTGTTAAGTAATTTGATAGTTTTAATCCGTCGCATAAAAAATAGTGTTCCGTGTCAGTTGTTTGGCTAATTCGTGTTTAACAATAAATAAATGTATTTAAATAACTTATCGCATGTAACACATGATATCCAACTGTCGATGGCGATAGTATTGTAGGTATCTTCTTCTTCGATGGCGCTACAGCCCAAATCGAGCCTTGGCCTCCTTCAACACGCGCCTCCAACCTCTTCTATCCTCAGCCGCCGTTCTCCAGTTAGGGACCTGCAGGAGCTTTTCTGCATCTCTCCGTATGTCGTCTTCCCATCTCAGTCTTGGTCTCCCCATCTTCCGTTTACCTCCCGGGTGACCAAACATGATTTTTTTGGGTAGTCGCGTGTTTGGCATTCTCTGTACATGGCCAGGTGATGAGTACGCGATACCACTTCCACGCCGGTGATGCTCTAGGACTCTATGGCCCTTTTCACCCCCGGACGCGGCCGCAACGTCGGACAACACAACCATCCACTATCCATCGGGTTCAACCACTGCCCCCGAGAATCCAACCTCAAACGGCGGGGCAACCGCTCAAGATCGGCAGCCGGGGCAAGCCCCTAGTACAACCGATCGAACGGAAGGGCTTGCCCCCGCACCCCTCGGTCCTCGTGTTGGCGTCCGAAAGCTTGGCGGGCTAACACCGGGGGCATCCGACGCAATCATCACCTGTCAGATATGACGTCACAGATTTCAACACAGGATGTCTGACCCGACGTCTGCGCCGGCGGTGTGCCCGGACCAAACAACAACATTCGCCACAGTTTGACGAGTAACTGCCGAGCGAGACTAGAGGCGTCCGTCTTGCTCTTCTCTAAGTACAGAATTGACGAGGGCACAACAGCGTCGGCCGCCCACCCCCGCCTTTACTGCCTAGGCCCTGGCCAGCCCATCTCAACCTAAGCAGTCTTATATGGGTTGAGATCTTTGGTGCTTCATAAATTTTGTACAGTTCTTCATTTTTCTTTATGCGCCATTCATCTCCTTCCTTCACAGGACCACATATTCGGCGTAGGACTCTCCTTTCGAAAACATCTAATGCTTCAGCGGATTTCACGGTCAGTGTCAGAGCCTCGCATCCGTAAGTCAACACAGTCCTAATGATTGTTTTATATAATGTCAATTTAGTTTTCCTGTGGACGTTGCGAGACCTGAACACTGGCAATAAGGAGAAATAAGTTTTATTGCCTGGTGATATTCTTTTTTTGATTTCTACTTCCTCTTCATTATTTTCCGTAAGGAGAGATCCCAGATACGTAAATTGGTCAACTGTTTCAAATGAATGGTCGTCTGCCAGCTTTACGCTACCTCTTCTTCTTTGAGATGGGTTTCGACTTTTAATAATAATAATAATAATATGCATGATAACATCTGCAAACACATATATTTGGAACTAGCCCACAAACATAAACTTATCGAAACACACCCCAAGTGGTATCAATACACACCCCCAGCTGTAACAGAAAATGATAACTACAAACTATACTGGAATAGAGACATAATCACAGACAGAACAAACCTACATAACCGACCAGACATTACATTAATCGACAAAATACATAAACACACATATCTAATAGAAATATCGATACCAAATACAGCAAATCTACAAAAGAAACATTTAGAAAAAATAGATAAATAGATACCTTTAGCAGAACAGATAAAATCACAGTGGAAACAAGAAAAAGTAACAATAGTCCCAATAATATTATCGTCTACAGGCATCATACCAAAAACTCTCCAAAAAAATATAGACATACTAAAGTTACCCCCATACGTAATCACCAACATACAAAAAACTACAATTATCAACACATGCACAATAGTCAGAAAATTTCTACAGGTACCACTTTAAAAAACTACACACAACCACACAGACACACAAACACATAGCCTCACAACTTGAGTACGCTCCGTTGTGAAGGAAATTACCGGATCATAACCGAGATCAATCTACGTATAATAATAATTGTTTATTTACTTTTTAAAAACAAATTACATTGGAACAATATTGAATGTATACAAAGAAAAAATAATAATATATACAATATATATATGAATAAGTATATAATACATGAATTAAACCATTTTTGTGGTAGGTATATAGGGTGTGTTCCACTTTTTACCTTTGTCTGCCTAACTAGGAATAATTCCCGTTTTAAGGCAGCCAATTTATTTTTTGTTACTTTTTTTTGTATGGCTACGGCTTTTCCTGCGCCTTTGGCTGCGTCATTGAGTAGTTCCCTTCTACACTCTTGGCTCCCGTTCGGCCAGCCACTTCACAGCTTCTGGAGTCGCCCTATGGATGTCCATCCTGTCTCCTTCATACCTCCGTATCGGGCACTCCTCTACTAGATGCTGGATAGTTTGGCTTCTTGCTCCACAGTCACATTCTGGAGAATCCCTTTTTCCCCATTTCCACATTTGGTAGTTACATCGTCCTTGACCTGTACGAATTCTGTTTTGCTGAATCCAAACTTTTCGGGGAAGGTTATAACCTGGTACCCTTTCGTTAGGGTCTAGAATAATATGTTTGTTTAATACCAGGTCTGAATCATTCCACCTCTCTTTCCATGCTGTAGGCAAGTTGAATTCGCCGAGTAGCTTCGACCAAACAGGCTTTCTGGACTTCAGTCGTTGTCTTGGTGGACGGAATATATCTTGAAATGCGGGAATTGCGGGATTCTTTTCAATCTTGGCAAGTTCTCTAGCTGTAGCCTGGCTCCTGCGCAAATCAGGAGGAGCAATGTTCGAAAGCACAGGGAGCCACGGGAGTGCAGTTGGCCTTACGCATCCGGTGATTGTCCTCATTGTTTTATTTAATTCGGCATCAAGGGTTTTGCAATGGACGCTTCTCTCCCACACTGGTGCGCAGTACTCCGCCGCACTATAAACGAGAGCAACCGCTGATGTACGCAGCACTTCAGCAGTGCTGCCCCAAGTTGTTCCGGTGAGCTTCATAATTATGTTGTTCCTAGCTTTCACTTTGTTTTTTAACGCTTGCACCCTTTAATAAAAAACAAAAAAATATTTTACTTAAGAAACAGATTGACCATAAGTATCTAGTAGATTAAGTCAGATATATTGTGTCTTTGGGCAATATATTTTGTTTTGCTCTCATTTATTTTCAAGCCCACTTCACATGCAGCAGTTTCCAATGGGGTGAAGACTTCTTTAATAGCTGCCAGGGATCTTCCGATGATATTAAGATCATCTGCGTACCCAACTATTTGGCTGCTCTTGAAACAAATGTTAGCGCTCGTGTCGACGGACGTTTGACGGACAACATGTTCTAGCACTATGTTGAAGAGAGTGGGAGCCAGACTATCCCCTTGTTTTAACCCTTGAGAGATTGTAAACGCCTCACTAAGTTCCCCTCCCACCTTGACCTGGCTTCTTGTGTTGGTCATTGTTACTATAACAAGCCTAACTAGTTTAGAAGGGATCTGGAAATGGAGCAGAATTTCGTACAATTTCCTTCTGTCAATGCTGTCATAAGCTTGTTTAAAGTCGACAAATAATTGGTGTATATCAATGTCGAACTCCCAACACTTTCCCAGAATTTGACGTACCGTGAATAACTGATCAGTCGTTGATCTGTTTGCTCTAAAACCTGCCTGATATTCTCCTAGAATATTCTCCGCATATGGCTCTATTCTTTGTTTAAGTATGACTGTAAATATCTTGTAAGCAGTGCATAAAAGTGAGATACCTCTATAATTCTCGCACTTTAGCTTGTCACCTTTTTTATAAATAGGGCATATAACGCTCGTCTGCCATTCGTCTGGGATCATTTCTAGGATCCATATTTTTGCAATCAGACTTTGTATTAGGGTTTTTAGGTGTGTATTCCCCTGTTTAAATAGCTCGGCCGGTAGGTTATCTATTCCTGGTGCCTTGTTTCAGCTTTTTCAGGGCTGCTGTGATTTCGATAATTGTTGGTGGATTGGTTGATGGTAAGCTTTTATCTTTCATCCGGTCAGACCAGACTTGCCCCCTGACCTTCTATACGCACCCTCTACAATAACTTGAGATATTATTTTACCGGGGCACCCTAAAAATAAAATAGAAGAATGGAAGCACTATTATAAACAGTAAATATCTTGTAAGTGCAACAATGAAAAATTCAAATATCGCAACATTGTAACAATAAACGCATAGTATGTTTTTATTTGATTTTAGCGTTAATACAAAGTGAGCGCTCCCCGGCGATATTTGACCGTGACAAGATCTTGACATCACCTCTGACTGACTGCAACTGAGTTATAATATTAAATAATATATAATAACTATTTACATCATGTGTCATGAAGTCGGAACTTCGCTCGTGTAAGACAGAGAAGTTTCATACTCAGGGTCTAATCTACCAGTCATTCATGTTGCAGTTGTGCCAGGCGCAAAAGAATCGGGGGCGCCAAATATAAGCGGAATTCCAAAAGCAAATATATTATTAAATAAAAAATATATTATTAATATAGTTATAGGCCTACAAAACTTTTATACTCAAACTTTTGAATTTTTACTTTGTTTTTCTATGTATCTCAGAAACCATAATAGTTAGAACGCTGAAACCATAATAGTTAGAACGCTGAAAATTTCTATAAACAAAGACAAATACAAAATCTCAAATTGATTTTTTCAAAAAAATTCCAGGGTTTATCAAACATTTTTTATTAAGAAAAAAATTTTTTTATGATAAATTTATGAGTTAACTGCCTATAATTCATTTTTTTTAAAATATGTAAAAAGCCGAAACACCCCAACTAGATAATTTAATTTTCTATAAAAAATATTAATATTGTAGAAGTACCTACATCTCAAATGTTTTTTAACAATTTTTATAAAAATTGAATTTAGTGACGACTTCGCTTCATACAATTTGTATGGTAGTCGCCTATACACAATATGTAAGGAGACTTAATAGTTTGATACTTAATCTCCAAAAATACATACAGAACCATCATGCTGTTTTCATATTCCGGGTAGGAAAAGAGGACTGACCTCCATACTGTCCTATCTTGACATACATACCAACATGTGTTGTATAGAAAACAAAATATCTTAAAATATTCAATAATTTGTATTTATGGGTTTATAGTTTGGTACTTACTTATTCCCCAACTATACATACTATCGCTATCGACAGTTGGATCTCATGTTTTACATGCAACTAGTAAAATATTGATGATCAGATTTAAATTTAGTACACAGCGCTGTAAATTGTAGATTCGGACCCGTTCAAACTAATATGTATGTATGAAAGTTATTTTCAAATTTGTATTCATGAACTAGGGAAACATTGCTTGTTCTTAGTCAAGTTGTTAATGTTTAAAGTATGTACATGTACCTACAGTAAACGTGTATGAGACTAATACTGAAACGATAGCATTATCGTAACTTAATGTAATGAAATTCGCATGAGATGAAAACAATACGAAATAGTAGCTCTGCGCAGCAAGACATAAACAGGATGTCAGATAAGAAAAAAACAAAAAAACACTTTTATTTTATGATATGTTTTTAATATCTCAATAGAGATAAAATTGGAGTATTAAGGGAGAACCGGGAAATCAAGCAATTACAGGGCTTACAACCTGTCATCGGCTGGTTTACGTGATCACTTTAACGTTCACCAATTAAGCCTTTTATTGAGTTCCCTATCAAACCAATTTTTGAAAGTTCTTTATATGTATTATTTTATTGAATATGGCGCCCAATTATTGAATATGGCAGTCACCTCTGGAGTGGCGCCCCCCAATACCTACTGAATACCCTCGACGCTGTCCAAAGGCGTGCTATACGTCTGATTGATGATCCATCACTGACTGATGGATTGCAATCACTAGAACACAGACGCAGAGTCGGTATTTTAAGTTTATTCTATAGATACTACCACGGGAATTGCTCAGAAGAACTTGCATCTTTGGTCCCTCCTCCACCCACTCGCAACAGAGTCACTCGCTTCACTCAATCGCAGCATCCATTCACAGTGGACCTTCAAGATATACGAACAAGTCGCTTCTCGAACTCCTTTATTAATACAGCAGCCCGACTGTGGAACGATCTTCCGAATTCTGTGTTTCCATCTTCGTACAACCCGGGTCTTTTTAAAATCCGAATTAATAAACTCTTTTCTAGATTGCAAACCCCTCCCAACGCTACGTAGTGCGCTTCTTCGGAAGAGTAAAATGGACCCAAATCCTAATAGCTGGCGTCCCCTACGTAGACATGTTAAAAAAAAAAAAAATGTATGTTATTCATCAAAATCCTTTCACTTGAGAATAATTTGAAAAACACCATGGCAATCTATGAAAGAGAGAGGATTTTGATGAATTACACATAGAGCATCTAAAAATTGTATTGATAAGGAACCCAATAAATAGGCTAAATTGGTTAACGTTAAAGTGATCATGTAAACCAGCCGATGACAGGTCGTAAGCCCTGTAGTTGCCTTGATTACCCGGTTCTCCTATAGTATCCTAACTTCGTCTCATTGAGATATAGAAAATTTGCTATAAAAATATTATTGATACCCGACAGGGAAAAAACCGAATGTTTGCGTATATGCCACTATAAAAATAGAACTAAAAACACAATAAATTTCAATGTTTATCAGAAATAAATTCTCTTGAACTGTCGATTTGTTTAAGAGAATTTATTTCTCTTAACATATCGACAAAGTATCAAGCCAAAATACGCGAGATTTGTATGCGAGGTCTATATTTTTCATGGTTTTTCAACATTGAAATCAAAAACACAACATATATGTTTTATATGGATTTACTCAGAATTCGGAGAAGAACATTGAGTGAGTATGTGTCCCTCCCCTTATGACTTTTGATCCGCTCTATGCACATAGCCCAAAATTTCAGAATATACAGAAGGTTATAGGCCTTCAAAACTTTTATACCCAGAATATTGAATTTTTATTTCAATCATGGGTACTTTTGAGTGTAAATATAGGCAAATACAAAATCTCAAGTTCATTTTTTCAAAAACATTTTTTATTACGAAAAACATTTTTTATTATAAATTTATGTATAAAGTGTTTTTATAAAGTTCTAGATTTTCTCATATAAATTTATGTGTTTAACTATCTATACTTCCAAAGTGTTTAAGAATATCGAAAAAAGCCGAAACACCCCAATTAGATAATTTAATTTTCTTGCTTCCTTCATTCACGTCCATGCATCGTCTCAAACACGCTCTTCTATTGTCATCACTTCTAACGTCTCTATTCCATTTATGTGATAGTGCCAAATTTTACTTTTCGTTCCTCTTTTATCAGCTATATTTCCTTTTTTGTCAGACAGTCATCACTCGAAATCAAGAATATATAAAGGTAATTATTCTGGTTTTAAAATATTGTTTTTTAAAAGACGTAAAAATAAAATAGATTTATCTGCCGAAACTCCATAGGTTCGTGGTGATACTATAAGTATTGAAATCGAAAAAAATAGTAGAAATTGTACAAAATAAGCATGCCACATACAGAATAATTACGAATAACACTTGAAAGGCTAATTAATATTGCTTAATTTTCTAAGGCTTCAATGATTAAGTATTTCAACTCAATTATATACCTAGTTATTTAACTTTCGCAATATTAAATATTTCGCAAATTGTGTTCCCGTAGCACGTTTTGCTTTCATCAAAGGTGGAGATATATATTTGTATGAGATGGAATTTTGTAATTTCTCCTCTGGTATTAATTTACCATTCATATTATATTATTACATCAAAATAGAAGAGGAAGAGAGACAGATCGGGTAAAGGGAAGAAGGGATAGGAAAAACGAATTTACTTACAACCGTGGTAATGATGATAAATAGATTAATTTGTTTTAAATCGGAGGGCAATATAAATCTAGCAAATAAAAATACACATTACAAAATTGACATAGGTACATTAAAATATAAACATATTCAAGACTTACAATAGACAGAATCCTCACCGCTTACAATATCACTAGGATGTACAATGTACACTAGGATTAGATATTTTTCATAGCTCGCTGCACCAAAAAAAAAATCAAACACCCCACAAAAAATACGCAATGGGCGGGTCATGTTGCCAGACAGGGAATAGTCTATGGGTATCCAGAATTCTAGAATGGAGACCATGGGATATGAAAAGGGGAATAGGCCGGCGATATTGTCCCAGTCACCGGAAAAAGATGGGTCCAAAAGGCCCAAAAAAAGACGAATGGAAGTAGGTACTTAGAAGAGGCCTACATCCAGCAGTGGAGAGATGGCTGAAGGAAGAAGATGAAGAGGAGTAGTTCTATATTATGTTTATGCATGTACTCGTATTGAATCATTTTTTACCTAGTGTTGTTTGAGACTAGTAAAAACGAGTGGGTTGTGGCCAACACTAAACTCTCCACACCACAAATATTGACAATGAAATATTTTATTCATTCTAAATTTTACTACCAAGAATATAAATTTTCTAACGATAGTATATTTTCATGTTAAGATAGACAAACTATTAATGCAGTATGGTGAAGAATTCTAATGTTGTATGAAATATTTTAATAAAAGCAGATAAATTTTGTTTTAAAGGACGTTAGAGCATTTTGACAATTTTGACACGTGATATCATATGAAGAAATTTTTGTTATTTATGGAAAGCTAATCAGTTCGATGTTCAAGCTCTTTACATTATAACATGAAATCAAATTACTGAACTTTTCCATACATAAGAAATTTATCTTATTATATACATTTTTATTCATACTAAATTTTACTACCAGGAAAATAAATTTTCTTCCGATAGTATATTTTTATGTTAAGATAGACAAACTATTAATGCAGTATAGGGAAGAATGCTTATGTTGTATGAAATATTTTAAAAAAAGCAGATAAATTTTGTTCTAAAGAACGTGAGAGCATTTTCCAAATTTTGACAGGTGATATCATATGAAGATTTTTTTTGTTATTTATGGAAAGCTAATCAGTTCTATGTTCAAGCTCTTTACATTATAACATGAAATCAAATTACTGAACTTTTCCATACATAGAAATTTATCTAATTACATTTTTATTCATACTAAATGTTACTACCAGGAATATAAATTTTCTTCCGATAGTATATTTTTATGTTAAGATTAACAAACTATTAATGCAGTATAGTGAAGAATGCTTATGTTGTATGAAATATTTGAAAAAAAGCAGATAAATTTTGTTCTAAAGAACGCGAGAGCATTTTCAAAATTTTGACACGTGATATTATATGAAGAATTTTTTTGTTATTTATGGAAAGCTAATCAGTTCTATGTTCAAGCTCTTTACATTATAACATGAAATTAAATTACTGAACTTTTCCATACATAGAAATTTATCTAATTACATTTTTATTCATACTAAATGTTACTATCAGGAATATAAATTTTCTTCCGATAGTATATTTTTATGTTAAGATAAACAAACTATTAATGCAGTATAGTGAAGAATGCTTATGTTGTATGAAATATTTTAAAAAAAGCAGATAAATTTTGTTTTAAAGAACGCGAGAGCATTTTCAAAATTTTGACACGTGATATTATATGAAGAATTTTTTTGTTATTTATGGAAAGCTAATCAGTTCTATGTTCAAGCTCTTTACATTATAACATGAAATCAAATTACTGAACGTTTCTATACATAGAAATTTATCTAATTACATTTTTATTCATACTAAATGTTACTATCAGGAATATAAATTTTCTTCCGATAGTATATTTTTATGTTAAGATAAACAAACTATTAATGCAGTATAGTGAAGAATGCTTATGTTGTATGAAATATTTTAAAAAAAGCAGATAAATTTTGTTTTAAAGAACGCGAGAGCATTTTCAAAATTTTGACACGTGATATTATATGAAGAATTTTTTTGTTATTTATGGAAAGCTAATCAGTTCTATGTTCAAGCTCTTTACATTATAACATGAAATCAAATTACTGAACGTTTCCATACATAGAAATTTATCTAATTACATTATTATTCATACTAAATGTTACTATCAGGAATATAAATTTTCTTCCGATAGTATATTTTTATGTTAAGATAAACAAACTATTAATGCCGTTTAGTGAAGAATGCTTATGTTGTATGAAATATTTTAAAAAAAGCAGATAAATTTTGTTCTAAAGAACGCGAGAGCATTTTCCAAATTTTGACAGGTGATATCATATGAAGATTTTTTTTGTTATTTATGGAAAGCTTATCAGTTCTATGTTCAAGCTCTTTACATTATAACATGAAATCAAATTACTAAACGTTTCCATACATAGAAATTTATCTAATTACATTTTTATTCATACTAAATGTTACTATCAGGAATATAAATTTTCTTCCGATAGTATATTTTTATGTTAAGATAGACAAACTATTAATGCAGTATAGTGAAGACTGCTTATGTTGTATGAAATATTTTAAAAAAAGCAGATAAATTTTGTTTCAAAGAGCGTTAGAGCATTTTGACAATGTTGACACGTGATATCATATGAAGAAATTTTATGATATCTATGAAAAGCTAATCAGTTCTAAGTTCAAGCTATTAATATTCTTATATCAATATGAAATCAATGAACTGAACATTGCCAAATATAAAAAAATTCTCTTGTTACATATAAGTTTCATACAAATATCCATTAAATAAAATATAATTTTTGAAACCGTTGAATATTTTTCTTTTAACATTGACCAACTTTGAATACAATTTTATGAAGATTCTTGGTGTTGTATAAATAGTTGAAACCAAATTAAAATATCTCTAATTTCCAGGTCGTGAGAGCATTTTTTCAGTTTTAATAGATGAAATCATAAAGAAACATTGGGAAAAAATGAACCGTTGTCTATGGAAAACTAATCAGCTCTAAGTTTATGGACTTAACACATGTGATATCAATATGAAGTCAATCGGACTTATAGTTTGGGCTGCAGAGAGGACACAAAAAAAAAACAACGTAAATGATGAATTCATAGAGAAGAAATCAAAAGTTGTCTATGGAAAACTAATCAGCTCTAGGTCTTTGCACTTTACACATATGATGTTAATATGAAGTCGATCAGACTTATAGTTTGGGCTGTAGAGAGGAAACAAAAAAGATAAATGCTACGGCGTACGGCGTACAGCGTATACGCCATACACACAAACACATCACGACGAAACTCATAGTGTGCATTCTCTACATGATACCCATTGAGAAATTGATGTAAAAAAATACGCTTAAATTTTGCGAAATCATGACTCTCCCCTATTCCATAGTGTGGAGAGTAAAAAGGTGAAAATAGAATAACAATACTTACAATATCCAGACAGCATCTGAGATGCAAATTGGTTGTAGACGATCATCCAATAGATGTGGAGATATCTAGTTGCAATGATCTCTATAAAGAAGTCAAAGAACAGACTAATAAAGCTGCAGTTATCTTCGGATGCATGAGGGACACTGTTTGGGCCAATAAACATATGCTAGTTGAGAGTAAGGTCCGAATATATAAAACATGCATCAGACCCATAATGACATATGGAGTTGAAGCAAGGGCAGACACGGTGAGAACAAAACAGCTACTAACAACATAGATGAAAACGCTAAGACCTATCTTGGGCAGAACCCTCAGAGACAGAATTTCCAATGAGGAGATCCGCAGAACCTTCAATGTGGAGGATATTGTAAGGTGGAGCAGGCAAAAAAGACGATACTGAAGAGATCATGTAGAGAGGATGAATCCAGAAAGGCTGTCAAAGATTGTAATGCGCGAGATACCAGAGGGACGCCGACCACCCGGAACACCATCAAACAGCTGGATGTCCTTGTCCCAGGACCTGTAGAAACAGATCACAGATCTACAAAAAGAGGAAAAAGAAGAAGACTTGCACATAAACAAATTTTAATATGAATATTATGAAAATCGTGCTTGAGAATACGCAAGAGAAGTTAACATTAACATGTATCTTTAAAATGACATAAATCATTATATCTGATACTGAAGCGTGAGGAAATAATCCCGTATAACTACGTACAACTATGTGCTACGATTATTGTATCATGTAACATTTACGAGCGATTCCGTCGAACTGAAAAATAACTGTACGAGCAAGCGAGCTTGTTAAGTCCACGAATAGGTATCATGAGAATATCTGCAGAGCGGGAAATAAAAATTTATAGCGTGAAATGGAGATGGGGTATGTGAGAGAGTGTGAGTGTATGTGTGTGTCGTAAAGAGGATCAAAAGTGCGCGTGTAACTTATTAAAACAATGCAGCATCGAATATTCCATTTCTCGAAACAAGGCAACAACAGACGAACAAGTAAATAAAAAAAATGATAACACCCTTTTCAAAGTTTTCTTCGTTTGTTAAATTTGCAATCGATTTTTCACTAGCACACGTTAAATTAGGTACCTACTCAATTAAGGGAGCATATAAACCTAGAAACTCTAATTTGAAATAAAAAATCTGAAATGTGTTAAACAGCGTGATTCTCAAAAAAATAGCATAAATATTTTTAACATTATTTGTCTATTGAAAAATTATTCTTACAGCAAATGTACAGCATTTTTTTAAAGTACTCCAAAACTAAGTGTCGTAAAGAAATCAATATTTTGTGTGCTTAAAGAGTGCATAAAATCCATGTGAATGTTCATGATTTTTTTTTCATTCAATCCAGGTTTGTTCTTAAAATGCAAAAATTCAACAAATTTCTCAACACTTTCGCTTTATATGTCCTATTAATGATTTTTCCTTAATTTTAATTTATTCAGTAGATAAATCAAGTTTAGAAATATATATTATTATGATTTTAACTGTTTTAACGTGTTTTCAATGTGAAATATTATTGTTGCATCAAACCGAATAATTCAATTTTGTTTTGTTTCAAAAAGGTCTGTTCTATACTGTCAAACACAAATCTACATAATATATTCTAAAAGAAAGGTATGTTCTAAAATGCCAAACACAAATCTATGTACCTACTTCAAAAGAAAGGTCTGTTCTAGACAGCCAAATACAAATCTACATATTCCAGAAAAAAAGGTATGTTAGAAAAAAGGTAATGGCCTATTCTAGACTGCCAAACACAAATGAATGGTCTGTTATAGAATGGCAAACACATGTTGGTTACCAAAAAATGATATATTCTAGAATGGCAAGTGCAAATAACTTACTTACGGAAAAATGAATCTTTGTCCAGGAATTATACGTTGCATTCACGAAAGGAGAGAATCCAATTTTCGCCTTTATGTTCCCATCAACTCGGTACAAATAACAATATTAATTTATGAGTTAATGCCTTATTGTGGATATGAAGTTATGCCATTTAAGTTTACAAGCAATAACATACTAGCGAAATCGATAAACCACTGTCAAAGTTATTCTGGTTATTTGTTATTCCTGGAAGTGTTATTTAGTTATCGGATTTGCAAGAGCAATCCGATATAGGAATTCCTCACTGCGAAATTAGCGGAACAGCTTAATGCCGTGTTCTGAAATTTACATAACACAAGTATTTATACACTGATTAGTAAGTAGGTATAATGTTACTACTTATGAATCTACGATGCTCAACAAGGGATACGTGTATCCTAAATTAAAATTCATAGAAGTCACAGACAAAATTTCTTTTGAAGGAATGCTCGATTCACGATTCAAATACAATAAAGTATATTTTTGTTGTTACATATATAGAAACAAACTATAGGAGTACATACAAATATTGTTAATTTTTAAAATGTTTAAATCCCGTTGTCGACTTAATCTACTTCTAAAGCTTTTCTAAAGCATGTCATTTACACGGTGGTCGTTTGTTGTTAAAAATTGTCACTTTTGAAGAAAAAAACTCGAGTTTTTACAAAATATCGAGACGAAAAAGCTGATAAGAATCGAGAAACGACAGATAATCGACAAAACTCAAGCTTACACAGAACGATTTTAACAATGAGAAATTATACTCATTTGACCTTAAAACAACACGAAATGATTTCAGTTCATTTCCCAGTTTCAAAACCAGATCCTAAATTTCATCCTTTGAACTTTTAA
Organism: Molanna angustata; assembly: GCA_963576475.1. Classification (NCBI taxonomy): domain Eukaryota; kingdom Metazoa; phylum Arthropoda; class Insecta; order Trichoptera; family Molannidae; genus Molanna; species Molanna angustata. The sequence continues at coordinate 10,543,150 of OY754965.1, forward strand.
AAATATTTATATAATTTAGTGAACCATATAATTGGCTTATTTCTTTGTTTATGGTGTATTTAGTAAAAGCTGCTATGTTTCTGCATAAAATATTCCGCATAAATACACGATACATGGAGATGTATTTTGAAGGTAATGCACATCCGCACACATTTATCGCTGGTTACCCCACATTTCGGGATATGCCGTGATGGTATGTAGGTATGCATGTAAAGCAAATATTTATTTAGTTATTAGTTTTTTGTAAAATAATATGTATAATAATGTACATTTGAAAACTTTTTCAACCAACCAGGGTATAAAATATAAGTAGGCATGTACATACAGCATCTGAAATAATGTATAGGCATGTGAATTAAAAAAAAAACTACACTATTTGGAATGAAAAATTGACACTCAAATTAATATTGCTTAAATATGGACATTTTAATTCATTCCTCATTTAATTGATGATCACTTAATTTCTTCAAAAAAAAAAAAACCTTCGAATAATAGTCATTGATGATCATTTTGAAATTGAAAATATGTAGTTAATTACATCCCTTGGGTGTGTTTTAAATTAAATATTAGGAATTCAACATGCATCCAACAACGTGCTAGACCACACATTGCGATGTGATAGACATGATGTATATCACATTTCAAATCCAGACCGATAATAGTAATAAAAGAGTGGGTTGTAATACCAAGTCACTCTACAAAGTATTCAAATTTTGTATGGAAAATTTTCAGCACTTTTCATGAAATGAGCTTTGTTAATTTATTTTTGATTTAAATATTTTATTATGAAAACTAGATAATTCTACAATGCCATTTTATGAAAGTGATAAAAGTTAGTAGTTTCCAGAGCTTGGGGTCACTTTGAAATATTTTAAATTAAAAAAAAAAATTGTGATACACTATATTCAGCAGGGCTACTCGTGAAGATGATAACAGTAAAATTAAGATCAGCTTCAGAATTTAGCAATCTTTGAGGTTAAATTAAGTGAATAATAATATTAATTTATACAACAATTAAAGACAATTTCACAGTAAACGTTGATATTTACAATTTTTCGTGGTTAAATGTAGAGAAAGATAAAGATTGGATTATAATCAAGTACTGATTTATACATTTTTAAGACTAAGGCAAGATAAGAACGCACTAAGAACGTGTCATGAGTAGCCCCCCTGATAGCCATTAAAATCTAATGGGGTCTAAGCGTGTATAAGCTATAAAAATTTTCAAAATTTGAATAAAATCGAATAAGTACTTTAGTCTATAATCGATAAAGTAGAATAAACACGCCGTAGTACACAGCACACATATACATTGTGATGAAACATTTAGAATAAAATATCAGCATGATACTATTTGATAATCTGCAATAAAAAATAGCCTTAAAAATTGCGAATTCATAATACCCACTATGTATCCCCTTCGGTTAGGGAGACGTAAAAACCAGGTGTAGTATTTTGAGTTTCTGTTACACACAGAGGACATTATGAAAAATGTAACAAATTGGTTTGTAATACTTTTTATTAGACGCCGTACCAAGCCTCTCGACATTATATACCATCATGCCAGTATCAAATGGAAGTGGGCAGGTCACGTGGCAAGACGGGAAGTTGACAGATGGCCACCACGGATTCTAAAATGGAGACCGTGGGAAGACAAAAGAGGAGTAGGTCGTCCCCAGAAAAGGTGGGCTGACAATATAGTTACAGTGGTAAAGGGACGCCCAGGATAGAGAAGGGTGAAGAGATGGTGGAGCGGAATAAGATAATTGATTTTATTCATAGCACAAATTTAAATGCAATATTGTAAAAAAACTATCTTAAATGTAAATCGAATATTTTTTTATGATTACATATAGGTGTAAATTGGATTTTTTTCTCTGTTGGTAATCAGTGATGTTTTTCGACAAATTGTTATCTCAATGGAGACAAGTTGAAATATTACGGAAGATCGTATAATATAAGAATCATTGCTTTCATTGTTTGCGAACCGATTCAATAGATGGCGTTAGAAAACAGTTTTTATGTCACTTCCATAGATGTATATATATTTTATATAGATGTAAAAAATAAATACATTTTCTTACACCTACATAGTATGAACAAAAATAATAGAAATAAGTTGACAAATTTACACTGTGTGAATTATATAAAAAAAAAAACAAAAACAAGATTATATTCCAATTTACACTAAAAACAAAGGAAGCACAAATTAACGTAAAAGAACTTTTCCTTTATGTATTCAATGTCTAGGTGACGAAAAGCGGTAAGACCAGAAACTTCCTGAACACATTCTGGCAAATCATTATACAATAATTTAGATGGGTGGTGAAAAAGCGGTTAGCGCACTGGTTTAGTAATCCAATGGTCGCGAGTTCGAATCCTGCCGCGACCGATTTCGTTGGTTGGTAAGTAGGTATATATTTTTTTTCAACATTTGAAACTGTCACTTCATGATAGAACTCCATAATCAACTAAAATTATGAAAAAAATATATTTAATTTTACGTTCTACTTAAATTTTTCGCAAACGCGACTCCCATTCACCGGTATCGCTCTATGCTGAGCATCGTCAGATGTCAGACCATTCTGACGATGCTCAGCATAGAGCGATACAGGTGGATGGGAGTCGCGTTTGCGGAAAAAATTAAGTAGAACTTAGAATTAATTAATTTTTTCATAATTTTAGTTGAAGTAGGTATATGTTTTTTTTTTAAATATCCAGAATAAAAAAATATGTCGTAATTTAAACAGTATGTTTTTCTATCAATATATTCGATATTTTTATTTATTTATTTATTTCATTTATCCAAATTTACATAAGAATAATTATTAAAGCAAGCGATGTTGTTTCGGTGTATTTTAGGTGAAAAAAAAATCCTAAATTGTCGCGACACTAACAAAGCCTCCAACAGTCGTTGTATATAATATTATTTCATAAGTTTCTCACGTACAAAACGAATGGCCATATGATCACAATAGCCTTTTTAGAGAGGAAAACGAACATTATTGATATGGTAATGTGGTCTCGTTGTCAAAGACAGATTTTTATAGTCTCACGACTTTTTTTATATAATACTTTGTATTCACTATGAAAAATATTATTTTAACTCACTAATGTTACAACAATTACCACACACAGATAAAATATCAGGAAACCAGCATGAATGAAGTTTGTATAAGAAAGAAATCTAAATGGATGTACGTTAAGGGGGTATATAAACCTAAACACCCCAATTCCTCAAATATTTTAAACAGTGTGTTTCTAGAAAAAATACCATAAGTGTATTCAACATTTCTCCAGTGAATGTTCGTCACACAATTTTAAAATTCAGGCTGAATTCCCCTAGAAATAATATTAAAAATATCCTCTTTTACAGCATTTTTTTTTAAATTACTCCATAACTATGTGTCGTAGAGAAATAAATCTTGTATATGCTAAAAGAGTGCATAAAATCAAAGTGAATGACCGATAAAGATTTTTCATTTCAAGTAAGGTTTGTTCTTAAATTACAAAAAATCAACAAATTTTGGATTTCAGATAATTTAAATCACGTATAAACCTTTTTTAACGCACGCGATAGTTACCCTTACTAACGCGTAACTTCATAGTGTATTAGGCGGTTTTAATATATCATGTTTTTAGTGACTAGATTTAGCGTTAAATGTCCTCTTAAATATTTAATGAGCATAATATGTAATCAGTTTTTGTCTTGCATTAAAACTTCAACTTGTAATAAATTCACTTTTGACTATAAACTTACTATGCGTTCATTTTATGGGATGGACAGTTACTTGAGACAGTTATTGTTAAATATTTTTATCAAAACTATTATCATTTATATATTTTTGAAAAACTAAGACCATTGTCACACGGAGATACTGAAGTCGCCTGGACACTAAAGATACTCAGCGCCTGGGCGACATTACATGAGCACGAGCATTTAAATAGCGTCACTCAGGCGAGGTTACATACAGGAGTAATTAAAACTACTACTAGAAGACTTGTAAGGTACTCATGAAGTTGATAACAGTAAAATTAAGATCAGCTTCAGAATTTAGCAATCTTTGAGGCTATGTAAATTAATTGAATAATAATATTAATTTATACAACAATTAATGAAAATTTCATACTAAACGTTGTTATTAACAATTTTTCGTGATTACATGTAGAGAAAGATTAAGATTGGATTATAATCGAGTACTGATTTATACACTTTTATTATTAAGGCAAGCTAAGAACGTGTGAGGCACCGGCTTAGAATAGTGCTTCCATTCTTTTAAATCATTGTTTTCGAGTGTCCCGTAAGAGCCGGGTAATCGAAAATACAACAGGGAACAATAACATCTCACATAGTTCAGCTATGAGGTTCACCACCCATTCTGAATGTAGTGCCTTTTTTGGTGAAACGAGACTGGTGTGTGGGTATACATAGATGTGTTGTTCTCCCTTTTATAAGGCAATGCACACCCGGACACCTTTCGCTGGTTACCCCACATTGTGGGATATGCCGTGATGGTATGAATGAATGAATGAAAGAACGTGTCATGAGTAGTCCCCCTGGACAACATGAATATTGGCGACTCATCACGTGGACAATCCTACCGCGGGTACATTCTGGTAGATGAATTGTAAACTGCGAAACAGAATTGTTATCTCCTGGATTTAGAACATTTTTAGTAGTGGTGTGTTCGGATGACGAGATACTCGAATCGTCCAGTCTCTCAGTCTACTAATAGTCTCCAGGTAACACAAAACGCAATCTTAGTTTGCCCGTATGAGGAGGGCTTAGGAAGTAGAGTATTCTGTCAAATTTCAAATGAACGTTAGTTAGTAAATGTAGTTTAAATTTTTCTTTAATTCGACAAATAAGTCCTTATCAGTCTCGACGGAATAACTCGCTGTTGCTTTTCGTGTTTTCTGAAATAAAATTGTCGAATAACGACAACGACACGCTTAATTATTTATAATACATAGATAGTTGTTCATTTAGTATGAAAGTAGACAGAATGTTCCACCTAGACTTCTGTTGTGAACGTTTCGAACAAACAGAAAGACACGCAACTACCAGAGGACGAATAATTTTAAAATTAATAAATTACAGACACGAACCAAAACACAGGAAGGAATCTGTTGCGTAGTAGGGAGGAGTTGTTGTTATTCACCAAAACAGTAAGTACCTAGTTCCTACACAAAATATGCAAATTATTTACAGTTACGGTTTACACATACTAAAATGTCGGGTGAAAACAATTAATATAAAAATTTAATTACTTCGGGAAAAATAAAGTTGTTGAAATTACAATCGTGCCAAGAATTCGTCGACAAATTTAGGAAATGAAAATGGAAAAACTTCAAATTATCGCCGGTAAGAGAAAATACAACATTGTAGTAACTAAATGACCTTTTTTGGCACTATCGAAAACCAACATCAAATGAAATGTAGCAGAAAAGTGCACAAATTATTTAACTGTAATAATTACATTGACCATTTTTAATAAATACATTTATTTTTCTTGACAATTTACCGTAGAAGTTAGATAGACATAGTAATATTATCTATCCACCCCTTACTTACTTTCTATACCTATACCGAAATGTGTAACATCTTTAGTTCATTTTATTAATTATTTTATCGAGTACAAACAGTCATGTCTACAATGAATAAGCACAAATGAGTTACCAGCATATGGACTAGTGAAGATATTACCAATATATTCACTGAAGATATTACCAATATAATAACTCTCGATATTACCAATTTTTTATTTTATTTCATTTTATCGAGTACAAACAGTCATATCTACAATGTATAAGCACAAAAGAGTTACCAGCATATGGACCAGTGAAGACTCTCGATATTACCAATTTTTAATTATTTCATTTCATTTTATAGAGTACAAACAGTCGTATCTACAATGTATAAGCACAAAAGAGTTACTAGTATATGGGCTAGTGAAGACTCTCGATATTACCAATTTTTAATTACTTTTATTAGTTTGTCATTAGTTAAATCAATAAAACCCGCTTTGTACACGCGGTTTCCAAATTAGCTTTGGACCTTTCCAACTTCTCCCTTGCTATATCCTTTGTCTGTGCCGGCTGTTGTTACCTATTATTTAGCAATTCACCAAAATTGCAAGGAAAATAACGGGATTACTTAACATATCTTATGTCATACCAGCATAAATCATACTAGGTGTATGATGAACTATGTAGTAATGCTGATGAGTAATAATAATATTATCATACGTGTACTGGGAAATGACCTTAGATATGTAAAATAAAATAACCAAAAAGAAGCGCATTGTTTATAAACAATACACAAATAATAAATAATTAACATTATCGTTTAATGACCACTCCTAGTGACTTAGGTCAGTTAACGATATTAACATAATGCAATCCAATAACAAAATATATCGATATATACCAACCCATGTATAAGCATACTTGGGTTGATATATATTAGTAGTACCTACCTACTTATATGTAGGTATATATTTTATTTTTATTTATTTTATAGAATACAACAGTAAACAAGAAAAAAATATACAAATATACATAGATAATTTTTATATTGCCAATAATAGTAGGTATTCTAAAATATATTACATACACATTTGTTAACAATTTTGAAAACAGGATAGGAAAGGAGAGAGGTAGGGAGGGGAGTGGGGGAAGCTTCGACCACTAGAAACTCATATTACAATACAATTTATATAATACTTCAAAAGTTTACTTATGGCTCGAGCAAGTCGATGAGTATATCTATCTGGGAAGTATGTTCCAACGGAATGGACGGCATGATAAGGATATAGAAAGAAGAGTTATGACAGGAAATAGAGTAAATGGAGCACTTACACCAGTTACACCATGAATAATCGCGAAATATCAAAGGATGCCAAAGTCGCCGTTCTTAACGCTATCGTAGTGCCAACATACGCCAGGTATGCAAGTGAAACCTAGATATGGCAAAAGTCGTACGAAAGCAGAATAAATGCGGTTGAAATGAGATCGCTTAGAAGAATTTGTAAAAGAAAGATGTGATTAATAGAATGAAATTTACATTGAGATGGTATGGCCACTTGGGAGGAACGAATGAAGAACTCCTGACGAAGAAAACATACAAAGCTGACAGGAACGGAATAAGAGGTCGGGGGCGACCAAGAAAAGGATAGCTCGACCACGTGAACGATATTTTGCAAGACGGAAATGTAACCCTTTGGACGCGTAAATCGACTAAAGACGCCCGAATTTTTCCCCTTTCGACGCGTAAATCGACTGTAGTCTATGGCTTGTAAAAAACGTTACCTTTGGATGCGAAAAAAATATATTTAAATTAAATTTTTTGAGTCCCCCTCCCCCCAAAATATAACGTGACAACTATTTATTGGTGTATTAAATCAAGATGTTGATTAAACAAAATTAAAAGAAATTTTATAGAATACTTTATTTTTTATTGAAACATTTTTTCTGGTCAAATTTTATTTTTTAGAAGCGTGAACAACATGGCGTGATGTAATGTATGTAGTATCTACATAAGTCCCGTATCCTCATCAATTATGGCAACCCCACCGATCAGAAATCGTTACCTACTTAAAAATAAATTATAATAATGGCCTTCTATGAATGGCCTGTATAAACAAAATGTTTAAAGTACATACATATTTTAAAATACCACAATACATGTATATATATTTTGGCACGAAGAAAACTATTAGTTGCTTATTTAACGAATGAATGACATTATATTATTTTATTAGTACCAACATAATGTTGCTATATATAATGTTTGGGCGTGGTTCTGAAAATGAGAAATTGGACAACATACCTATTGAAATATACTGCACGTAGATATGTGTGAAATAACTTATTACTGAAGAATGCATGTATGTGTAAAAGATGTGACACAATTCAGTAAATTTATTATATACATATTTATCATCATGTGAACATCGAAACGTTAAACACGTGTCAATGTAATTGAATTGTCGAGTTTGCGGTTAAAAGAATGTTATCACAATATAATAAATATTGTATTAAGTGCGCATTTCCTTTGTAATATTCAGAAACTTGCAAATATCTAATAATTGAATCTGACTAAGTACACAAAATATGAGTGGTTTATGGCCAGTAGTAAAATCTTCACCCCGTAAACCAAAGAATGCTATGATCTATCACATAACCGGGTTTCAAATTTATTTTCAAGTAAGATATATTATAATGTACAGTATGTAATCTGAGATAAACAGAAGATTCTCCTTATAATATACAAATTAAGGTATAAATTCTGAGATCGATAGAAAATAAACATTATAGTGTACATAATAAATACTATGTGAAAATGAGTAAGGGATCAGAGATCTATACTATTAAGTAAATGAATAGGTACTTCTCCCTCGAAACTGAATAAATGAACACCTCGACATATAATTTCCCGGTGAGGTGATTATTACACCATCACAATTACACCAACAATTAGACATACATACACACACTGTATTTAATTAAATTTACACTTTACATGTAAGTATGCAATGTGAGATAGAAGGAAAAACACAGTTGAATGTACACGTACCTGCAGTATGAAGTATTACAATTTGAAATCAAAGATCGATATGAGATCCATATTTTAATATATATGTATCTACACGAACAAAAACAAGTATTAAATATGATACATATTTTAAAGGAATATAACAGATTTTATAAAGTTTTCTTCTTCCTTTGTTTAGATCCATAGGATCTGATCATGCCGTTAAGTCGTCTCGGGGGGCAAGTCTGGTCCAATCGGCGAAATCAAAACCCCCACGATGGAGTTCTATGACATCTAAAGATATTATAGAACTCCATATAATAATTATATCCAGGATATGGGTAATCACTAGGGTTTTGATTTCGCTGGTCGGACCAGACTTGCCGTCCAAGATGTGACTTGGATTGCCAGCTGTCGCGCCATTTTTAGGAGGTCTTGTCCCACTGGGGTTCCCTTGAAGGACGAAACGTGGAAGTCTGTTGTCTTGCATCCTGTTAACATGTTCGTTCCGGTATCGTCTTCGTTGTCTCCCTCATCAGACGATTGCTTTCGTACTACACATTCGTCTTTCGTTATTTCCGTTATTTCTTTTTCTATCTCTAAGTGTGTTTCCTATTATACATCATAGGGTTTTCATCTCCGAAGTTCTCAGTAAGGATTTGGTTCTTTGGTGCCTGCTCTGGTCTCTATTCCATATGTGGATATTGGTCTTAGACATGTTTTATAAATTCTTACTTTGCTCTCAATATTCATGTGTTTGTTATTCCAAATGTTCCTTCTTAGGCATACCGATATTGCAGCTGCCTCGTATACCTGCTTCAGAGTGTCATCATAGAGGTTGCTATTGCTGGTGAATCTGGTGATGCTTACTCAGAGATATTTAAATTTCATCACCTGTTAGGTATATTGTTTGATTGTTCACGACAAATTTACATCTCACCGGGTTTTTTGCTATTGTAGCACACAATACTTATGTGTTTGTCTCCGATCCTACAGCCAATGTTCAACTCAGCTACACTTTCGATTATTTTATCCATAATCGCGTTAAATAGGATGTAATAAAGAGATATAAAATAATTTGTTGTTAATGAAACAATAAGTATAAACGTATATTGCTGTACCAATAAAACAAACATAACATCCTGGAACAAGGCGAGAGAAAGTACCCGTAGTCCACGAGTAATTGGTCATCAACAACCGTGGAGATATACACTCATATGATGTCCATAATGGAGCTTTGTGACCGGTCACAATCACAAAACAACAAACAGACCAGGAATGACATACATAGTCAGGTGTTTCTTAAAAATTGCGCAGAGTTTAATAAATTGTTGTCTCTATAAAAGTGTATGTCGGGGTGTCAAAGTGTATAGTGTATAACATTTCATCATCCTCTGTCTCAGGTCCACATTGAGCTTTACGTTGCATAAGTATACATCGCCAGATCTTACACTAGTATGATCATCATCATCATAAGCTCGATAGCCCTGGGTGGGCCTTGGCTGAATCCAGGAGTCTCCTCCATTCCCGTCTATTTGTTGCCTTCGTTCTCCAGGTTCTAACTTCTATTGTGGAAGCATCGGCATCGACACTGTCCGTTCTGTCCTAGTAGGATCATGCTGAAAATAAACTACTGAGGGTTTATCCTCTCGCAGTAAAGCTGAGCATGTTCCTTCGAAGTTTTTTTACATTAAAAATATAAAAATAACAATGTAACTTTGTTTATTTCACATATTTATTTTTATTCCTTCAGTTTAAACCCACTTGGAGAAGAGAACGATAGTTCTTGAAACTAGTTGTGGAATAAAAATAAACAAGTGGAAATAAACAAAGTTACATTGTTACTTACTTACTTTCCGTGTCCAAGATCATCAACCTATGTTGTGTCCCTCCAGTGATTTGCAGCCATAATAGCATTCTCATTCGCTTGCCACAGATCCTCCTCAGAGCAACCTCCTTCCACAAGCGGGCAGTTACATTGTTATTTTAATATTTTAAAATGAATTTCTACAATGTAAACGCCTCTACCTTAGAATATCTTTTACATTATTTATTTATGTATATGATGGCTTATTGATAAGGAAAGGATTTCCTTTTATAATACTCTTATTATTAGTAATTTTTTTTCAATTTTATTTTAATTTATGTTATTTATATTTTGCTTTTTTTTTCTTTGTGTTATTCATTTATTTATTTATTTATACATCTTCTTGTACATAACATAAACAAATATAATTGTACACTGGAGGGCTTATTGCCATAAGGCAATTTCTTCCAACCAACCAGATTACAAAGTATTACAACATTGTATATGTACAACAGCAAATAAATAAGAGTAAAATAAATCAAAGAAAATACGTATAACACAAACTATTATACCAAAAAAAAAAAAAAATTCATAGCAAGAAAAAAGGATATGGTAACGACAGGAGAGGAAATCGGGATCAGGTGTTCAAAGATAAATATTCCTTCTTTAGTTTTTTGAAAATTCTAAGAGAGTTAGACGACGCAATATCCGGACTAAGGCTATTCCATAATCTTGCTGATTGTACTTCGAACGAAGAGCTGAGAAATTCTGTATTATGGATAGGGATGGATAGTGTTGTACGATCAGCAGATCGGAGTGGAAGTCCATGGTTGGATAAATAAGTGAATTTGATTTTGAGGCACTGTGGCAGGTTTGGGTTCGAGAGAATATTGTACAATAGTGACAGTGACAAATATTGCGGTAAGATGATATGCGATCAAATTTTTTCAACCCATAGATGAATCTGATACATATATTCTGAAGACGTTCAAGTTTATTGAGATGCACTTCATTTGCATCCAAATAGCATACATCGGCAATGGAAGAAGAAGTGATTGAGCAAGAGTTATTTTACAACGGAATGGAAGGAAATTTTTAAGTTTATTAAGTGAATGTAGGGCAAAGAAAATAGATTTACTAACATGCGATACCTGTTCATGCCACGAAAGTTCATCATCGATGAAGTTATTGATTTTTTTCAGACCAAAATTATGTAAGTATTTATATTCTTTTCACATTCTATGTATCATTTATCATTTTTAAATATATTTATCACTTCATATGCATTATCAAGCAACTGTTTACATAACAAACAATTAACATTTTTATTTATAATTTTATGAAGGTATACCCACAAACAGGCTAAGCCTTGTGGGATTTTTGATGTGTAATAGATGTATATAAGCGTATGTTTTTATATGTATGTTATATTAAATATGTATCATAGGTATACTCTGTACCAAAAATTTGTTAAATAAAATATAAATAAATATCTTGTTTTCTCTTGTGTGAAAAACTTTTATTACAATAAATGTTTCATTATTATATCAATTGTAATTCGTGTTTTACTATTTCCAAGTCTCATTTGAAATCGTCAAAGTACTTTAAATCGATACCCATCAAAAACGTGGTAAAAGTAAACGCAACGAAAAAACTGTGTATGCAAATGCAACCACAAATACGAGTTTTATATAAGATACATTTTGATGTTCTGCAATCTAGATCACAATAAGTACAAGTCATGTTACAATTACCATCCATAATGGACGAACATACGGCACAAAGCAGCAGATATACGGACGATGTAACTAAAATAAACGATGATATAATAATGCACACACACTAATAATAAAATGACTGCTTCCAATATTATAATCTGAATCATTCAACTCAACTCGGTATGCCCAACACTGCAAACATATAGAGATACATAATATATTCGCAAGACTTAGATAATACATACAATACCTACTCATCACATGAATGGACCGTCGCTAGTTATTCTGTCGCCAATGATAGGCTATAATAATTAGTTGTAATCGTTTTTATAACAGCAATTAATCAAACTTAAATGGTGCATATTTTTATTTATTTGTTTCTCGTCTTATTTAGGAGTATTTACGAAACAGAGAAAGAAATTTCACAATGCAATAATCATCTCGATAATAATGTATGTACCTAAAGGTACATAGTCAGACGCTATGGCAATATGGCCATATACATATACGGCAGTTTTCTGTGGTTATAGTGTGTGAATAGGGCTATGGTAACTACGCCAGTCAACTCTGGAAACATTTTTATCACTCTTGACATATTACTTTGGTACACGTGTGAGTGAACACTCGCATGCAGTGCCATAGAATATGGTCGGCTATGGACTAGAAAAAAATTCCAACTTCATCAAATCAATCCAAAAAATAAGAAGTTACCAGAATAAACCAGTTTAAGGGGGTGTATAAACCTAAATAACCCAATTTGAAATCAAAGTTCTCAAATATGTTAAACAGTGTGTTTCTAAAAAAATAACAGTATTTTCAACATTTCTCTAGTAAATGTTCGTCAAACAATTGAAATTCATCATAAAATCCCCTAAAAAATATCAAAAATATACTTTTATATGGCATTTTTTAAATTACACCAAAATTGCGTGTAGAAATAAATATTTTGTGTGCTTAAAATTAAAGTGAATGTTTGTGAATTATTTTTCATTTCAAGACAGGTTTATTTGAAAAAATGCAAAAAATAAACACATTTTGGGTTTCCGATCATTTAAATCACATATAAATCCTTTTTAACCCAGGAGATAGTTACCCATACTAACACGTTACTTCATAGTGCATTAGGCGGTTTTAATATATCATGTTTTCAGTCGCTAGATTTAGCGTTATATGCCCCCTTAACCTTAAAATTGTAAGCTCGCGTACTTCACTCGATGTGTCATTAACTGTAGCGTCTCTGACCTGAGACATTGTTTACAAACAAATCATTCAATCAAAAATATCAAACTATATTCTCGAATGAAATTTATATGTGCATATAGTAAAATAAGCGAATTTTAAAATTAAGGTACCTACTTACATATAATAAAAAAATATAATAATAATAACAATAAACACTTCTTGCACCCTGCGCAAGTTGCGAGTTTATTGCCATATTACAATTTCTTACAACTAATCAGTGTTACCAACCCAGAGAAGCAACATTAGCGTGAGAAATGAATTTAGATAAATTTCTCCTCTGCTGGAGATCGAACCGGGACGCCCGCACAGAAATCAAACGGCTTACCAACTGTGCCACAGCGGTATACAGAGCTGACGTAAACTGCGACCTTTTTATGAGAATGTATGTCCTTGTAACGAGTACATGTCCTTATATATTCCTTAAATAAAGCATAAAAAAGCAAGACTGGAATAATTTGAGTTCTGATATAACTTCGTCAAACTCGCTTTCCATTTTCAAGAAAAGATAAAGCAAGGATATCTCTCCGAAAATACCTGATCTGTCTCCTTTTCCTTCCTTCCCTTTGCTACGTAATATTTATCCCTAAATTTTTTATTTTTGTTTATTTGTTAATTAATTCATTTATCTTTCAAATTAAATTGTGATTGTTGACTGCTTGTATTATCTGAGTTGATAAATGAATCATACTTTTTGGTTCTTGTCTCCTGAACCTGCTTTTATTATTTTTCTTTTATTTTTATATAAGTATTTTTTTTCTACTACAGATTTTACTTGTTGGTGTTACAACTCTATTAAAAATTTATTCTGAATTTATTAATATTAATCTACTCCTCCTTATTATAATTTGTATTTATTTGTTTCTTACTTGTTGGGTTTTCAATTTGGTGCACTTATGTCTTTCTTTTTCTCAATATTCTGCTCTTGTGTAAAAGTTCAATGATTTTTTTATATTATTATTATTATTATTTTATTTTTTTTATCATTATTGGAAATTCTCAATATTAACTAGAAAGTGTAGATTGACTGCGACATGCATATCCTTGTACTTGCCAAGTATTGTTACTATCGACTGCGGGTATAATATTTGGTAGCACCGCTGTCAGTCTGCTGATTCATGTAAACTTATTGATGTTTCGTATATAAATATGTGTATGTATATTTTTCATATATAATTTGTATACTTTATATTTTTTCACTTGTTTCCTGCCTAAGCAATTTGCTATATTTTATTTTTATAAATAACTAATGTTACTAACGAAATAATTTTGAATATTTTTAATTGGTATACCCACAGACAGGCTATGCCTTGTGGGATTTTTGTGTGTACGGTTGATTTATTATTATAATTGATATTATGTTTATGTATATTGTATGTTAACTGTGTACCAAATCTTAAATAAATAAATAAAAAATAAAAAAAACACCTGATCTCGATTTCCTTTTCTTGTTCCTTCCCAATCCCTTTTTTGTAGCTATGATGTTTTTTTTGTTGTTATTTTTGTTTTTTTATTATTTATCTTGGTGTTATGTATATTTTCTTTGTTCTTTTGTAGCTTTAATTTCTTGTTGATGTACATGTAAAATTCTGTCACTTTGTAATGTGGTTGGTTGGAAAAAATTGCTAAATGGCAATAAGCCCGCCAGTGTGCATTGTATTTGTGTATATTATGTACAAAAAGTTAAATAAATATGCTATTGGTGAAACAAATCGGTCGAACTCGCGACCACTGTATTACTAACCCAGCGCGCTAACCGCTCTACCACCGCCCATATATTATTATTCACAATATCTACATTATTACTATACATACAGAAAAATTGACTAGATATAAACTGGTTGCATTAAAACATTATAAGAATGATTCACTATTGTAAATTATAATTTAGAGCAAGTGATAAGAATAATATAATATATTTTGAATAGAAAACAGCGACAGCATAAATATACTAAACAATAAAATAAAATGTGCGATAAACAAATACATCCATAAATTAAAACAATAAGAAAAAAAATAACAGAAAAGAAAAACGTTATTGAATAAAATAGAATATATAAAAATAAAACAGTAAACGATACAGAACCTAATAAAATAGTTGCATGTTACTCATGAGATCCAACTGTCGATGGCGATTGTATGTATAATTGAAGAATTAACATTTAATCACAGATTAATAAATATTTTAAGATATTTTGATTTTTATATAAAACATGTACTTATGTATGTCAGAATAGGATAGTATAGAGGTCAGTCTGTTTTTCCTTCCCAGAATATGAAAACAACATGGTGGTGTGTATGTACATATGTATGTTTGGAGATTATGTAAGTATCAAACTATCGAGTCCCATAGATATTGTGTAGTGTATACTGCCTTACAAATTGTATTAAACGATGTCGTCACTAAATTCAATCTTTAGAGAACGTAGGAAGATGTATATGTACTTATTTAACAAGGACATATTCATTTTCTATTTAAAAAAAAAAAAAAAAAAAAAAAAAAAAAAAAAAAAAAAAAAAAAAAAAAAAAAAAAAAAAAAAAAAAAAAAAAAAAAAAAAACAGTAAACGATACAGAACCTAATAAAATAGTTGCATGTTACTCATGAGATCCAACTGTCGATGGCGATTGTATGTATAATTGAAGAATTAACATTTAATCACAGATTAATAAATATTTTAAGATATTTTGATTTTTATATAAAACATGTACTTATGTATGTCAGAATAGGATAGTATAGAGGTCAGTCTGTTTTTCCTTCCCAGAATATGAAAACAACATGGTGGTGTGTATGTACATATGTATGTTTGGAGATTATGTAAGTATCAAACTATCGAGTCCCATAGATATTGTGTAGTGTATACTGCCTTACAAATTGTATTAAACGATGTCGTCACTAAATTCAATTTTCATAAAAATTGTTAAAACTACAATGTTAATATTTTTTATCACAATTAAATTATCTAGTTGGAGTGTTCCGGCTTTTTTTCGATATTTTAAAAAAACTTTGGAAATATAGGCAAATAAACATAAATTTATCATAAAAAAATATTTTTATCAATATTTTTTTTGCTAACTGGAACTTTCTTAAAAAAATAATTTGAAATTTTGTATTTGTCTATATTTATACCAATTTTGTATGAAAAAATAATGAAAAAATCAAAAGTTGATAACCCCTGACTGAAACAAAAATTCAAAATTCTGAGTATACAAGTTTTGTAGGCCTATAACTTTCTATATATTCTGAATTTTTAGGCATCTAGCGGATCAAAAGTTAAAAGGGCACACACACAGACATACTAAATTGGAATAAATAAAGACAAATACAAAATCTCATATTTTTTTTTAAAGTTCCAAGAGTTTCTCAATCTCTGAAACGAATGTCGAACGTATTTTATTTTATATACCTTCTTAAACTAAGGATATATCAATATAAAATATTGACATCTATAAGATTCATTAAATACATGATATTCTTTAACATAATTTGTAGTTACAAATAAATCAGGAAGTATTTACATCATAATTAAAACCGTGAGAGTTCGTGTGACATAATGGAGAATTGAAAACAATATTAACAAGGACGTGTTGTATAGGTACCTATATGTATTAAGTTGTCAATTTTGTCAGTGCGACTGTAGGTAAATAGGTAGGTGTAATCTATGTATGTAATTGTTGATGACATCATCGCCATAATAATACATAATATTTATATTGCTTACATAATCCTAAATACCATTCATTGTACGCCGGAATAATTTGTGATCAACAGCAGGTACGGTAGATAGAATCTCAATTGTCTATAAACAATATTGATTTTGCGGTATCATTTTATTTATTTATTCCAAAGTTTTTTACAGATCCAACATAACATCGAAAAAATGTATATACAGTAGACAAAATCACCTATTGTGCATTTTTTTTACCTATATTTTTATATACGATATTTGTGGTATATTGTATTTAATCAGTTCTGTTATTTGCAAATCCTAGAAGTCTTTCCGCAAGTTTAAAAATAATAAAAATTACGCCTAGATCATTAACGCATTGAACTATATCATTCAGATATATCATTTATGAACTAAACGAAGAGAATTGGTCCCATGTGTGAACCTTGTGGTACACCACTAGTAGCAGTAAAAGCCACTAGTCTAGTTCGTAAAAGAGTAATCATTTTAATTAAAACGATAAAAAAAGAAGCCGCCCTTAGTTAAATTTCATAATATAAAATATAAATAACCTATGACGAAAATCCACCAAAATCTAACCACGATAAATAACTGGTAGGATTGCCACTACAATGAGTATAAACATTTAAATGTTGCCAGTCTGGGTTTTTATTCCTCCCAAGTTGCCCACACAGCGTTGGCTGGCAATTAATTCATTGTTTACCGAAATATATAAAATAAAAAATAAATAGATACACAACTTCATAAAATGCCTCGATCTGCCATATTTTACGGCAAACACGAAACACAAATACATTGTACGTCGTAGATAGGTGGTGCCGCGAAAACCACTTTACAACGAGTTTTCGTTAAATGGTTAAATTGACGACGAGGGAAACTGAATGTGAAAACGATAAGAAAACACTTTGGAGGGTAGAGACACGTTATCAGAGGGTAGTTTTCAACAATTGTTGTCGAGGTCATATCATCAACAACAATGTACAAACTAAACATAAAACATTCTAAAGATAAAATGGTCAGAGACAAGTAACTACCCTTACCTATGTATTTATACCTATACAGGTATATAAGTAGTGTATTATCAGATTTTGGCAATGTATTCAACATAATATATTATCGACGCCGACGCTGGAAAAGTGAAATAAATGAAGCGACACATAAATTGAAAAAATATATAAGTATAAATGAGTATTTTTCATGGATTTTTCTGTCGTATTTTCAAACCGATTAAAGTGTTAAATCATTTTTGAATGCAAATAAAATCACCCGACTTAAACGACAACTATTTCAAAATACTTTTAATTTAAATATGCTTAAAACATATTTAAAAAAAAACACAATGAAATAACTAAAAAAATCAGTCTAATCAATTATATTACGGACTGCATGCGTGTAAAAATATACAAAATGATTTAATTGACTATTTTAATTAACTTCACATTTATTAATAAATTAAAATAATATCTTTTTTGTTTACACCACTTTTGAGTATTTAATGTTAACCGGTTTCAGAGCTGACCCGCTCCCTCATCCGAACAAACTTATACTAAACATAAAATTATGTTTAAACCGTGTGTATTGCTACTGTCGTTGGTGGGCGAAATTTAAACTAGAAGGGGTGGTGGGTTTTACCGCACGGGCAGGTAACGGGAACATATTGAACAGGGGCGTTCTATTTAAATTTATTTGGTTATTTATTATTTCTTCTCTCTTATTTATAGCTTTTTGTATTTCTAATGCCTCTAGATTATCTAGTCTCAGGCCCTCCTTATTAATGTGTAATATTTCCACTCCCGTTTGTTTTTCGAATGAATGATTATTATTTATGAGATGGTTAGCAAATTCCGAAAAGTTGTTGCCCTTTAAGCACCTCATGTGCTCTTTGATTCTTGTTTCAAAAACCTATTTATTCTATCGACAATTCTTTACAACTTGTGAATTTCCTTAAAGATAAGAAATTTCCTAGTAATGCTCGATTAGTGTCCTTTGATATTGTGAGTTTATTCACTAACGTTCCAGTAATAGAAAGTAAAAAAATAATTAAGGAGATACTTTGTAATTCTGATTTATCACCCGATTTAAATAGTGATTTAGAATGTTTGTTTAATTTGTGTCTAGATCAAAATTATTTTCAATACAATAATAGAATTTATAAACAAAAAGAAGGTCTCCCCATGGGAGGACCTGCAAGCCCATTAGTAGCAAATATTTTTGTCAATCATTTAGAAAATAAGATTTTTAATTGTAAATCACCATTGTTAAAGTATGTAACACTGTGGAAACGATATGTGGATGACATTTTTTGTATTTGGACGGGAAGTATTCGCCAATTAAACGTGTTCTTAAATTTAATTAATTCCTTTCACAAAAACATACAATTCACCCTCGAAACTGATAATAACGCGACCCTTAATTTTCTTGATTTAACTTTAACTTTGAAAAATAATATAATTGATTTCAGTATTTATCGTAAACCCACATATACGGACACAGTGATACATAACTTATCGAATCACCCTGTGTCGCATAAACTATCTGCCTTTTACTCTATGGTACATCGCTTAGTAAATGTCCCTATGACAAATAACAATTTTAATATAGAGTTGAAAACAATAAAACAGATCGCGGTAAATAATGGATACAACACAGATATTATAGATCATATTTTAAATAAAATCAGAAAAAAGATTAACGTCAAAACATACCTATATGGTGGTAAAGCAATTGATAATAATTTAGATGACAAAAAGTGGCGTAGAATGTTATATGTAAATGAAAAAGTAAACTCGTTATTAGTCAAAGATTTACCGTCGAACATAAAACCGGCCTTTTATACTAATAATAATTTGGGTAGATTCTTGGTAAATAGTAAAGATAAAAATGAAAAATTGAGCAACCCCGGAGTGTATAAATTAAATTGTAGTGATTGTCCGGCATTCTACATCGGTAAAACTGGCCGAAATTTTGAAACAAGAATCAAAGAGCACATGAGGTGCTTAAAGGGCAACAACTTTTCGGAATTTGCTAACCATCTCATAAATAATAATCATTCATTCGAAAAACAAACGGGACTGAAAATATTACACATTAATAAGGAGGGCCTGAGACTAGATAATCTAGAGGCATTAGAAATACAAAAAGCTATAAATAAGAGAGAAGAAATAATAAATAACCAAATAAATTTAAATATAACGCCCCTGTTCAATATGTTCCCGTTACCTGCCCGTGCGGTAAAACCCACCACCCCTTCTAGTTTAAATTTCGCCCACCAACGACAGTAGCAATACACACGGTTTAAACATAATTTTAAGTTTAGTATAAGTTTGTTCGGATGAGGGAGCGGGTCAGCTCTGAAACCGGTTAACATTAAATACTCAAAAGTGGTGTAAACAAAAAAGATATTATTTTAATTTATTAGTTAAAATGAACCACAAAGTAATAGCTGCAAAGTATCAAGATATCACATTTATTATTATTTTTTACAGGAAAATAAAAAAATACATATAAAAATTAAAAATACAATATAAAACAAATTTCAGTATCATTGCCCCATCGAAGTGTAGACATTTGTGTATGGCGTCACATGTCGGTCCGTACTGATATTTTGAAATCGATTTTCGACTTTCTGACAAGTTAGAGCTCAGTTTTTGAGTATCTCGTATGACAATACATGTTAAAACTGTGTCCAGCTTGATTCATTTGATATTTTGATGAAAATTTTGTACTTCATGCAAAGTAAACAATTATGTTATACTAATTGCATAAAATCAGGAGTTTATTTATGAATTTTCTTTTGACAATAACATTATTCATCGCGAAGAAAACTTAAACATAAAAAACGAAGAAAAGTGTCATCAGTTTTTTTTTAATTTGTACAGTCATGTAGGAATTATTTTTATGTAGAAATCACTTGTAGGTATTTGTAAAACTCGTATCCGCTTAACACCAAAACCGGTGCAAGTGGCTAAGAAAATGTTATTAAAAGTATTAATAGTATAATATATATTAGTACCACAACCTAGACTTGAAGCTCCGTAAGAGACTCACAAAAACATATGTGTGGAGCATACTGATGTATGGCTGTGAGACATGGTGTCTTACCGAAAGAGACAGAGATAGACTAGAGGCTTTCGAGATGTGGAGTTACAGAAGAATACTGGAAATTTCCTGGAGGGACCACATCACGAATGCCGAGGTTCTCAACAGAGTTGAAGAAGGCAGACACCTACTCAATACCATCTCCGAGAGACGTGCTCGCTGGATTGGTCACATCTTGCGCCACGAGGGTCTCCTACATGACCTAATGGAGGGAATGGTTGAGGGGACAAACCACAGGGGGCGCCCCCGACGGGAGTATTTGGCCCAGGTGTGCGAGGACATGAACTGCGCCACATATGTTGATGTTGAACTGAAGAGGGCTGCACAAGAAGTGGAAAACGAGATGTAGACTTCTTCTGCAAACCAATCCACAGGATTGAGACTTTTAATGATGACCACAAGAAAATATTACCATATTTGATAACATTTATTTCTCTTTGAGAAAACATTAATCAGTTCAAATATTACGATTAACTTTTCTGGATATATACTTTGTTATCTACCACATGTCTATATTTTAAATATACCATCAACTAGTGTAGGTATGCGTATTCGCAGTTGTTGGGATGTTCTGCTATCTCGAAACGCGTGTATTGCTCATGAATATATGGTAGATAACAAAGTTATACTTATTAAATATTAAAAATAAAATTACATGATACGAAAATAATATAATACAACAGTTACCGCCAAATCCTTAGTAGATAATTTTTTAATCATTATTTTAAGAAAATAATGTCGGTTTGGCGATTTTACTCTTCTAGCGTCGACATAAACGTGATATTACAGGCATATACAACATCAGACTGTTTGCCTATTCGGGTTAGCTAGAGATAGGCAAACGCCACACCCTTCCCTCTTGGCTTATATTGTTGGTATCATTTATTTTGTCCACATCGTATTATACACACTTAATACGTTTCCAACATTAAAAAATTGACTCGTGTCGTTAACTAGGTCCACCATTACTGATCCAACTGCACCGTTCTCTATAGTTCCTACCTACCACAATCATCCATTCAATATATCAACTTATCCAAATGTCGATTTGTTCAAAACAATTTATTTTACTTAGCATATCGACACATTTTCATGCCAGGATCTGTGAGATTTTGTACGGCCAGGTCTACATTTTTTGTACTTTTTTCAACATGGAAGTCAAAAATAACCAATTCGGCAGCATTTATCTTATAAATGAAACCATGAGAAAGTGTGTGTGTCTCCCTTATAACTTTTTATCCGCTTGATGCACAGAACCTAAAATTTCAGAAAGTATAGAAAATTTTGTACCTACTATAGTAGTAAATCTCATTTTTTTAAACATTTTTTGCAAAAATTGAATTCAGTATCTATCTCTAAACACACAAAAATATCGAGCTGTTTACATATTCGGGGTAGGAAAAAAGGACTGAACTCCGCATTGTACCATCGTGATATACATTTTATTTTATTGATCGATAGAGAGTTATACAGTCTACATAATTTATAAAACAGACAATGTACATTGCTTTATTAGTGGACCAGTGAAAACCAATGACGTATTATATATCATTGGTGAAAACTCCATGCATTATTCAATAGGACAATAATTGATATTGATACAAAAAATTACAAATAATATATAATTGATTTACCAGTACATATAAAAATAACATCAAAATAATAATATATGTTTTTATTTATTTATTTATTTAAAGGACAACATACAGCATATAATAAATTATATAACATAAAGATAATTTGATTAATAATAAAGCCAATTACAGGTTGTCGCTGAAGTTATTGTAGTATATTAAGATACATTAGGAATGGTTAATATTATTATGGTGAGATATTGTGTGAATGATGTGTGAGTGATGTGTGAAATTGCATATATAAATGTGTCAGTATAATTAAGTGTTAAATTTGATTATGAGGATGAAATTTTAAGTTTGATATATTTTTTAAATGTGGGGTTATAGCATAGGAAAACACAATATCTTAAATCATTCAATAATTTGGATTTATAGGTTCATAGTTTGATAAGTACGTCTTCTTCAACTATACATACTATCGCCATCGACAGTTGGATCTCGAGTGTCACATGCAACAAGTTAAAAAGAAACTGCAACTAAATAATTTAGTTTTCATTACAAAATTAAATGGGTAGTAAGTAAAGATAAAATAATTAGTGATCATCCATGTTGGTACGAGGTGTTCAAGGGCGGTTTAGCTGATAATTTGTATCCACAGTCACGAAAAGTAACTATTATCCTTGTCACTCGTATATTGGTAATGATATTATGTTCAGAGAGTGTAATAACATTACAGGGTCCTTCACACGGATTCCGTGAAATTATCCAAGGCGCAACTTTCTCACTCCAAATATCATATCCAAGCTAAATCCCACCCATCCAATACTGCATTTTATGTTCATACGACGATATTATGCCACAACTTTTAGAACAAATACGTTGGAGATAAACACGTATTAAATACCTATACTCCTATAGCTGTGAGGCACCAGCTTAGAATAGTGTATCCACTCTTTTCATCCATCCATCTCCAACCATCAACCATCTCCCTATAAATTAATCACGTCGAAGTCAATTGGTGACCTCGACGTGATTAATTTGTAGGGAGATGGTTATTTTGATGGTTATTAGGGCAACTGATAATTCACATAATAAAATATAGTACTCACTCTGATACTTATTTATTTCGATTACGTTTTTACATTGTAGTTATTTAATATATTATAATATTCAATTTACCCGTAGTAAGAATGTCGAGGAGAATCCGCGATACGTCAGGCCATGGCGACTGAAGATATTCCGAATGAATTGCAAAGATGGAGACGGCTGTTTATAACTTCAGCTTGCGTTGGCAGCAATGACGTGAAGTTAGTGATGTGGGGACATCATAGGGATGTTCCACAACAGCCAGGATGGAAACACAACAGGCAACAATAACATCTCACAAAGTTCAGCAATGAGGCTCACGATCCATTCTAAGTGAAGTGCCTTTTTAAGAGAGACGAGCCTGGTGTGTGGGTATTATTGCATGTGATGTGCTTCTTTTTTTACAAGGTAATGCACACCTGTCGCTGGTTACACGACACTGTGAGATATGCGGTGATGGTATGTATATATCTATGCATACATACCATCACGCATGTCCCTCACGTGGTAGGCACAGAGAACCAAACGCAACGTCTTTCTATCTTGACAAAAATTTATCTCCTCGTCAACATTCAAACATCGTCTGTTCTTCACGCTTCTTACATTTCCGTCCTTCAGAAGATCGTTCACATGGTCGTGCCATCCTTTTCTGAGGAGTCCCCGACCTCTTATTCCGTTCTTGCCAGCTTTGTATATTTTCTTCTTCAGGCGTTTCCTCATTCATTCTACCCAATTTGTCTTCCCAAAGTTTCCTGAACTTGGGGTCACATTGAAATATTTGACAGTTAAAAGAATTGAGAAGCACTGATCAGATATCCTTAAAAATCTAATGGGGTCGAAGCGAGTATTAATTACCTATACAAAAATTTCGATTCTTTGCAAATTTTGAAAAGAATCGAACGAGTCTATAATCGTTAAAGTAGAATAAATACGCCCAGAGTACATAACACACACACATATACATTGTGATGAAACTTTCAGAATACAATCTCAGCATGATATTAGTTGATAATCTGCAATGAAAAAATAGCCTTAAAAAAATCGAATTCATAACTACCCACTATATTATCCTCTTGGAGTAGTGAGGAGTACTTAATAAGAAAGAAAAAGAAAGACACATTGAATAAATTATTAACTAGAAAGAATAAAACAATTAAATTATTAGTGACTAATTCAATTACTAGTCTATGTATTAGAAAATTTATATATGCATATTTTGTTCATAATATACTTTTATTTGCATCAACCAATAAAATCAGTTGATGTTCGACGTTGTGTAGCGTATTGCGTTTCACTCTTACCCGAACTTTGCAACTATGTTGTATAAAACTGTCACCCGCATTCACACACTTGTCGAGCTCTACCTGCATTCATTTGGCGAATTAATTAGGTTTGCTATGGAATTATTTCAATACCACCTGCCATATCAGTCCGATATAATATTTCACAAAAACGAATTGGAACATTTGAAAGCAGTCAGAAAATGTTTGTATGTAATGTTTCCATTAATAAAACATGAAACAGTTGCTAGAGATGGTGGTGTAAAGAATGAGATTTCATTAGTCGGCAGGTAATGGTCGATAAATAATCTGCTAAGTGATTTTATTGAAGTTTCATAAATTTATTTGGTACTGGTATAAACTTTATGAGTAATATGAAAAGCGAAATAAGATGAAGTTCCATTAAGAGGACATATAATGCTAAATCTAGTGACTATTAACATGATATTATATTAACCGCCTAATGCACTATGAAGTTACGTGTTAGTAAGGGTAACTATCGCGTGCGAAAAAAAAAGGTTTATACACGATTTTTTAAACTATCGGAAACCCAAAATTAGTTGATTTTTTTGCATTTTAAGTACAAACCAGACTTGAAATGAAAAAAGTTTATCGGTCATTCACTTTGATTTTATGCACTATTTAAGCTTATAAACGATTTATTTCTCTACGACACATAGTTATGGAGTAACTTAAAATAAATGCTGTAAAAAAGGATATTTGTAAATTTTTTTAGGGGAATTTAGGCTGAATTATAAAACTGTGTGACGAACTAGAGAAATGTTGAAAACACTTATGGTATTTTTTCTAGAAACACATTGTTAAACACATTTGAGGAATTTGATTTAAAATTGGGGTGTAGGTATAGGTTTATATGCCCTCTTAAATACTTAAATAAATTAATTTGTCCTTAATAGAGTGGGAAAAGAGAAACCGATCTTCACACAACCTTATCCATGACAGTATAGGTATAGGTTATTACTTTTATGAATTTTTATTCATTTAAAATCAGCGGCTACTTGGGAGAACTTTGCCTGTAACTTTAATAATTTTTTTAATAATTTAATTTTTTATCCTTAGATTTTGTTACGTTTTGACAAAATAATCTTTCGATTTTTCGATTTCGACTATTATTTTTATCAAGATTTTTATAAATTACTATTTTCTTGTCAAGAGTAAAGCGCACTTTACACGTACGAGGTTTTCAACGCGGTCCGATTTTCAACGCTTAAAACAACATCCAAAATACAGGTTACTCCAAACATCGCTTTAAACTAGTGTTATTTTCTCTTTTATTTGCTACCCTAGTTATGATGTCACACGCATGTCAAGTGTGCTATTTCCAATCTCATGTAAGTCAACAAACGACCTATCTCCTCACACAATACAGAACAATAGGCATGTATAGAGAAGCGAATGATATAATTGACTAGATACGATCTTAATTGGTTTATTCAATCGGACGAGAGAAACTACGGGTCGGTGGATGGTTGAGACAAGACAAGGTGGGTAGGGGTGAGACTCGCATCAGATGAAGCGCTGTTTCCAAAACCAAAACCGATCTATATTTTATTCATTTATAAACCTGTCACTAGGTTATAAACCTGTGCCGGGGCCAATGCATCTCGAAACAGTGACACTGCAATAGTTAAGTATGTGGTCGAAAGATATGGGTGAAAAATATCCTCTGCAAAGTGTCTGCCAGATACTAAGAGCCATTGCTTTATTTTTGTTTTGAAGGAATGCCTATTTTCCGATTTTTTTATCTAGTTTCTTCAATTTTCTAGGAGCAATAACTCCAAAATGTCTCTGTCCAAACGAGGTCTTCATTATACATAGCACAGAGAAGTTCAGATCATTTCCTTGCCTAGTGAAACTTGTTTGTTGTCTTCTAGTATGCAGAGTTTTATTCTTTTTGAAATGAATTAATGCAATTTTCAAAAACAGCTGTCTTGGATCGAGGACAGTAAAAATCCTTAACAAATCGTCTGAAGTGAAGGTTCTATTTCTTTTGTTGATAATACGCATGGTACATTTTTGAGCTTTATTGAGCGGACTCGTGACAGTCTTGTTGAGAGTTGTCCAACTGTCGATTTGTTCAGGAGAACTTTGTTCTCTTAACATATCGACAATGTATCAAGCCAGAATACGCGAGAATTGTCCAACTGTCGATTTGTTCAGGAGAACTTTGTTCTCTTAACATATCGACAATGTATCAAGCCAGAATACGCGAGAATTGTATGGAGAGGTCTACTTTTTTCACGGCTTTTCCAACTTTGAAGTCAAAAAACACCAACTTAGAGGCTTCGCACCATATATGTTCCATACACGGATTTACTCAGAATTCGGAGTAGAACATTTCGTGTGTCTGTGTGTGTGTGTGTCTGTGTGTGTGTCTGTGTGTGTGTGTGTCTGTGTGTGTGTGTGTCTGTGTGTCCGTCCCCCCCTTATAACTTTTGATCCGCTCAATTTACAGAGCCTAAAATTTCAGAATATATAAACAGTTACAGGCCTACAAAACTTTTATACTCGGAATTTTGAATTTTTGTTTCAGTCAGGGGTTATCAACTTTTGAATTTTTATTTTATTTTTCCATATATCTCAGAAACCATAAACGCTAGAACGCTGAAAATTGGTACAAACATAGACAAATACAAAATCTCAAATTAGTTTTTTCAAAAAAATTCCAGGGTTTCTCAAACATTTTTTATTAAGAAAAATATTTTTTTTATGATAAATTTATGAGTTTAACTGCCTATATTTCCAAAACTTTTACAATTATCGAAAAAAGCCGAAACACCCCAACTAGATAATTTAATTTTCTATAAAAAATATTAACATTGTAGTAGAAGATCTCAATTTTTTTTTAACAATTTTTTTAAAAATTGAATTTAGTGACGACATTGCTTCATACATTTTGTATGGCAGTCGCCTATACACAATATGTAAGAAGACTTAATAGTTTGATACTTCATCTCCAAACATACATACATACCATCATGCTATTTGCATATTCTGGGTAGGAAAAAGGATCTTCCTCCATACTATCCTATCTTGACATACATACCTACATATGTTGTATAGAAAACAAAATATCTGAAAATATTCAATAATTTGTATCTATGGGTTTATAGTTTGGTACATATTCTTCAACTATACATACTATCGCTATCGACAGTTGGATCTCATGTGTTACATGCAACTAGTATGGAGAGGTCTACTTTTTTCATGGATTTTCCAACTTTGAAGTCAAAAAACACCAACTTAGAGGCTTCGCAGCATATATGTTCCATACACGGATTTACTCAGAATTCGGAGTAGAACATTTCGTGTGTCTGTGTGTGTGTGTGTCTGTGTGTGTGTCTGTGTGTGTGTGTGTCTGTGTGTCCGTCCCCCCCTTATAACGTTTGATCCGCTCAATTTACAGAGCCTAAAATTTCAGAATATATAAACAGTTACAGGCCTACAAAACTTTTATACTCGGAATTTTGAATTTTTGTTTCAGTCAGGGGTTATCAACTTTTGAATTTTTATTTTATTTTTCCATATATCTCAGAAACCATAAACGGTAGAACGCTGAAAATTGGTACAAACATAGACAAATACAAAATCTCAAATTAGTTTTTTCAAAAAAATTCCAGGGTTTCTCAAACATTTTTTATTAAGAAAAATATTTTTTTTATGATAAATTTATGAGTTTAACTGCCTATATTTCCAAAACTTTTACAATTATCGAAAAAAGCCGAAACACCCCAACTAGATAATTTAATTTTCTATAAAAAATATTAACATTGTAGAAGAAGATCTCAATTTTTTTTTAACAATTTTTTTAAAAATTGAATTTAGTGACGACATCGCTTCATACATTTTGTATGGCAGTCGCCTATACACAATATGTAAGAAGACTTAATAGTTTGTTACTTCATCTCCAAACATACATACATACCATCATGCAATTTGCATATTCTGGGTAGGAAAAAGGATCTTCTTCCATACTATCCTATCTTGACATACATACCTACATATGTTGTATAGAAAACAAAATATCTGAAAATATTCAATAATTTGTATCTATGGGTTTATAGTTTGGTACATATTCTTCAACTATACATACTATCGCTATCGACAGTTGGATCTCATGTGTTACATGCAACTAGTTTTATAAAATCATAATTTCAATGATTTTTTCTTACTGTCATCACGCCTATTGTATGGAGAGGTCTACTTTTTTCACGGCTTTTCCATCTTTGAAGTCAAAAAACACCAACTTAGAGGCTTCGCAGCATATATGTTCCATACACGGATTTACTCAGAATTCGGAGTAGAACATTTCGTGTGTCTGTGTGTCTGTGTGTTTGTGTGTCCGTCCCCCCCTTATAACTTTTGATCCGCTCAATTTACAGAGCCTAAAATTTCAGAATATATAAACAGTTACAGGCCTACAAAACTTTTATACTCGGAATTTTGAATTTTTGTTTCAGTCAGGGGTTATCAACTTTTGAATTTTTATTTTATTTTTCCATATATCTCAGAAACCATAAACGCTAGAATGCTGAAAATTGGTACAAACATAGAAAAATACAAAATCTCAAATTAGTTTTTTCAAAAAAATTCCAGGGTTTCTCAAACATTTTTTATTAAGAAAAATATTTTTTTTATTATAAATTTATGAGTTTAACTGCCTATATTTCCAAAACTTTTACAATTATCGAAAAAAGCCGAAACACCCCAACTAGATAATTTAATTTTCTATAAAAAATATTAACATTGTAGTAGAAGATCTCAATTTTTTTTTAACAATTTTTTTAAAAATTGAATTTAGTGACGACATCGCTTCATACATTTTGTATGGTAGTCACCTATACACAATATCAAAGAAGACTTAATAGTTTGATACTTCATCTCTAAACATACAATATACATATACCATCATGCTGTTTTCATATTCCGGGTAGGAAAAAAAGACTGACCTCCATACTATCCTATCTTGACTACCTAGGTACATGTGTTGTATAGAAAACTAAATATCATAAAATAATAAATAATTTGTATTTATGGGTTTATAGTTTGGTACATATTCTTCAACTATACATACTATCGCTATCGACAGTTGGATCTCATGTGTTACATGCAACTAGTTTAAAAAATCACGTGCTATCCTAATTAACATCGATTTGTTCGAACACATAGAAAACAATGAATAAGTCAAAGATTTCCATATAATATACTAGATGTAGTACCTACTCCGTGTATTGAGTGAGTCATGGTATATCGCACGTTTGACGTCTTGTTTGGCAACATATTGCAGTTTTCCATACATTTCAACACTTCCTAGATAACTGTTCTCTATATCTTCATTATAATATACTAGATGGAGTACTCCTTGCAATGAGTGAGTCATGGTATATCGCGCGTTTGATTTCTTGGTTGGCAGCAACATATTGCAGTTTTACATACATTTCAACACTTCCTAGATAACTGTTCTCTATATCTTCATTATAATATACTAGATGTAGTACTCCGTTTAATGAGTGAGTCATGGTATATCGCGCGTTTGATTTCTTGGTTGGCAGCAACATATTGCAGTTTTACATACATTTCAACACTTCCTATATAACTGTTCTCTATATCTTCATTATAATATACTAGATGGAGTACTCCTTGCAATGAGTGAGTCATGGTATATCGCGCGTTTGATTTCTTGGTTGGCAGCAACATATTGCAGTTTTACATACATTTCAACACTTCCTAGATAACTGTTCTCTATATCTTCATTATAATATACTAGATGTAGTACTCCGTTTAATGAGTGAGTCATGGTATATCGCGCGTTTGATTTCTTGGTTGGCAGCAACATATTGCAGTTTTACATACATTTCAACACTTCCTATATAACTGTTCTCTATATCTTCATTATAATATACTAGATGGAGTACTCCTTGCAATGAGTGAGTCATGGTATATCGCGCGTTTGATTTCTTGGTTGGCAGCAACATATTGCAGTTTTACATACATTTCAACACTTCCTATATAACTGTTCTCTATATCTTCATTATAATATACTAGATGGAGTACTCCTTGCAATGAGTGAGTCATGGTATATCGCGCGTTTGATTTCTTGGTTGGCAGCAACATATTGCAGTTTTCCATACATTTCAACACTTCCTAGATAACTGTTCTCTAAATCGTAAAGAACAAAGTGTTTTTTTTTTTTTTTTGACAGATAAATCCGAAAACAATGCACATTAGTCGTTATTCTCTATAGAAAAACGATGTGGTTTGCCGACCTTGTCAAGAGTCCCGCGGAATTATCCTCACTTCGATTCATACAAAATTTGCTAACTGCGACATCTAATATATTATATGAAAATCTATGGAATGAGTTAGATATATACAAGACGACCAGAAAAAATCCGGCGCAACCATATAAATGGAATCTCAAAAAATTGTATGTTAAGAGAATATAGTGTGACAGTTCGTTACTAATATTCAAAACTTACTTTTTGTAATCCGATAAAAATTTACGAAATCATTTTTTTTCCCAAAATTAGAGTCGTGGCAATAAAATTAGTAATCAAGTAGATTTTTTTCTTATTCGCTTTGATAGAAGTTTAAACTACGAATGAGTTATTTGATACGACCGGTTTCGAAGCGACCGATGTTGACGAAAAGTTTGGGATGTGTTTTTGCTGTCGGTTATTTTTTTAAATTGTATTTTTGTTATTTTTGAATAGGTATTTGTTGTCAATGCTCTCATGGACGTAGAAATAATAAATAAATGAATTCTGATTCTAATTTTTCCTCTATTATATATTTAAGTTTTTTTAATTGGTAAGACTTTTAATTGGTTTTATTTTTTTTACATAATACATCTGTACAAGAAGTTTTATTATACTTTAAATTTCCCGAAAACAAATAAAAATATTTTTAGGTGATATTTGAGAATCGCAGTATATTTGTGGGTTACATCAGTTTATTCCATTGGTAAAAGTCTTTCATTTGAACATCCTGACATCTCTGTTTAGTTTTCATCTAACTTTATGTTTTTCATTTCCGACAACTAAATATATAACATAATATTCAACGCAGTACAATATTGCAGTACCTACATATTTTGGTTGTGTTGTCGGGGTTGATTTAAATGCCAGTGTCCTAACGTTTGATGTCTCGATGTGAAGAGTATACATATTCATTGAGGCACGACCTATACACTAGATAAGTCAGTGTGGTTATTTTTTAATAATCCAGTATTCATGTCACAACTTTTTGTTTGAACAGAGTAAGGATTGCGGAGTATCTACATTTAGAGACCGGAACATGGTTGATCATGGTAGATTCTAAACATCGTGTTTTAATAAGCAGTAGGTATACAAAAAATAGAACCAAGACTGGCTCTGCTCATCACTACTCCTGCACACTTCATTATTATTTTTTTTTTTTTTTTTATTTGTAACATAAGAAATAATATACAGGTACACATCAAAGTATAACAATACAATATTTTTACAAAAAAAAAAGATCCTTAAGAACTAGATGCGGAATGTAAACTGCTTCACTAGGTTGAAAACCTGTTCTGAAGCAGCTTATAATTATATAGGTATATTGTCTAGGTGTGCGTGTGTGTCATTGTATGTTAACGTAGAGTTGTTTATTTATCACTGTCTTGTCTGTTTTTTTTATCCACTTCTTTAAACCACATTTAAAGCTGTTTATATTTGTATTTTTCTTCAATTCAATTGGAAGCAAATTGAAAATTTTTACTCCAAGGAAATGAAAATTTCTTTGTCCATAAGTCGATTTGGTTCTCGGTATCTGTATATTTGCTTGTCTAGTCTGTCTAGTCTGACGTGTAGTTTGGGTCGATTGGAAGTCGTTAAGGTGTGAATAGATATAAGTGCAAATGTTTTTAGCATATAACTGTGGTATGTCTAGGATGTCAAGTTTTTTGAATAGTTCGGCTGAGGGTGTGCGAATAGGTACATTAAATATTATTTTCAAAACGGATTTTTGGGCTTTAACTATTGAATCTATATTTGTTCTGTAAGTGCCACCCCACCCTATAATACCATATTCTACTATTGATTGGTAAAGTGAATAGTACATTAATTTAATGACAGATTTCGGTAAAACATTTCTGATGGAGCGAAAAATGAAATTAATTTTTTTTAATTTCATGCTTAAAATTGAGATATGGGGTTTCCATTTTAAACATTGGTCAATTGTTATTCCCAAGTATTTCGTTTGTCTAGTTTTTTTTATTTCAGTACATATACAGTTACTTTGTTGGTCTTTGCAGTCATGATATTGTAGTAGTGTCGTAATAAAGTATGCATGTTATGTTGTAGAGTTAAACAATCTATGTACTATGTACCTAAGTCAAAAACTTATGAAAGGCGCAACTCACAAAAGAGGGAATCTAAGATTAGTAACGATGAAAATAGTTAAGAGACTATAATATTATAGTATACTTTGAAAACCTTTTCGCCAGTATCCTCAAAATATATGTCTTAGAAATAAAGAACAGTTTAATATTTACATCTTGGTACTGCCTCCCTGACCAGCCAGGATATCCTAGGATGAACACCATGTTTTTAAACCTAACCTACAAAAGTTTGGTAAAAATAGGTTGGTTAGGTTTGTTTGTAGTTATAATTGCGACTGGCGTGAGCCAGTTGCATTGCATATTAAAAAAAAGTAACTAAGATATTAAAATAAAATAACTAAATTGGTATGAATACTACATAAACTGTCTGTCCTGCCCAACTAGACAACGTGTCATTTAGCTCAAGAAAAGAAACAAGAAAAGATAGCTCAATGTATGGAAGTGACAGTTGCCATTAAAACTTATCTTGTTAAATTAGCTTCAGTAAAACCTTTTTAAATTGTAACTAAAAAACTACAAGGCCTATGAAGTAGATTTTTACATCAATCGAAATAGAATATGAAAATCTAGCGGCTGAGTTTTTTTTATTATTATAATATTTTAATTACTATTCTTGATATTTAAAAAAAACTCTACCTTTTCTTCACATTTTTTTTTACCTTTTCTTCACGAAAAAATATTGTATGTCACACATTAGGTGATATTTTATTTATTTTATTTTTTATTAAAGAAACACTCACAGAGAAATTGACATTAAAAAATACAAAATATATAAATAAAAAATAACATGTAAGGTCAACTCTCCAATTACGAGTGCCTGCACCATGTTATATTAAAATACCTATGATAAGGTGGTAGAAGGAGAAAAAGGGGATAAATTCAAGGACCACAGTTGATTCTAGGATTGCTCTTGCGAATATATTATAATATCTTTACTCAATTGCTTAAATTTTGCATATTTTAAATTAAAAATGTCCAAGTCAGTCAAAAGTCTATTGTAGTCATCACAAATTCTACGGATTATTTCATTCTTGCCAAGGTTTGTACGAAATGGTGAAATTGCAAATACATTATGTTGTCTACTATTAAACGATTGTACTCTAAGATTAATTAATTCAAGTAAGTCAGGATAGTCTATTAAATTATGTAAGATTTTGTACAGATATACAATATTTATTCGCGTTTCATACATTAGAAGGTAATTTAGTGTGCATTTTTGTGTACATCCGTATACCCACAGAAAACAAGGGCCTTAAGATCGGTATTACAATTTTTACTTATAAACGTATACCTACTAAGATGTGACTAATTAGTCCAACGTAATGTTTTGCGTGTATGCCGTACACAAATATGACAATTTGTATCCTCTGTACAGCCCAAACTAAAAGACCAATGAACTTCCAATTAATACTATATGTGTGAAGTACATTAACTTAGAGCTGGTTAGTTTTCCATAGACAACGGTTCATTTTTTCTCCATGATTTCATCTGTTAAAACTTAAAAATTCTCTCACGGTCTGGAAAGTCGAGATTTTATACAGAAAGAGTTGAACAGAGCCAACAAAGCGTCTTACTATGATCGATGCTCATCAAAACGTATGCATCGTCTCATACATGATCGTCTATTGTTCAAGCCATTTTTTACATAAAATTTTCAACAGGTATCATGTAGTGAGTGTATACAACAAATTCTTGAGTGTATGGTGTATTATGAACACTTTTGTCCTTAGGGAAACTAATATTTGTTTAGGAATCTAATGTAAATGTACTTTATAAAAATGCATTTAGGGATTGTCAATCTTTCAAGAAGAAAAAATCTACACTTACCTACTATGTAGTGGAGAGTTTAGTGTTGGCCACAACCCACTCGTTTTCATATGGCGGCATTGGTTTCATAAATGTCAATAAATAGATAAATATGTATAATCTTCGGATAACTGACATCTTTCTTTCTTTCCCCTTAGCGCTTTTGTCCTGTTTCTATCGGGGTACGCTTTGACCATGATCCTAGAATTGGCGAGTCTGGTTATTACATTGAAGCTACTGCCATCTGACGATGACATCGAAAGATCGAAACAAATACATAGCATTGTTGAGCCTATTTGAATATTATTGTGATGAAGAATAACAAGGAAAAAAGCTATTTAAATTTCGTACCTATTATTAAGCGTTAAACAAACTCTCGACCAGTATGCATACTTAATATTATTATTTTTAATTGGGAAAGGTAGATAGACGCGACGTGTACGTTTCACATACACACAACAAAGTGAGTAGTAGTTAAAGATCCAAATATTTTATTATTTCGTACAAAATTAGATTTTTTCACCGATGTAAAATTGAAAAAAAAAACGTTAAAAAAATCTGAACCCTTGATTTTACTAACGTAATTCTGATTTTGAGATCACGACTTTATTATTAAAATAGCGAAGTGACAATTTGTTTTCATTATATTCATTCAAACAAAAGCTTCATGTAAGACGTTGGTAGAA
Source organism: Molanna angustata (assembly GCA_963576475.1). Taxonomy (NCBI): domain Eukaryota; kingdom Metazoa; phylum Arthropoda; class Insecta; order Trichoptera; family Molannidae; genus Molanna; species Molanna angustata. The sequence goes on from OY754965.1 coordinate 10,579,051, forward strand.
CTAGTGCAACGTCTTCGGAATAATAACCGTCCAGAGACGGATACTCCAAGAGAAACATATTTCCGACGTCAGCTTCGAGTATGATTTAACCACATTATAATATTCATTTATAACCACATTATAATATTCATTTATAACCACATTATAATATTCATTTATAAGCACATTATAATATTAATTTATAACCACATTATAATATTCATTAAAAACCACATTATAATATTCATTTATAACCACATTATAATATTCATTTAAAACCACATTATAATATTCATTTATAACCACATTATAATATTCATTTAAAACCACATTATAATATTCATTTATAACCACATTATAATATTCATTTAAAACCACATTATAATATTCATTTATAACTACATTATAATATTCATTTATAACCACATTATAATATTCATTTATAACCACATTATAATATTCATTTATAAGCACATTATAATATTAATTTATAACCACATTATAATATTCATTTAAAACCACATTATAATATTCATTTATAACCACATTATAATATTCATTTAAAACCACATTATAATATTCATTTATAACTACATTATAATATTCATTTATAACCACATTATAATATTCATTTATAATAATGTAGCTATCATTATAATGTATAGAATATTTGCCGTTTGCAATGATCTAAAACTCAAAAATATATTCGGAAATCCTGATTTCAAAAATGAGATAGTTAAAAAGAATTTGTAATAGAACGATGTATGACCGGGTAAGAAATGAGAAAGGGAACACATGAATGCAGAGTCCTACCTAAATACTAAATTCTAAATACTAACCATGTTTTCATTGCACAGTCACTCACTTAAGTTAGAAGATCACGTGGCTTCCTAACTGGAGGATGCTACGAAGTTTTTGTATGAGAATTGCATAATATTATTGCAAAATTGCAATAAAATATTTAAATCAAAAATGATTTAAAAAACTCATTTCGTGAAAATGCCGAAAAATTTCCATGCAAAATTGAATACTTTGTGGAATGACTTGGTAGAGAGGAGGATAGCGTTGGTCACAACCCACCCGTTTTTTACTAATTTACTTTTATATTTTGATAAATATTCCTCGAGTTAGCTACAAATAAAAAACACATTGAAAACATAATATCAAATTACAGTTTTACAAAATTGAAAATCAAAGGTACTTTTGCAAATAGGCAATAAAAAATTAATAGAGTAGAATACATTAAATTTAGAGAAACAATAACATATTGATACGTCGACAGACCTTTGAAAATGTTGAACAAAGTAATAAGTACCTACCTACATTTATAAAAAACTAAGATATCGAAATTAAGGGGGCGCCTGTTGCTAGCGTACCTACCTATGTATTCTAATTGCTATTGCATCATTACTACAAACCGAACCATTTTGAAAAAAAAAATAACAAAATATAAGTTATGGAATGTTTTTTCTTCATTAATACACAAACGATTTGATTAATAATAATGATGGAATATCAAATTGAAAAATAGGTATGCTGGCAGCAGGCGCCCTCTTAAATGAAGTACTCGGGAGATAAAAACAATCATACTATGGTAATAATATAACTAAGCCTCAAGACAAAAAATGTCACGTACAATAACTTTGTGTAAACATGTAAAAAACTTTCATAATTAAATATATTTGCAAAAAAATAACAAAAAATAGTAATAATACTGTATTTGTTGCCTTTGAACATAATTATAAGTAGGTACACGAGGACAGCATTCATTGTTTTTTGCTAAGAATTGATTAGAATATTTAACTTCCTCAATATTTTAAGTTATAAATATCTACACTGGGCAGTACTGTTATATTACTGATCCAACTGTCGATTCGTTCAAGAGAATGAAATTCTATTGAAGGAAGAGGTAGTTTAAATCCAAGACGCATGTACGAAGGAACATTTTGTATGGCGTAGTGGACTTTTTGCATGCTAAAAACACCAACTTAGAGGCTTCGCAGCATATGTGTTCCCATACATGGATTTACTCAGAATTCGGAGTAGAATATTTTATGTGAGTTTTGTGTGTGTGTGTGTCTGTGTGTGTGTCCATCCCCCCCTTTTTGACTTTTGATCCGCTCAATTTCAAAATATATAAACCGTTATAGCCCTACAAAACTTTTATACTCAGAATTGTGAATTTTTGTTTCAGTCAGGGGTTATCAACTTTTGAAATTTTGGTTTATTTTTCCATATATCTCAGAAACCATAATAGCTAGAACGCTGAAAATTGGTATAAACATAGACAAATACAAAATCTCAAATTGGTTTTTTAAAAAAATTCCAGGGTTTCACAAACATTTTTTATTAAGAAAATTTTTTTTTTATGATAAATTTATGAGTTTAACTGCCTATATTTCCAATTTTTTTAAAAATATCGAAAAAAGCCGAAACACCCCAAGTAGATAATTTTATTTTCTATAAAAAATATTAATATTGTATTAGCACATCTCTAATTTTTTTTTTAACAATTTTTATAAAAATTGAATTTATTCACGACATTGCTTCATACAATTTGTATGGCAGTAGCCTACACACAATATGTAAGAAGACTTAATAGTTTGATACTAATCTCCAAACATACATACATACCATCATGCTGTTTTTATATTCTGGGTAGGATCAAAGGACTGACCTCCATACTATCCTATCTTGACAGACATACCTAGGTACATGTGTTGTATAGAAAACCAAATATCTTAAAATATTAAATAATTTGTATTTATGGGTTTATAGTTTGGTACTTATTCTTCAACTATACATACTATCGCTATCGACAGTTGGATCTCATGTGTTACATGCAACTATTAATATAATAATACCTCTAAAAACTCGATGAAATAACAGATTATAATAATTTATCATGGATGATTTTTCTATAAGAAAATCCATACTCCAGTCTGAACGGCTTCCTTGAAAGATGTTTTTAAACTGTTGTTGAACATATTGCACATAATCGTGTATAAACCCTTTCGACTGGAATAACAAGAGGTTTCTGAGGAAATGCTAAGAGATCTTGTTAGGAATAATTTATAAAACATTTTTTACCCTCGGCGTTACATCATTTAAAATTATTTTTTTTGGATTACAACACTCTAAGGTTAGTCAGTGAGTCATTTTGAAATTCGTAGAAAAATTGTCATAATATGACAGATGGAGAGGAAACGTTTAGATAACGGATAAGGTAAGGAGTGATTTATAATTCGAAATATTCGAAACGAACACGATTGCTTAATATTTTCTTAGCTATATATTTTGTAATACCAGTCATAGAGCCATCAAAAGAACTCGGAACAATATGAGTACCTATACTCTCTATTCTGTGCCTGCTCGAATGTGATGCTTTCTCTTTCTGCATTCGCCTCTTGCTTGTCGCCATTCGTTCGGTCGGTTGAGCACTAAGAATTTCAGAACATGTCGGCATTCGTGGCTCAGTTGGTTAGATATATGACTGCTGAGCCAATGGTCCCCGGTTCGATTCCCGGTGGAAAAATTTTAATTGTGTTTTTAGTATGGACCTGAGAAGTCTCCAGAATGTGGCAACTTGTTAAATGAATATTTGACATAGTATCCGTGAGTTGCCCGAGAAGCAATATTAAATAAATAAACATCTTTTAAATTATAGAATTCGATTTCTATAAAATCTCTGTCATTTTTTCTTATTTATGAAATGTCTGTAGAAGGGTTGAGATCTTCGGCAAAGAGGTACGAACGTAGTTTTTAACTTTTTAGACATCAGGGGGGTAAGTCCCGTCAAACGGTTAAATATAAACCCATACTATTATCCATGTCATGGATATAATTTTCATATGGAGTTCTATAATATATTAAGATTAAGATATTAATAGAACTCCATGTGATAATTATATCCATGATATGGGTAATCTAAAGGGTTTTGATTCCACTGTTTGACCAGACATGCCCCCCTGATTCCTTAATCTAAGCTACAGGTTTGATTCCCTGGGAATTTTTTTTTTTACTTTTTTCAGCCTCTGTTACAGACGATTAATAAATTGTGTCTCCGAAACGTAGCAACCTGGTAGTTATATAACTATGGTTATCTACAAACATCTTGAAATATTTCGACCGGGGGGGGAAGGTTTGCGCACACACGCGATCAAACCAACCACGAGAAAACCCAAATTTGTGTTATGCGCACCCATGTTATTTTTCTAGATATTTGGCGATACCTACTAGTATTATTTTCTGTTTTGTATTAGCCGAGTAATAAATTTTAAACCTGTCTAGCCTGCAAAATGTCTTTATTTACACCAGCTTCGCTATATACCTACCTATGTATATTCAAACAGATCTCTTTGACAACAACAATAAAAATATGTAATATAAAGGTGTGAAAATCTGATGATAATGGACATTATCCATTAACCTACATTCATATATTTGCAGTATCAATAAAGATAGGAGGAGGAAGACAACATATTGATACTAACTCTTCCATTTTATGCAATGATGCACATACAGATGAACAAACAATACAGTATCATACCATTAATCGTCAAACTATGGACCATAGAATTTATTATATATAATCTAAGCTATGCACGATAACAAGAAGAATGCAGACAGTGATTTTGAATTCGACAAAGCGAGACAGGTAGACTTTAAAAAATATATTTTATTTATTTAACATATTATGTTCCAATACACATAAAAATATATAGTAATTTTTACAATAGTTTTTTTGTAATGCCACATCAAAAAGATTGCAATCTGGTGTTTGATGAGGGAATCATTTACACTGACAAATGAAAAAATATTGTGGCGTAGTAGTTGCACATCTCTAATTACCTCACCAAAAACAATACCGAGCAGAGATGATATATAGAGATCGCTCTAGCTCGGTATTGTTTTTGGTGGGGTAATTAGAGATGTGCAACTACTACGCCACAATATCAAATATAAAGCAATTAAATCAAAGTCATACATAAAGTAATTAAATCAAAGTCACACATAAACAATCAAACGAACATTAAAAAAATAGGAAAATAAGGAATATAGACAATTGAAACATATCAAACACATATTCAAATAAAAAAGGAAATACAGGCAATTGAAACATATCAACAACAAATCGAAATCAAATTACAATGTTAGATACAATTTTAATTTTTGTTTAAACTTTTTATATTCCTTTATCTGCTTTAATTCATTTGAGAGGCAATTGAAACATTTATGTATAAAATTTAAAAAAATATACATTGATTTATATGTAGGTACGTAGTATATTTAATTCAAAGAAAATATATCGCATTGTTTTCCAATAATCATTATTGACTACGTAACCAATGAAATAGGTACTTCCATCCATTACAGAATGTTTTATCAGTTGTCAAGTTACGGGAAAACAGATTATCTTTGAATGACGAAAAATGTTATCAAGAATACGAAATGAGACATCATACTTATTTTTTTTTTAATAAATTTAAAATTTGTTTTACTGGTTTTACTACTGTGAATATTTCACAGGTTGTAACTAGTTAAAGTTAAATGGTTTAATTAACGGAGCCGTAGGTACCTATAGCAAATCACACTTGGCATTGAGCCTAACGAACATGATGTCATTATACCACTCCAAGAATACACGTGAAAGACACGTGTCCCATCATCAAATACTTAACTTTCCTGGCATAAACACACACGTGCTATTAGACGAGATTTGACACTGATTCTGATTTTAAAACAGCTTCCATATAATACATATGTAGGTGGGCAAATGTCACTTGCGTTACGGTATTTTCTCTGTTTATATTATACTTACTAATAAAACCCGGCAGACGTTGTCCTGCCTGTTTAATTATTTACCTCCAAATATATAAAAATGGTTGATCGGTATGTTTCCTTTTTATTATTTAACATTTTTTTCTAAATTCGCTGATAATAATTCCGTCTTTTTATTCCCTTCATTCCCTTCCGTCCCTATTCATTCATTCATTTATCATTTTATTTACTTATTACCATTTTTATATGATAAACCATTTTTTATATATGGATAAATAGGATTATTGATATATAGGATTTTTTCTAACTATTTATCGATTTATGTATTTATTTATTTACGTGTTATTTTTTTATTTAAAACTATCTTTATTTATTTATTCGATCATTGATTTATTTATATGTTATTTTTTATTTAAAATTTTCTTGTAATAGATGATTTTTCAAAAACTATTGTGCGAGAAGTTAAATAATTGAATTAAACTTCAAATACGTTTTCTGCTATGAGCTGAGCGAATCCCAAAAATTTAATGACAATCCCAAATAGATCATTTTTGAAAATTCTTTTGTGAGATATTAAATAAATATATATTTTAATTCATAAATCTTCTCGTGTGCGCGCTGAACAAACCCACATGATCCATTTCAATACCAAACTTTTTTTTTATTTTTTTTTGCGTGATATCAAATAAATAAATTATAATGAATTGACCTTCTCCGGAATGAGCTGAACAAATTCCCAAAGTTTCATCGCAATCGGATGGTTGGTTTGGGAGTCCATCGGAGTCATAAATACCTTGTGAGATATTAAATAAATATAAAAAGTTTACTTCATTCATCGCTTCTGTTTTCTTATGATAAACTGATAATCTAACAGACATGATATAGGTATACTTAAGATCACATGATATACCTACTTACGATCATAATTTGAGTATGAATATATGAAAGCATATAACATATTCCTGATGAAAATAATATCAATGGGTCGGTGGCAGAGCATGCATCGCTCTGGCATAGTTAATCCAGTCATGGAAAATTCGAGCCCCGCCCTAGGTGCCTCGAACGATTTAGTTCGCCTATAGCATTAAGCGTAATTTAGAGAATGTATGTCTATATATTTTGTTAAACATCATCTCATGATTGGCTTATCGTAGCCCGATGATAATAGAACAGAAGATTATTTAGCAGTGCAGAATTGCGTGTGCATATGAGACATATATGAGCACATCATCATCGATATATATTATACTTTTCACAATAACATAATTCATTCTTTAACAAAAATAATAGATACTTTACGAATAAGTATTTTCTTTCGTTTCGTATAATCATGAGGGATTTCATATTGAAGAAATAGATTTTTATGCATGCGAAATAGACACCATTTGTCCTTTTTGCATATTGCTCGAGAATCGGCTTAGAATAGTGCTTCCACTCTTTTCTATTATTGTTTTCGAGTGTCCCGTAAGAGCCGGGTAATCGAAAATACAACAGGCAACAATAATATCTCACATAGTTCAGCAACGAGGTTCACCACCCATTCTGAATATAGTGCCTTTTGAGGTGAGACGAGACTGGTGTGTGGGTATACACTGATGTGTTGTGCTCCCTTTTATAAGGCAATGCACACCCGCACACCTTTCGCTGGTTACCCCACATTGTGGGATATGCCGTGATGGTATGAATGAATGAATGAATGCTCGAGAATCAAAAGACGAATTTTAATAGACTCCAAATAACAAGTATATACCGAATGCGGTTTGGTCATTATAGACTCGATTCTCATCTGTATAAATTAAATCTTGTAAATTCTCCTTATTGCGAATGTGGCCTAGATCGAGAAGTTCTGGACCACGTATTCTTTGGATGTCCTATAAGAGATCGATACAGTTTATAGATACCGATCTTTTTGTGGAAAGATTAACGAGGTGCAGTTTCCACTAAAGATTCGGCATCTTCTTTCAATTGCTTCCCCGATGATTTACAGAGAAATATTTAAGTTCATTGAGAAAAACATGGTAGTTTTGTAGGCGTTGTTTGTTCTGTCATTAAATGTTTTTTTGTTTTTATTTATATAAATTCTCACGTCGTCAAATGGCACAAATCGACCTTAAATGGTCGTATTGCCTATATCAAAATAATAATATATAGACACCGCGTTAAAAACTCTACAGATAACGATAAGTATGAGTTTATCAGATTAACACATATAAGGAAAATAAACACTAATTATATTTGGTATCGTGGGAACGAGACGCGCGGTTTGTTGTTTTTGGTAAATTAAATATTATATAGGTACTGAAGTTTTCGTAATTTGTCACTTTTTTTATTTCACTAGGTAAACCATGAAATAACCAAGTGAAGATGTTATGTCGCCTCAATCCATACAAAATATAAATGGGTAGATGGCATAGCGGTTGGCGAACTGGATTTCATATTTCATACCGTTAAATATTTTTTTGTTTAAGAAAAATATATCTAAGACACGAACCACAGTTGTGGAACTGTTGTCAATCATTAGGTAAACCGAAGCTGTTGTCGATGTTATTGGTGTTGTTTTATTGTGTGTTTTAATTCATATTTTTTATCGGTTTTATTTACTTAATTATTGATTTTTTCTGTTTTTTTTTTGTTTGTTATTTTTGATAAATTTTTACATTTTTTTTCTATTGCGATGTTTTTATTTGTTTATTATGAGAAATAAAAAATTTATATTATCCTTATATTTTTAATTGTAAACTAGTATTGAGAGAGATCTGAGGAAGGACCAGCTGACCAGTGAGATGACTATTGTATACATCGTTTTTATGTTTATTTTTAATTTAATGTAAGATCAATAACCTAGATTTTAAGCTTTAACTAACATGAAAAACTAATAGCTACAAAGCGCCCTTGAGGTGAGTTTTCACGAAATCGGCGCTATATAAATTATCCAACCATATATGACACATGACAGAAAGACGTGGAGACTGCGTACCAGGAGGGCCGACCCCAGATGAACTGGGAAGAGGACCAGCCAAAAAAGAAGTATTCCAGTGGTCAGGAGTTCGAATCCTGCCTCGACTAATTTCGTTCACCGATAGCACAAGCATTTATGGTTAATTTATGGAATGTGGGAAGATGCTTTAAGTACCTACATACTTGTTTAAAAGAACATGTTCAATGTTCATATTAAGAAAAAGAAAAATAAATTAGGTATATTTATCATATTTAATATGCGGTTGGTGGTGGCAGTAATAAAGGGACGTTATAGTTTCCGGCAAATAACTTGAGAATTTTCGTCGTGGAGGGGACGATTTCGTCATATACCAACCGAGCAAAAAACACAAATTAGCACTTTATGCATCCCACGTGACGCACTTATTTTCAATTTTTTGCCGCTAATTGTACATATTATGTAATATGTTTGTCGTCAGGATTGAAACTTACAGCGCCCGATTCTCTGTACCAAACCTACAGGGGACATGGCGTGATATGAAAATAGGATATGTATTGAAAAATATCAAAGCAAGTATTCGGCGATATGTAAAACAAATAATTTTCTAGCTTAAAAAAAATCATTACCCTTTATTTGAAGAGAACATTGGACATCGAGACTGTAAAGAACGAAAGAACATCTGCGAGATGGGGATCTGAATTCTGATCTAGCACAGCCGAGATTGGCAGAATATAACTAGGGGAGCCGACTCGAAGTAAATGGACTAAGGCGAGAATGAACAAGAAGAACCTTATTTTTTTAACAAATCAAATCTGTTTCATTTTTCTTTCAGTGTTTTTAATGTAGGTATTTGTTCAGTTCGCCTCTAGGATGCAGACTATAATACCCCAATTGTCTTTTACCTTATAATCATTGACGTAAACTTATTATGCTTTTGATGTTGTATCAGTTAAATTGCAAGATGGTGGCAAGGTGGAGTTGCGACTCATGTGACACTGGTAAGACAAAGAGCCATAAATTAATCAAGTTTGAGCTTCTGCTCGGAAAGCCGGTAACACAACCGCCCATCTAGTTAGTCGGGAATACGATGTAATAATGTCGATATACAACAAGTAGAAATATTATGTTCACTATGATAGTACATAATCCCTAGAACTTATTTCCATACCAAGAAGCGAGCCCCGACGGATGGAAAATCATGCTATAAGAATAATAATAGCCGTGTTACATAATATTATGATACCCTTATAGTAGAAAGTACTACCGACGATGGAGTACAAAGTACTATAAACGATACATCTTAAAGCGGCCACAGATTTGCTCAAATTTGGACATGCTATATTTAAAGGCAAAGCAATGGAGACTCTATCTTCTTCGTCTGGCCATATCCCAAGTCTTCTCATCCTAAAGTTATATGTTATTTTGTACTGCACAATGAGGACATAGGACATTGAGGAAAAAAGAAAGATGTTTATAATACAAAAGAAAGTGAACAATTTAAGATGGTTTAGCCACATGGAAATAATTAATGAAGAATATTACCAAAGCTGACAGAAATGGAGTGAATGACCGTAACCGTCCAAGAAAAGCATAGCTTGTCAGTGTGAACGATAGACTAAAAGATGGAGAAGAGACTTGAACAGATGAACAGATGACTTCTTTCTTTGTCTTATATATTATTCTTTCCGTATATCCTGAATTCTTTCCCTGCCATGAATCGCCCCATTACATATTTTCCAAGCCATCTCTTTTAAACTGCATTTTTATTCTCCTATAAATATATATAGCGAAATAGCTATGTGCCAAAAGATTGAATATTTATAATAAAGATACATACTTTATTTACGCAATAAACAATAATTGTGAAATTTAAGTTAATGTTTTTAATAATATAAAGAGTTTAAAAATATTCAATAATTGTTGTGATTTCTTTATTCAAATCGTTAAAAAATATCAGTTACAAAACTTAAATATTATACAAAGTATCGGATAATAATTGATACGGGCGTTATTAATAGATAAGAAATTCAATACAATCATACCACTATCAAATACTTTACCGACACATTTTTTCAAAATCTTGAATTGCATATAAGAGAAATTTTAACAGATAATATCACATTTGTGCGTCATATCATCGGTTAAAATATTAATGGGATGTGCTGATGAACTGATTGACAGAAATCGAATGAAAATAAATCCAATTATATAAACAATTAATAAGACTTATCGCAACTCATTACGGCTTTCATTGTGGCTTTGTTGGATAGGTATCTGACTGCTGATCTAAGGATGCCGGTCGTCACAGTTCTTGATTGTGTTTTCAGTAATTCTCCAGAAATTGACAACTTTATGTGTTAAATTAATGTTTGACATAGCACCTACCTGTTAGTTGCCCGAGAAGCAATATAAAAATATTTCTAATATTAAGAGGGCGACTGCTACCAACGCCAAAGTACCTATTTTTTCAATTTGATATTGCATCATTACTACAAAACGAATCTTTTTGAAAAAAAATAACCTAGTTAGTTTGGATATTAATAAAGAAAAATATACCTTAACTTTTTAATTATGTTCTATATATATTCTTGTAGGAAAATAATAAGAATACCCCGATTTTTGACATTTATCTTAAATTTCTAAAAAAACTATAAGGTGTAAAACAATATTTTTTTTTATAAATTAAAGAAGAACAAAATATCTGGAAAAATATGATGTGACGTTGCATTAATGCATCAGGTTAAGAAAATAAACAAAAAAAAACTTTTATATCGCAATGGCGCTGAATGGAAAATAAATGTTTTTTAGGTTTATTTACTAAACCTGAAGCATTAATGCACGTCACATCATATTTTTAGAGATATTTTTGTCTTCTTTAATTTAAAAAAAAATATTGAACTAGGCCTTATAGTTTATTAAAAATATAAGATAAACGTTGGGTAATCGGGGTATGCCATTATTTTTCTACAAGAATTCATACATTCAGAATATTGTCAAAACGTTTTAAGGTACCTATAATTTTCTTTATTAATACCCAAATTTTCTAAATTATTTTTTTCAAAACGATTTGATTAGAAATAATGATGGTATATCAAATTGAAATAGGTACGTTGGCAGCAGTCCCCCCCCCCTTAAACACAGAATAATATTTTTTTTTCAAGAAAACATCAGCACTTCAAAAAATATGTATTTTGTCTGTGTAGGGGGGAGCAGCTATAAGGAATTGGGTCCATTCGACTCTTCCGAAGAAGTGCAATAAGTAACGTTGGGGAGGGTTTGCAATCTGCTAAAGAATATATTTATTTATTCGGATTTTAATATGAAACGGACTGTAAGAAGGTGGAAATACATAATTCGATAGATTCAACAGTCGGCCTTCTGTGTGTTAATAAAGGAGTTCGAGAAACGACTGGTTCGTGTATATTGAAGGTTTACTGTAAATGGGTGTTGCAACTGATTAAAGCAAGTGACTCTAATGTGAAAGTGTAGAAGGACCAAAGATGCAATTTCTTCTAAGCATTTCCCGCGATAGTATCTATAGAATACCGACCTTGCGTCTGTGTTCTAGTGATTGCAATAAACATTAACGTTATGAGGGTGAACTAATGTAAAACACTTTATAGGCGGAAATTTTGACATGTTTCACTTGCAACGGAACGATTCGGGTTTATGCGAAATCTGTATTTTATTTTAAGTTCAGTCGTAAACGTAGACTTGAGTCATTTAAAATTTGCGCGAAATGAAGCATTTTTGTTGGTACACCATTGGGGTTAATAGGTTCTTAAAACTTTTCATTTTGAAATAATCCGAATAAATTAAATTTATAACACCGCAAACAACCAAGAAGTCATGAATTTCTAAACGGTTTAATACGATTATAACTATAGCAGGTTGTAAATATGAAATAGGTCGTGGACTAAGTTTTGCAAGATACTTTTTCTCTCTATGTTTTTAAACGACTTGTTTTTCTATATTTTTCAGATAATTATTGTGTTGAATAAGAGATTTCTAGCGATTTTCTTTCGTGAATTAAAATCTGTAAAAACTGCAGCCGAATCTGCACGAAAAATTAACCATCTTTGGGTGCTTAATTCTATAAACGAATGCACTGTTAACGTTGGTAGAATTATAAATAAAATCGGGGAAGCTTTTCTTTTCGATGTTTTATTTTGGCTAAAGCAACTGGAATAAAAATCGCCTAGCAAATGAGCTGCGATCTGCGTTATAGTAGGTCGGAATAGATTAATGTAAAAAATAGGTACATTGTCGACGTTTATGTGCATGTAGTGATTTTACTCAAGTACTATAAGTTTAGTGGTTCATATTGTTGAATCCAGGAAGTTGGCACTCGCGAAAAACACATCAGTGCTACATAACCTGCCTTACCCTATATGGAGAGCGCTCAATAGACTCGTGTCTCCCGATGCTACAATGACCTCAAGAAACGGAAATACAGAGGAAGATACCTGCGAGTATAATGCCACACAGGACAAGTTGTATTTTTTTTAGTGTTTGTAGGTACCTAGCTACTTTCATCAGAGTGATGGCCGATCACAAGTGATATTTAAATGACCGAATATTTGTGGCTACGAAAATTATGGTGTTCCGGAAAAACAAGTATCAAGCTAGTTTAGGTAACGTGAGGTTACCTACTAGTTTCATCGAGGACATATTTTTTTTTCTTTTTTAGCTTACATGGCATTCCATCCAATCATTAGGATGAAATTAATCTGCCAGTTTGAAATTGTTTTGAAATTATTTTGTGAGTTGATATAATAATTTATAAGTTAAAACCATTAAAAAACCTCAGTATCTCAAAGATAAATTCACTTATCTTTCAAGCCATGGGCAGGTTAAACTTTATATTATTAAATCAAAAAGAGATGTTTTTGATAAACAGGCGAACATAATTTGGCCGAATTCGTAAATTTAATCAAATTTTTATTATTATAAAATTAAAAATAATCGCGTCCACTTCGATCTGCTGAACGTGCTTTACTATCTATCCCTATTCATAGTTCTGAATTTTTTAGCTCTTCATTTGAAGTACATTCAGCTACACTATGGAATTACCTAAGTCCTGATATTACGTCGTCTATCTCACTAAACATCTTTAAGAAAAGGCTAAAGCAAAAATATTTATCTGACAACACCTGATTACATCATCCTCTCCTCTTCCTTTCCTTATCCCTTAGTCTTCCTATCATTGCTATGATTTGTTCTTATATGCTATCTTCTTTGTTTTGTGTTTTTTTTTATTACTTTTGTTCTGCTATTTATTTATTTTGTAATGTGGTTAACTTATTGCCATAGTACACATTGTTTTGTTTATTTAACATTTACTCTGGTTGGTTGGAAGAAATTGCCTGGAAGAAAGTGTACTAATTAAATGTGCAAGAAGATTAAATAAAAATAAATAAATAAAAAGCAGGATTTCGATATGTGGAAATATATATGTAGCAAAAATAATTACAGAAGATCTGACATATTGATAGGAAGAGGGATATTTGTATTATAATACAAATACACGTTAGATGTGGATTGGGCATTCAAAAACACATGGTCCAGAAATTCGACTTCCTCTCCACAAGCAAACGAAGGGCTATCTTTTACACGTATCTTGTGGAAATAGCTATTCATATAACTATGTACACAGTCATTGGACGATCAAGGAATTCTAGATTTGGTCTTCCTCTGGATGTAAGTCGAGGAAGATCCATGGAGATTGCTTGGTTTAGCATGTGATCTGGTGATGCCCGTATAATCTCAACTGTCTTTCCTCTTACTTACTACGTTTATCAGTAACGTCCAGGCTTCCACGAATGCGTGAACTTTTTATTTTGTCCCTTAAGGACACTACAGTTGGCCATCTCAGCGTACGCATTTCAGCAGTTAACAGTTGTCTAGAGAAGGAGTTGTACATTGTCCAGCATTCGGAGGCATAGAAGAGTGCCGGTCTAACGATTGTTTGGCACATTTTTGGATCGCATAGAACTCCCAACATTGATCTGAACCTCATCCATTCCACACTAATTCTGTGGTTAACATCTGCTGCAATGTCTCCATTTTGATGGATGAGTAACCCAAGATATTTAAAAAAATCTATGTATAATAAAATACACGTTTGAAAACGAAAAAACAACTGGACTTGTAACATAATACAGGTTTGCAAAACAAATAAATAAATGTGTTATATTTCATCGACAGCGATAGTGAGAAAATGTTTCTCGATGGTAAAAAAATTCCAAACAAAAGGAGTGTTCAAATGTAACATTCAGAGGTGAACTGTCAGTTCTTTCTTTGTTAGACAATAATTGACAAATGTTGTACCATCCACACAGCGCTAACTTCATACTAAAACATACGTATATGGAGGAGGTTAGGTTGAAAAATTCCCATTTTCATCGGGTCTATTGTTATGAATGTGGACACACAGTGACAGCTAATGGCTAAACAATGGTTGTTGCCATCACAATAATGTAAGAAGAGAAATAATTTTCTGACACACATCACACACGACATTCAGATTTGAATTGATGGCCATCATTATTGAAAGAGAGATAAACCAACATACACTCATAGCATTGGCGTAGCGAAGAAATTTGGGCTTTCATAGAAAATTTCGCAAGCCCCTCCTCTATACCTTATTTTATATCAAATATATGATCATCATCATCATCATCATGAGCTCTACAGCCCTGTGTGGGCCTTGGCTGAATCCAGTAGTTTTCTCCATTCCCATATATCTGCTGCCTTCGTTCTCCAATTTCTAATATCTGCTGCAGATGCATCCGCATCGACACTGTCCATCCATCGTGTCTATCCATGTCCTAGGTCTTTATGGTCATTGTTTTTTTATGTCCTTGAACCAAGTACATTTACATCCTCATAGATTCCCTAAATTAAGCCTTAATTGACCAGTCCATCTCAAGCCCTCTTCCTGATGGAACTTTTCGCATTGGGCTCTCCATACATTTCATAAAGCTCCCTGTTGTATCGACGACGCCAAACATTATTCTCTCTTATTGGTCCATATATCGTTCGAAGGATCCTTCTCTCAAAGGCCGCTTTGGATCCTTCAATTTGCTTAGTCATCACCCAAGTTTCGTAAGCATACGTGACGAAACTTTTTAATTTTTAAGCATTTTTTGTAATCAATGACCAGCATTTATAAGTTGTATATTGTCTAGTCTTAATTTACTGAATGAATTTTCTTCATAGTATTTTATAATGGTTATTGGCAGTTTAAAAAAATATTAATAGGTTATTATATAAAAAATGTATTATGTGATAAATAATGATGTAATTTAATAATTTTCTATGACATTTGGGCCTCTGGGTGCGGGGCCTAGTCAACGTGTAAATTAAGAGATAGAAAAAAAAAAGTATTGGAAGTGACAGTTGCCACATGGCAGGCAACAGTCAATTCCGTACATTTTCTTCTTTTTCATCGCTAAATTGACAAGTTGGCGTTGACTAGGCACCCTGTATAGCTGGGCCCTCATGGTTCGGCTGTTAGGTAGTCACGCCACTGATTCTTGAAAGGTTTTGTATTCACATGAATGGTTGAAAATGAATGTCAGTTTAATATCTTAGTCTATTATTGAATGTAGGGATGGGGGTTAAATATCTGTTCGATTATTTTCTGCATCGAGTACCGTGTATGTATTTACTGTGTCATACTTGACAGCGTTCGCGTATTTAACAGAGTAAAATATGTATAATAGAGATGTAAATAAGTAGGTTAGCAAAAATATTCGATTTCACGTCAATAAAGAGATGTCAAGTGCATACAAAACAAGACATTAACTGAATATGCTTCTTGAAAAATCAACGGTCGAAGTATACTTAATGGTAAGTCGGCGGAGGAAAAAAGTTATATTGAAATGAGATCACTAAGAAGAGTATGTAATAGAACGATATATGATAGAATAAAAAATGAGGACATAAGGAGAGAATGCAAGATAAAGAAGGATATTATATGTAAAATGAAAGAGAATGCTTTAAGGTGGTTTGGACATATAGAAAGAATGAACGATGAACGACTGGCCAAAAAATATACTCGTATACATGGGTGCAAGAGATGGAGTGAATAGCAGAGGTCGCCCCAGAAAGGGATGGCATGACCATGTGAATGATATTTTGAAAGAAGGAAATATAAGAAGCTTGAATAATCGACGAGCATGTATGAGACGATGCATGGATGTAAAGGAAGCTAGGAATGTATGCAAAAATAGAGGAGTTTGGCACTCGTGTCAATATTATGTGCTATAATTTTGCAAGTAATTTTGCTATTTTGCTAACTATTTCGTAAATAATTTTGCAAGCAGTTAAAAACATACCTATTTAGAGAACGTATCACGCAGACAGCCAAATGATTACTGAATGCTCATAAGCAAAATGTTGACCAAATTAGTCAACATAAATAGTCATTAGTCGGCCTTCGTGGCTCAGTTGGTTGGGTATCTGACTGCTGATCCAAAGGTCCCGGGTTCGATTCCCGGTGGAGACACAGTTTTTAATTGTGTTTTCAGTCTGGTCCTGTGAGACGATAAATATCTTAAGTCTCCAGAATGTGGCAACTTGTTATTGGGTGCATGTTAAATTAACATTTGACATAGTACCTGTTAGCTGCCCGAGAATCAATACAAAAAATAAAAAAAATAAAAAAATAAAGCAGTCACGTTTACTGCAGGCTAAAGAGTATTCTATACTATTATAATTCTAGGATTGATACCGACATTTTACCTACTGTTAATTTAAAATGAAATGAGAATGGAATAAACGCATCACTTTCACGGGATTCAGAAAACGAAATGTGCCGACCGCCGTGGCACAGTTGGTAAGGCGTTCGTTTTCTGTGCGGGCGTCCTGGGTTCGATTCCCAGCAGAGGAGAAATTTATTAAAATTTATTTCTCACGCAGATGTTGTTTATCTGAGCTGGAAACACTGGTTAGTTGGAAGAAATTGCCATACGGCAATAAACTCGCCACTTGCGCAGGGTGCAAGGAAGAGTTTATTATTATTATAAAAAATATTTATTTCATTCTCTACAGAGACGATAAAAAGAGAATCGGAAGCAGATTAAAATAATACTGTTATTCGGTGGTTCGGTGATAACTTTATACATTAGTACCTACCTACCTACAACTTTCCGCATTTCATAATTTATTTAAATTGAGACAAATAAAGAGTGCACAAGACATTGAACTTAACACAAAGGTTGTTGATACGAACTCAATAATATTGGAACGACTTGATGTTCAATAACACGAATACAAAAAAAAATGTTACTGAAAATGATTTTTGTTTAAAAATAGCTATATTAGGTAAAGACATATGATTGATAGAAATACGTAATACTGCAGACCAGGCAATAATCGACGATAATTATTGCTAAATAAAAAATTTTCAAAAGAAAAATGTCTATAAAAATAGCTAATAAATTTTGGGTCGCAGTTTATAGTCCTGTGTTCGAATGGGCTTAAATAGTCTATATTAGGCTAAATAGTAAATTTTGAAAATCTTTTCCCAGAACCGTCAAAAGATACGTATTAAATGTTCGGAAACCCATTTTTTTTTATTTTTAGCATTTTAAGAAAAAATCAGGGGTAAGTCCGGTCAAACAATGGAATCAAAACCCTCATGATGACCGTTATCGTGGATATAATTATTTTATTTATTTGTTTAAGACACCAACAGAACATTGAAATATGTACATAATACGTGATACAAACACATAGGGTCTCCAATGCTCCAATGACAGGCACACAGTACTTAATATTAATTTATGTAAAAACAACCATCGCTTGAAACGTACTTACGTGTATTTGCAGTAAGAGTTATTGATTACAAAAATAAAATCATAAAAATAAAGGAACATTCGAGAATTCTATAATATAATATTCTACAATATCTTAAGATATTATAGAACGCCATAACATAATTATATCCATGATTCATAACATAATTATATTATAAGTTTAACTCCATAACATAATTATAAAAGTTTAGTGATTATCTGAAAGAGAAAATCTGCTCTGCCAAAAAACTGCTTTGCAGTTTGGCGGGAAAATGAATTTGTATTATTTTTTATTAAAAAATAAAATATGAGAGGTTTGATACCACCGTTTGACCGGACTTTCCCCCTGACTTGAAATAAAAAAAAAAACATTATCGGTCATTCACTTTGATTTCATGCACTTTTTAAGCACATGAAAGATTTATTTCTCTACGACATATTACCCCGTATTCAGTTAACTATTGTAACTAAAATAGGAACATACTAAAATTGTACATTTTAGATTTACGGTCTTATTTCAGCGTTATAAAATATCAACTTGGACTAAATGGAATAGGAACGTACCTTTATTAGCCGGAACGTTCTTAAAAAGTTACTGAATTAGACGTATTTTGAATAATAATGAAAATGCTGAAAATTTCATAATTTTCATAATTATTCATAATACGTCTGATTCAGTAACTTTTTAAGAACGTTCCGGCCAAAATAGGTACGTTCCTATCCCATTTAGTCCAAGTTGATATTTTATAACGCTGAAATAAGACCGTAAATCTAAAATCTACAATTTTAGAACGTTCCTAATTTAGTTCCAATAGTTACTGAATACGGAGTACCTATTATAGTGGTGATGGAGTAATTAAAAAAAATGCTGTTGAATAGGGTATTTATAATATTTTTCTTAGAGGAATTTCTGATGAATTTTAAAATTGTGGGATAACCATTCACAAGGGAAATGTTGAAAATACTTATGGTATTTTTTTAGAAACACACTATTAATATAATAAAGATATTTGACTTGAAATTGGAGTGTTAAGGTTTATATGCCCTCTGCAATAAGTCACGTAGGCCAATATCAACACACCAATGAAAATCGCATCTGACGCATGGATATTGTTGAGTGAAAATATAAATAATAGTATTTTGGCAACTATTACTGGAATCGCACATTTTTATTTGCGGAAGTTCTGTCAACTTGTGTCGTCGATGGCCTTTTGATGATTCCCACATTGGCCGACTGGAACTAAAAATACATACCAACCAACACGGCCAATAGAGGGTTTAAGAAAGCGAGCAAAAGAAAACGACAAATGTACAAGATAAACGTTTTTCTTTGCTCGCCTCCTACGGTTGAATTATACATCCAAGGACAATGCAGCCTCCGGTATTTAATGATATGATATAACTCTACTAATATTTCATATACCCAAAAGGAATACTGCGTCTTAAATAATCGGATTCATCCGCTAATAATTATTGGCTTTCGTTCAGTATTGTTTTAATTGTCTTTACAAAATATAAATACGGAACTATGACGACCATTTAAGAAATTAACATTTTTTTTGTACATGATCAGACATATGAGCATACATATTTATGATTAGACGTATTATCATACGTATTTATGATCAGACGTATGATCATACCTATTTATGATCAGACGTGTGAGCATACCTATGTATGATTAGACGTATGATCAAACACATTCATGATTAGACGTATGATCAAACGTATGATCATACGTATTTATGATCAGACGTTTGATTATACATATCCATGATCAGACGTATGATTATACCTACATATTTATTAACAGACGTATGATCATACCTATTTATGATCAGACGTATTATGTAACATATTTATAATCAGACGTATGATAAATCAGACGCATGATGATTTATAATCAGACGTATGATTATACCTATTTATGATCAGACGAATGATCTTACGTATTTATGATCAGACGTAAGATCATACATATCTATGATCAGACGTATGACTATAACTACATATTTATTATCAGACGTATGATCATACCTATTTATGATCAGACGTATGATCATACCTATTGGTACGGGAAGAATTCGCTCCGGGGTCCACTGGATGACTAGTTCAGCAGTCCAGCGCACTAGCCGCTCCGCTCCCAACTCATCTCCCTTAAAAACAACCTTTGTTATCTTAAAGAAATCATCGATTTATATATAATGAATCATTAAGCAAAAAAATCAAGATTTTTTTGCCTAGTGATAATACAATGAACCTCAATTCGTGAAATAATTTTCCTGCATTTTTTTTCATCAAGAAGGTATTGTGGTAATATTTGAATACTAAATTATTCTCGATGTTTTTCACGCCCCCAATTAATCGGCGTCTAGTGCACCTGAACCTTTTATAAACACATTGCGAAACCCCGTTATAAGCGATAGGGATGTTCTCGGTATTGTATTATATTTTCACGTCTGCTAATTATTATACCATCCTTATGGTGTTTTCAAGGGCTCTCTCTCTTAAGCTCCAATTAGGTGTATTTAAACGCGATTGAGGTCGTTTCAAGCGCCAAGAATGGCACTGTAAAAAGAATTCAGCTTAGTTATAATTATTATATTAACGAATAGTTGAGTTAATATGATGGATGGTTGTTTGAGAAGTACCTACATATTTTCATATATAGGTACATACAATACTTACCTGAGTTTACACACAAAGTAAGTGCAAGTAAACGCGTTTGTAACGGAAAACTTAATCAAATGTATCTAGTTTTGTGCAACGTAGAGCTGGGATAGGTAAGCCTTATATTATGTACTGTATATGTACATATGTTGCAGAAGTAGCAGTAATAGTTGCACGCGGTATGCTGTCATTAAAATGACCTATAAGGACAACGCCTCATGACAGTGCGCCCAGACAGCACGGCACGGCGGACTACTGAAGGTGTTCGTTCACCTTTCCCATCCCTAATCGAAAACAATCCATTATAATAAGAAAATATTTATAACCGTTTCATCTCAAGATAAGTCTACTCATAGAAAACAACCATTAAAATACCTATTTTTGTTTTGTTTAGTTTGATAGATATGTACTAGGTGGCTTAGTACAATACAAGGAGACTTGTATACTATCGCTATTTATTTTCGCTATTTATTATTTTAAAAAGTTTAGAAGTCTATTCAGCAGTGGAGGGGAAAAGGCCAAGAAAGAAGAAGTAGGTCTTCAAGAACTATGTAGAAATAATGTGTCATCAAAAAGACATAGTACATTGAGATCGTCTAGATTAGATCTTAAAGTAACAATTGTGTTAAGGAATTAGGTAGAGACAATAAAGCTACTTACTATGATCTCGGTTTTAGAGGAAATAAAACTTTTAAGTTTTATTTTATTGATCCTAGACATGTGCCTGAAACACCACGATTCGAAGGCAGCCTGACGTCCAGATTCTCTCCGGCTGATAATCCACGTTTCTCTGTCATACAGCATCATACTCCAGACAAGAGTTTTAATCAACTTCTTTCTAACATATGTTAGGAAATTCAAATATCATGAGTGGCCATATTGAGATATTGAGTGTCCGCAGAGTATTGACATTCTCGGTTAATTTCCAAATTGTTTCGTAAGCCTACTTTTAGATGATCTAATGATCTTTTAAAATCTAATCGAGTCTAAGCGAATATTAGATATACAAATTTACAAAATTTGAGAAGAATCGAATGAGTACATTAATCTATAATCGATAAAGTAGAATAAACACGCCGTACATTGTACACAGCACATACACACAGATACTTTGTAATGAAACATTCAGAATACACTCTGATCATGATACTAGTTGATAATCTGCAATAAAGAAAATTGCCTTGAAAATTGCGAATTCATAACTCCTCGCTATATCCCCATGGGTTAGTGAGGAGTAAAAAGGTATGTTATATTCTTTATGTTTTTTTTTCACCAAGAAAAAGGTTTTTTTTTTTTCATTTTAAATATATATTTCCCCAATTTATATATTTTGGATAAAGAGGAAATCATACCATACCACTAGACCCTGACCATAGGCACTATATAATTACTCTAACATAAGACACAACATGTAAACTCAATACATAATTTAACATACCATAGCACTAGACCCTGACCATAGGCACTAGATAATTACTCTAACATAAGACACAACATGTAAACTCAATACATAATTTAACATACCATAGCACTAGACCCTGACCATAGGCACTAGATAATTACTCTAACATAAGACACAACATGTAAACTCAATACATAATTTAACATACCATAGCACTAGACCCTGACCATAGGCACTAGATAATTACTCTAACATAAGACACAACATGTAAACTCAATACATAATTTAACATAACATAGCACTAGACCCTGACCATAGGCACTAGATAATTACTCTAACATAAGACACAACATGTAAACTCAATACATAATTTAACATACCATAGCACTAGACCCTGACCATAGGCACTAGATAATTACTCTAACATAAGACACAACATGTAAACTCAATACATAATTTAACATACCATAGCACTAGACCCTGACCATAGGCACTAGATAATTACTCTAACATAAGACACAACATGTAAACTCAATACATAATTTAACATACCATAGCACTAGACCCTGACCATAGGCACTAGATAATTACTCTAACATAAGACACAACATGTAAACTCAATACATAATTTAACATACCATAGCACTAGACCCTGACCATAGGCACTAGATAATTACTCTAACATAAGACACAACATGTAAACTCAATACATAATTTAACATACCATAGCACTAGACCCTGACCATAGGCACTAGATAATTACTCTAACATAAGACACAACATGTAAACTCAATACATAATTTAACATACCATAGCACTAGACCCTGACCATAGGCACTAGATAATTACTCTAACATAAGACACAACATGTAAACTCAATACATAATTTAACATGCTTTATGGAGTCATAAGGTAAACTACATACACTTATCTATGTACATAATATTTGCAACTTGTAGTACCTATACAGTGAACTCACCATAATATTACATAATATAATGTTTTAAAATTATCAATATATTGACAATATTTAAGTTGTACACTATTATTTTTTGTTTAAATTTTCGCGTTTAATGTCAACATTAACAGCTCATCCGACATTGGTTTAAATCAGCGGTCGGGGAACTTTTTTAACCATTACCCCAAAATATTTTTGAGTCAGTCGATATTACCCCTTCACCCCATTTTAAAAAGAAGACAATCTATGTATTTTTAAATAAACATTATTTATTGAATTAATTTACACGGAAAATAAAAAAAAGTTAAGTATGTAATAGACAAACAAAATAAAATTCTCAAATTGGATCAAACAAAAATTCAGATTTTCAGGTTTCCCTTTCAGTTTTTGAAGAAATGATGTTGCTTCATGTTTGATGGAATTACTTCAAAATTGGGACTTTTTGATGTAAGCAGCACCAGAATTCATTAAGTTTGTAAAAATACTAACACGTTTATGAAATAGCAAACTAGAAAAATTTCCTTATTACCCCAAAAAAAACATTTTTACCCCATTTGGGGTAATTTACCCTGGTTCCCCGACCGCTGGTTTAAATGAAATGTGCGTTTACTAAGCTCTAGTTAAAGGTGAGGATCAACCAAGGAAATGTCTTTGTACATAAAAAAATCAATTCTTGAGATAACAATGAAAGAACATAAAATAATAATACAATGAACATGTACCTATAACACGATGCATGTCAGTTGTAAATGAGGCGAGAATCGCAATATGGAGAAAAGTAATACTTACTAATAAGTACGTATATAATTATTTACGATTCAGTATTAATTACCGTGACTTTTCAGGCGATGTACCTACTTGGTAAAGATAGACTTACTTACGTAAGATATATTACATACAGCACAAGGTCAACATTGGCGGAAAAACTAGATAATCATAAAATATATTAATTAGCAAAACAATATTATGTAAGTAGATACCTAAATTAAATTATCTTGTTTTTCTTACCAGTTGTTTCTCGCAATACTAATTAAAATAATTTAGCAGAGGTGACAGTGCTCTCGTGACTACCAATCCAATAGGTCCGGGTCCGAATCTTGCCTCGACAGATGTTTATTTCACCTAAAGCTCAAGCATAATTTGCTTATGGCAAGGAACGCAGCACGATGTGTATCGCTGTTGTTACGATGTGTAAGGAAATTGTTTTTTTTTAGTTTTGTAGGACTATAATATTATCTACATATTCTGAAATTTTGGGCTTTGTAAATTGAGCGGATCAAAAGTTATGCGGGGGACGGACACAGGCACATACACAGACACACTACATGTTCTACACCGAATTCTGAGTAAATCCGTAGAGAACATAATATATGCTGCGAAGCCTCTAATTGGTGTTTTTTGACTTTAAAGTTGGAAAAACCGTGAAAATTATAGACCCTGCATGCAAATCTCGCGTTCTTGGCTTGATACTTTGTCTATACGTTAACAGAATAAAATTCTCTTGAACAAATCGACAGTTGGATAGTCAAAAAAAAGCAAGAATATAAAATGCACCCGACCAAATGAATATGTTAAGATGATCCGCGAAGGTCACTAAAATGAAAAGGATTAAGAATGAGTAGGTACATTAGTGGTAGCTTTGGGGTCGCGCCTATCCCGGAGAAACTTAGAGAAACTAGACTCCTATGGTATGGGCACGTAAATAGAAGGGGAGACGATCACGTGGTCAAGCTGACCCTGAGCATCTCCACACCAACCAGGGATAGAGGCCGTCCACAAGCCACTTGTTGATGGACAAATATATTGAAGGAACTAAGAGAGGCACGGTAAGACATGGAGGGCCGACACTAGATGAACTGGAAAGAGGCAAGGAAAAGAGGACCAATTAGAATTAGTATTTTTTTTTTGTTTTTTTGGCAATTCACTCAAGAGAGAGTGCTCTATACCTTGATTCTATAAATATCAGGTATCTTATAACTACGCAAATAATGTGATGAGAAATATAATTTAATTGAAAAATGTAATCAAATGCGAATGCATAAAAAACTTATTCTTAAACTAAAATGGCAAAGGTGTTGATAACATTTTTCCTGAGACCAATTTCCGTTCAATTTGTAAAGCAACTCGCTCACGCGAGTCGCTGTTGTTGTTAAATCTAACTGAACCTAACCCAAAAATTAAGGGGAATAGGATTTAAGTACACAGCATAATATTATTTCGTTGCAGTATTTTATTGCAGACGCTAGTGATTCTATCCAGAAATAGGATTAAAAATTAAATTAAAGTGAAAAATTGTTAATTATAACCTGTAAGTTGTTCAGTTTTAGGTATTTGAATGAGATGCGAATGACTTTAAAATTTTTGAATTGATAAAATATGAGAAATATTAATTGAAGATGTATTAATTGTGTTTATTAAATCAGAGTATACATAGAACATTATTATTAGGTAATCGTTTATGGCAATTAAAGGAAAAGTGGTCCAACGTCTCTTCCTCTTGACCACTCATACATTGGGCTATCATATACTATTTTTAACCCAATGATTTAACACTTGATAGACTGATATTGGGATTCATTTGGATGACCACAAACATGAGTCGTTAAGGTGAAGCCGAAGAAGCGTTGGCAGACCCAAGTGAGGTGATCCGGTAAGAGTTGGATGTAGTGTTCCCAGAACAGGAACTGTTAACTCCAACGATGGACTTAACAGGCTGGAGAGGAAGAAGACAGATATTATCGGCCAGTGTCATCTTAAGGCATAAAGGTTGTCATTATTGATCACGACTTAAGTCTTTTGTCTACCCGTTCTTTGAGGAATGTTGTTGAAATAAAACATTGGTTAACTACAAAACAAAATGTCGTAATTGAATAAAGTGTATAAATAATACAAACAAAAATAAAACCTGTTTTATTAGCAACGAATCGGTCAGTAAACTCATCAATAAATGCATAATCAATTAGTTAATTAAACATCCAACTATAGGTATTCTTGTACAACGCAAAAAAACTCAACATAAATAATTTAGCCAGTTCATTTCATAGACAGACAGTGATAAGAAATATTTTTATGAGCACATTTTGCTTTAGAAACTGAATTCCCACATGGGTACGTTTTTGCAATATTAGGTATACTGTTGCGAATGGAGAGAATTGGCTTAGCGTGAAATGTGTTTGAAATTACAGACAGATTTTAATAAACAGTGCAATGGAAAAGTATAAAATATATTATACTAGCCGACCCGGCGAACTTCGTACTGCCAAACAGTCAATGCGGTGTGTTTTAGTTTAATTTTTTTTTAATGAATATATCCTTCTTAAACAAGTACATATACATCTTCTTACGTTCCCTAAAATAAGTATAAATGCTTGTGCTATATGTGAACGAAATAGGTCGAGGCAGGATTCGAACTCGCGACCACTGGATTACTAGCCCAGCGCGCTAATCGCTCTGCCAACGACTCATCTAGAAATTAAATTTCAGTACATCTTTTCTCACGTGAATTTTCGTGTATTTTTTTCGTCCGTTAAGTTTTTCGATATATTCATAGTTATTCTGCTATTAGGGTCGGAGACGAATCCAACAAATAAGTGATCATTACAATCTATTGGTCAAGCCGTGCTTGAGTTACAAATGATGTAACTAACCCGACTTTGTTGTATTTATATTTATAATATAAACTAAAGGTTCTCATTTTATATAAAAAAAAACCTAATAGTTATACGGGGTGTTTTTTGAGTTATAAAACTTCTTCTTCTTCTTCTTCAGCTAGGACTATGTCCTGTAGTTCTCGGCACCTGTTCCTGGGAGGAGGACGTCCAGCTGTCCCTCCATCGTTTGGGTGGTCTTCCTGGAGGTCTGCTACCTGTAGGATGTTCATCAGCTGATATCCTCACTACTCGGTCTGAGCTTGCTCTCCCCACGTGGTCTCTCCAGAAACGTCTTCTTGTTCTACCCCATCGTACCACGTCCTCAACATCACAAATTTTCCTTATTTCGGAGCTCCTCATTTGATCACGGAGGGTTACTCCTGCGATGGGCCGTAGAGTCTTCATCTCCGTGGTTCTAAGGAGACTTTTTGTACGGGTGGAGTTATAAAACATCTTAACGAAACAAATATATCCAAATTGCAGTAATGATCGTTACTGCAAAGATTCATTTTTGCCATTAGTGTTAAAATATGATTTCAAACATACAGACGCTACGACTGGTATGAACATAATGAAACCCAGAAGTTCACTTTTTGATCACTTTTTCGAGCAACTGGAGCTATGTATTAGCAATAACGTGGCGATTGTTGCCTTCCAAACTAAAATAAAAATCTTACAAACCAGGGGGGCAAGTCAGGTCCAAACGGCGAAATCAAAACACTCATTCATTTCGCCAATGTATTGATGAGGAGGTAAAGTGACGGGATGTATGTGGCTGGATTAGACGTCAGTGGAATAAATTCCGCCTACCCATTATCCAATACCTATTCCCCTTTCCTACCTACATACATTGTCCATCTCCAATACTTTACCCGCAACAATAATATCATCGCCGCTCACTAGCGAATACATTCATTCTTCAGTATCAACTTGAACTTCGTATAAGTATCAAATCTGCATCGCTCTAAATTTCATATAAGTTTCGCATCGCTCGTCTGAGTAAAAACCAGAACGATTATCGTTCACGCGTCGCATTTCTATTAATTAAATATTTTTCATCCCGCTAAAATTAACCTATCTGTGCTTGTGTTGTATACTAAATATTGAAGTGTTTCGTCATCATCGTCATCAGGAGCTGAGAGGAATATTGAGTCCTTCAGCCTTTCCCATTCCTTCAGGTAGGAACTTTGTTTCACTCTATCTGGTTTGAGTCATTTGCGCATTTCGTTAATATTTGTCTCTTCCCAATATGTATAGATGAAATCACGCACCCATTAAAAACCTCATCATAGTAATATCAATTCAACAACATTCAATAAATTTTTTAATTACGCATCCGCCACACCACTCATGATTGCCCATATCATGGATATAATTATCATATGGAGTTCTATGACATCTAAAGATATTATAGAACTCCGTATAATAATTATATCCATGATATGGGTAATCGTGAGGATTTTGATTTCACCGGTCGGACCAGACTTGCCCCCCCCAGTAATCCTTTTTGTATAATTTTATTTTAGATTTATTTCCGAGTGCAAGTGGTAAATCGTTTTTGTAGGGCTACTCTACGATCTTAATACATTATTATCTCTTCTTGATCTTAAAAATGTATAAATCAGTACTCGATCATAATCTAATTTCAATTTAAATCTACATTAAATCATGAAAATTTGTTAAGATCAAAGTTTGATATGAAATTATCATGAATTTTAACACAATTAATCAATTACTTGTTATCTCAAAGATATTCAAAGTCTGAATCTAATCTTAATCAACTTCATAAGTAGCTCTGCTGGTTTATCGACATAGCTCCACGTATTCCCCATATACAAAACCCTGATGTGTAAAACCCATAGATTTTTATTATACTAGTTGCATGTAACACATGAGATCCAACTGTCGATAGCGATAGTATGTATAGTTGAAGAATAAGAATCAAACTATAAACCAATAAATCCAAATTATAGAAAATTATAACACATGTTGGTATGTATGTCAAGATAGGATAGTATGGAGGTCAGTCCTCTTTTCCTACCCGGAATATGAAAACTGCATGATGGTTCTGTATGTATGTTTGGAGATTAAGTATCAAACTATTAAGTCTTCTTACATACATATTGTGTATAGGTGACTACCATACAAATTGTATGAAGCGATGTCGTCACTAAATTCAATTTTATAAAAATTGTTAAAAAAAATTTGAGATGTACTGCTACAATGTTAATATTTTTTATATAAAATTAAATTATCTAGTTGGGGTGTTTCGGCTTTTTTCGATATTATAAAAAAAAATGGAAATATAGGCAGTTAAACTCATAAATTTATCTTAAAAAAAATACTTTTCTTAATAAAAAATGTTTGAGAAACCCTGGAATTTTTTTGAAAAAACTAATTTGAGATTTTGTATTTGTCTATGTTTATACCAATTTTCAGCGTTCTAGCTTTTATGGTTTCTGAGATATAGAGAAAAATAAAATAAAAATTCAAAAGTTGATAACCCCTGACTGAAACAAAAATTCAAAATTCCGAGTATAAAAGTTTTGTAGGCCTGTAACTGTTTATATATTCTGAAATTTTAGGCTCTGTAAATTGAGCGGATCAAAAGTTATAAGGGGGGGGGGACACACACACACACAGACATACACACACACAGACACACACACAGACACACACACACACAGACACACGAAATGTTCTACTCTGAATTCTGAGTAAATCCGTGTATGGAACATATATGCTGCGAAGCCTCTAAGTTGGTGTTTTTTGACTTCAAAGTTGGAAAAGCCGTGAAAAAAGTAGACCTCTCCATACAATTCTCGCGTATTCTGGCTTGATACATTGTCGATATGTTAAGAGAACAAAGTTCTCCTGAACAAATCGACAGTTGGAATATACTAGATGTAGTACCTACTCCGTGCAAAAAGTGAGTCATGGAATATAGCGCGTTTGACGTTTTGGTTGGCAACATATTTCAGTTTTCCTTAAATTTCAACACATCCTAGATAACTGTTTTCTAAATCTTAATAAACAAAGTGATAGAAAACTATGCCCCCGAGTCAAATCGAAAACGCTTAAAGATATCGCCAAACGCTAATTTTTTTTGTATGGGATTTGACGTTTGTTGTTTGTTATTGTAGAAAAAAATTCTACGACAAACGTCAAATCCCATACAAAAAAAAATAGCGTTTGGTGATATCGTTAAGCGTTTTCAACTTGCTTCAGGCCCGATGTGGTCTTTATAGAAAAATGATGTGGTTTTCCCAACAAAACGTTAAAAATCCCCCGGAAAAAAGCCTCACTTCGATTCATACAACATTTGCTAACTACGACATCTAGTATGTTATAGTAAAAATCTATGGTTAACTCACAGGTCTATTACGCAGCAAAAAAACTAGGTTATGTATGACCAATAGGTATGGTTAAATACGATCGCAATTTTTAGTCCAAACAGCCCCCCTAGACAACGTGTCATTTAGCTCAAGAGAAAAGATAACTCAATGTATGGAAGTGACAGTTGTCACGTGACTGGCAACTGTCACTTCCATACAATGAGTTATCTTTTCTTGAGCTAATGACACATTGTCTAGGGGGGCAAGGGCAGGCATATATTATTATAGAGCACAACAATTGAAAACTACTTAATTTTGCATAACCAATAATTGAGTAAAATCGCTTTAGGAAAATATCTTGTATCATCAAACGGCGGTAAACAAAGTCGTATTATTGACATTATATGAACAGTCACTTAAAATATGGATTTGAGTTATATTACAAATATTCATATAGTGAAAAGATAGGTAATAAAAAAATACTCTTAAAAGATAAACAATAGAAAAAAGGTAAATATAATCATGAGGTAAAATTTAAGTTGTTATTCTGTTTTTTTATGATTATTATAATATTGTTGTTGTTACGTATTTTGTGTGTTGTTATGTTATTTAATCGTCATTATGTGTAACTACTCCGTTTCTCGGCACAACAAAAACAGTCTACTGACATAATATAAAGTATTGTATCATTTATTCAAAAATAATGAATAACATAAAATAATATTGTGAATATAAAATTGTACCACCCAAACGAGATATTGATGAGTTTGTATGTAAGTATAGGTACCTATAATATAAAAATGCCAGATACCTACGCTCAAGTAAATACTCACAGTATACATACAAAGTATACAGATAAAGTTTGATAGAAGGGTACGCGGTATTGAAAGTCAAGCGTGTCAGTTAAAAAATGAGTGGGTTGTAGCCAACACTAAACTCTCCACACCATAGTAAGCGTTCATTTTTTCTTCTTCAAATGTTGACAATCTCAATATGGTAAAATATGCTCTTACCATATTGACAATCTCAATATGGTAAGAGCGTTAGAGCATTTTGAAAATTTTAACAAGTGATATCATATGAAGAAATTTTTTGTTATTAATTATGGAAAGCTAATCAGTTCTATGTTCAAGCTCTTACCATTATTATATGAAATCAAATTACTGAACTTTTCCATACATAAGAAATTTATTTAATTATATACATTTTTATTCATTCTAAATTTTACTACCAGGAATATAAATTTTCTAACGATAGTATATTTTTATATTAAGATAGACAAACTATTAGTGCAGTATGGTGAAGAATGCTTATGTTGTATGAAATATTTTAATAAAAGCAGATAAATTTTGTTTTAAAGAACGTGAGAGCATTTTGAATTTTGACATATGATATCATATGAAGAAATTTTATGTTATTTATGGAAAGCTAATCAGTTCTAAGTTCAAGCTATTAATATTCTTATATCAATATGAAATCAAAGAACTGAACATTGCCAAACATAAAAAATTCTCTTGTTACATAATATATGTTTCATACAAAAATCCATTAAATAAAATAAAATTTTTCAAACCGTTGAATATTTTTATTTTAACATTGACCAACTTTGAATACAATTTTATGAAGATTCTTGGTGTTGTATAAATTATTGAAACCAAATTAAAATATCTCTAATTTCCGGGTCGTGAGAGCATTTTTTCAGTTTAAATAGATGAAATCATAAAGAAACATTGAGAAAAAATGAACCGTTGTCTATGGAAAACTAATCAGCTCAAAATTTATGGACTTAACACATATGATATCAATATGAAGTCAATCGGACTTATAGTTTGGGCTGTAGAGAGGACACAAAAAGAATTTTCCGTACGCCGTACGCCATACATACAAACACATCATGACGAAACTCACAGTGTGCACTCTCTACATGATACCTGTTGAGAAATTGATGTAAAAAAAATACGCTTAAAAAATTTGAAATCATGACTCTCCCCTATTCCATAGTGTGGAGAGTAAAAAGTGAGTAAACTTTTCACAAACAATAAATAAAAAATCACAAAATACGTATTCAGTAGGTAGCTATAAAAATGATATATTTTGAGAATTGATAATATAATATGTACATGATGATAAAAATAAACTTGGTCATTTACAGATTTTACAATCGCCGACCGCCGTGGCACAGTTGGTAAGCCGTTTGATTTCTGTGCGGGCGTCCTGGGTTCGATCCCCAGCAGAGGAGAAATTTATTCAAATTCATTTCTCACGCTAATGTTGCTTCTCTGTGTTGGAAACACTGGTTAGTTGGAAGAAATTTTCATATGGCAATAAACTCGCCACTTGCGCAGGGTGCAAGGAAGTGTTAATTATTATTATTACAATAATGCTGTGCTATTGCCAACATTTATTTCAATTATACATAAATATAAGAGTGCGTAAAAAAGTCTTGGAAAAAACTCGTTAAACATAAATGATTGAAGAAACATAATCTTACGTTAATAGACAAAATCATAG
This sequence comes from Molanna angustata, assembly GCA_963576475.1. Classification (NCBI taxonomy): domain Eukaryota; kingdom Metazoa; phylum Arthropoda; class Insecta; order Trichoptera; family Molannidae; genus Molanna; species Molanna angustata. The sequence continues at coordinate 10,612,078 of OY754965.1, forward strand.
ATAGATACAGGCCATAATCAATCACGTACATACCTATATTATTTAACTAACTATATAGGTATTTAATATTATAAAAATAACTATCCGCATAAATTATACAGACAGCAAAATGCAAAAAATGAAGAAAAACATATAGTTATATTTAATCATCTCGTCTAATCAAGAATAAATCAACTAATATAACGTAGTGATTTGACATCGGAACATTGTGAATTTCATTCCGGACTTTCACAATCAATACAAATATGGTTATGATAGTATTATATAGAAAAAAATATTTAAAAAATGAAACACTCAAAACTGTTATGGACGGACAACATATTAAAGAAGATTTAAATAAAAATGAAAACGAGCCTAATAATGTTAATTGATGCCGCAAACATCCCAATTTTCATCTTATTTAGGAATAATTTGTTGTTCAAAGACATTCACTACTTCGATATAACGGTAAAACATATATTATATTCGAATGACGGGTTTGGTGCCATTAGGCGATCCTTTCCAAGCGACGTAAATTCGGTCTAATAGTGTATGGTCTTTATTTATTTAAGAGACAAATATAGTCTTATAAAATATTAACAGTCATTGTATGTGCCTGTGGCGGGAAAGAAGAGAAAGAAAAAAGGATGGGAGAAGGATGTAAAATTTGAACTGCAATGATTTAAAATAAAAAAATAAATAAACAAGCACACAAATAAAAAATATATATACGCTATTCATATATAAAAAGTTTTTGTAGCAGTTATTGCTATAGCAGTGAACATAATATATCACAATGCGAAAATATAGTAAACTATGGTACATAAAAAGACTACTTTGTACCTGAGAGTTATATAAAATAAATATATAATATTTTTTATTTTTAAATAATAAAATCACGGTATTCATTTTGCGATCACATCCCTACCAACGGACAGTACATTCATAAAATGATACCACATAAAAAGACACAAGTACTAGTATATATGTATATGTTGGTATACTTGGAGAATTTTGCAACAATCGTTTGTGTGGCTCTAATTCAGCATTATGAACGACAAGCATAAAGGGGCCAACAAGGAAAAGGAAAAGAGTAATCTGGGAACACTAGAATGGAACAGAACAGAGGAGAATGATAAAAAACGGGACAAGAAGACATTATATTTGTAAATAGCGGGAAGAACAATAATACAATGTAAACTAATGGGAGGACTCTGAGTAGAGTTTTAAAAAGTACATACAACAGTAATGACTCATATTACAATGAAACTTTGCTGCATTACATGCTAGGGTCGTTTATAGAGTTAGAAAAAATATTATGTTCAAAAATCTTCAGTACCTAAGTACCTACCTACTTTTTATTTATTTTATTAATATATAGAACCAGCGGTTTATAATAAAATTAAAAAAGTATATTAAATTACAAATTATGCTATAAACCTTTTGAAGGCTCTATTTAGTAGGTACGATTCTTCTCTTCTTTTCAGCCCCTTTCACTCCACTGCTGGATATAGGCCTCTTCCTGGGTTTTCCATTTCTCTCTATCCTGGGCACTCTGCTTCCAACCATGTCCCATCAGTTCGACAATATCGTCAGTCCATCTCCTCTGTGGTCTCCCTACACTTCTTCTATTCTAATAGGGTCTCCAATTCAGAATTCTGGGGGTCCATCTATTATCTCTCTGTCTTGCCACATGACTTGCCCATTGCCATTTTAGCCTTCCCACTCTTTCTGCAACGGCTGTGACCTTTGACCGGCGTCTAATTTCCTCGTTTCTTATTCGGCCTCTCAATGATAGGTAAAATTAGTTTGGTAAAATATTAAGCAATTGGTGGAGGGAGAAAAAATAATTGGTAAAAAAAAAAATATAGTAATAACAAGTTCATAATCAAGGCATTTGTATCCGCACGACAACTACAATAATTCCAAACATCACCTATACCAGTCGTATTATTTGCATTAAATGCATAAAAACAGTTCAGTCGTTCTCCTCAGCTGGGAATCGAACCCAGTACGCCCGCACAGAAACCGAACGGCTTACCAGCTGGGCCACGGCGGTCGGACAATATGAGTGGGTACCTTCACTACATTCAGTTTGTACAGCTCAAGCCTATGTGGACTATAATAAATAAGATGATAAAGCAGAGTTATACTGGTCTGTAAGCGATTTTGATAATATGAATAAGGATGATCAATTTTGTATAGTTGGGGTTGGGAGACGAGTACCACTAGAAGGTGTCCTTTTCCTCTCCTATTTTCCGGGTTGATTCCAATTTAACGTGATATATAAAAAATAATTTAAAGTCATAACAAATGTAATATTTCCTTATGTTGGATTTTTCGTCAGCCATTAATAATTTTCCCGATATAGGTATTGCACAAAATCCGCCAGGTAAGAATTATGTTCATGGGCCATAAGCTGTAGGTATTTCATAACTTCAGACATACCTGAACAAGTTGTGGTGTGAACTTGTAGTGTAGATAACTGATTAGTGTTGAAAAGCTTAGTTTGGGGGCAGAACAACATTGCCTTTTATGCCTATTAATAACGTAACGAGGGATATTTTACAAAATAGCATGGAAATGTTCATTAAATTTAATAGAAGTAGGTACATTAATTCATCAAATCTCGATATCTCTAAGCGCGCCCTCTCATACAACAAGACTGGTTACAAAAAATATATGTATTTTTTTGTGTCTCGTCACAGATTTTAAAATCGGCCGATTCTGTTAGCTTTCATGCGCGCTCTAACGTGTAATTCGTATGTTGTAGCTCACCGATAATTAATCGGCCGATGAAATTAGCTTCCATGCGCGCCTACCTTAAGACTAAGACTACCACAGGTATGTGTGTTAACTTTATGTACATATTTATTTATTTATTTATTTATTCTTGTTGACAAATTCACAGAATATAAATTTTAATTGTATACATTATTATATAAATATATTCCAATTAAGAATTTGTTCGTGAAATATTACATAGGTACATTATAATATATCAAGCTTGGTAAGAACAACAAAATAATATGAGAATATATGTACCTACCTAAACATTTTATATTATATGTTTATTTAAGTTATCTACATTCAAGTATAAAAATGGGCTTATGGCTATAAGGTAATCCACCAACAAATCCAAGAAACGCGAAGTCTAAAAAAAAATCATTACCTACGATTAAATATGTCACTTTTCATGTTATAAGTTACAGAAAAGATACACAGTAAAAAGAGTCGGTTGTGGCCACTCCACAAAGCATTCAAATTTTGTATGGAAAATTTTTAGCATTTTTATGATATGCGTTTTTTTAATTACTTTTAATTAAAATATTTTATTCAGGTTTTTGTACAATGTTTGAACTGTCATATCATGAAAGAACTCCATAATCAACAAGAATTATGAAAAAAATAATATTTAATTTTAAGTTAATTTATTTGATTTAAACTTGATGATATTTCAATGCCATTTTATGAAAGTGTTGTCCCTTTTAGCAATTTAAAATAAAAATATAAAATTTTATCTCAATATCTTTTAAATCTAGTAAGTATTAGGATATTCGTTACATGCTAATATCCGAAACCACCCTCAAGACTACAATGAAATTTTCAAAATGGTTGGTTCCGCATTAAAAGATAAGATAGTTTTGGACTCGATGGGTGGCACTGTTATCGAGATTTAAAAAAATATTTTATTTATTTTTTAGATTTCTCATCCAAAAATACACATAACCACAAATTATGAATTCCCAACACTCCCCAAGATTTTTTTTTTTTTTTTTGAAAATCGGATCGTGATTCATTTTTAAGTTGTGTAAGCTTTCGGTAGATGGCGTTGTAAACAAATTTATTGACATCTAGATTATGCATCTAGAGAATATAGCACACTCAAATGTATCTACGAAAAAATTGGTAAAATCCATAAAATGCGGTCTACATACAAGGTGGTATGTGGCAGAACAGCGTCGCACGAGCCCACTAGTTAGACTATAAATAAAATAAACATTCTTATCGGCCGATTTCTATATCTACCTACCAAGATTAGAAAGGATCGAGAGAAGAATTTCAAATGATATGACACCAACTTGCAAATACCCAGTGTACGAATTTTATATTACATACTTACATACATACAAATAATATACCATTACACCCATAGACTGCCTTTGGCTAAGTCACTTCATTTCTGTGTCTGCTAGATATGTATTAGACTTTTAGGCGTAGTAGACTTTTTGCATGCTAAAAACACCAACTTAGAGGCTTCGCAGCAGTTTAAATCCAAGATGCGTGTACGAAGGAACATTTTGTATGGCGTAGTAGACTTTTTGCATGCTAAAAACACCAACTTAGAGGCTTCGCAGCATTTTTATGATAAATTTATGAGTTTAACTGCCTATATTTCGGAAGTTTTTATAAATATCGAACAAAGCCGAAACACCCCAACTAGATAATTTAATTTTCTATAAAAAATATTAACATTGTAGTAATACATCTCAATTTTTTTTAACAATTGAATTCAGTGACGACATCGCTTCATACAATTTGTATGGCAGTCGCCTATACACAATATGTAAGAAGACTTAATAGTTTGATACTTCATCTCCAAACATACATACATACCATTGTGCTATTTTCATATTCCGTGTAGGAAAAGAGGACTGACCTCCATACTGTCCTATCTTGATATACATACCAACATGTGTTAAAATTTTCAATAATTTGGTTTATAGTTTGATTCTTATTCTTCAACTATACATACTATCGCTTTCGACAGTTGGATCTCATGTGTTACATTCAACTAGTATTTAAAATCATTTATAACGCTATTCTTGCTTGTCTGGGTAGTAAATTCGATTGCCTGTAAGAAATCACCGTTCAGCAATAAAGGTACCACTTGTTCATGGTGCAATCAAGTGTTCACAATACACGTCGATTCAAGCATTGTCATTTACTAGGTCTTCTCATATTCTAACGCCTTAAGTTGTTTTTTGGCTTGGTTGTTATATTGTGTAAACCGCCCTACGCCAACGGCGAAAATTGTCAAGAAATTTGCCGTATGCTTTCTTCACGTTGATCATCTTCACGTTGTTATTTATTTACAAATCTAGTATTTATTTGTCCGTTGAGTATAGTGATGTGCAAATGCTAGACCTAAGACCAGGACCCCTGTGGTCATGGTCTTCCATTTACAGGTGCACTTGGTCCCGCAAGTCTTGCAATTTTGATTTTTTTATTTATTAAAATGTACCCACTACAAATAATTAATATTGAAGTCGAATTTTTGTATTCGACAATTTAGTATGTATACGTGTATTACTTAGATATTATTATAAGCATGTTTTCACAATACCTACGGTTTAGTAATCTGCCCACACGCTTTCGTCTATTAATTTTTATGAATGGCACAAATCATGGTCACCATATCACGTAGCTGAGCTAAAAAAAGATATTACGAGCTATAAAATCGCCAGTAAACCTTTTGACAATTCTGCGCCTTAAATATTCCTATTTATATTTTTGTCACATAAAAACTGAATTGATCCGCTCGAAACGTTCACAATAAAAAATCTAAAAATACACTATGATGATGATAATGATGACAAAACAATTCCAAATTTAAACGTCGTCGAAATAAACAAAAAAATCACATGTTTCATCGATTAATTATATTATATTCAATAATAATAATGGCATGATCACACTCAATTTTCTAGCAACGATAGAAAAATAGACGCTATATTATAACATAAAATATAAAATTGTGTAGTGGAATAAAAAATTGCAATAAATTATGATTTTTTGTTTGTTTTTGTAAAGTGTTTTTTTTTTCACTCTCATCATCTATGTATGTTTTGAATTATAATATATTATAGAAAAAATACAGGAATGTGTTGATAGTTTGATAGTTAGGTACACAGAGACGTCAATAACATTGTTTAGCTGTTGACTGTTTATAAAAATAAATAAGAAAATAATAATCATAATAAACACTTCTTACACCCTGCGCAAACGGCGAGTTATTTCCTATATGGCAATAACTAACTACCAGTTTGAGCTCTAGCGATGACAATGCATGGTTAAAACTGATAAGTGACCGTAATAAAACGAGTGGGTTGTGGCCAACGCTATACTCTTCAGTACCAAGTTACTCCGCAAAGTATTCAAATTTTGTATAGAAAATTTCAACATTTTTATGATTTGAGTTTGTTCTTTTTTTTTATTTAAATATTTTATTATGAAAACTTGATATTTCTTCAGTGCCATTTTATGAAAATGATGTGCCTTTTAACCAATTTGAAAATAAAAATTTCATATTTTATGTTTCCTGGGCTAGGGACACTTTAAAATATTTGACGTTTAAAAAAATGAGAAGCACTATTCAGATATCCTTCAAAATCTAATGGGGTCTAAGCGAGTATTAGATAGGTATACATATTTGCAAAATTTGAAAATAATCGAATGAGAACTTTAGTCTATAATTGATAAAGTAAAATATTGTGATGAAACTATCAGAATACAATCTTAGTATGATACTAATTGATAATCTGCAATAAAAAAAATGTCCTTAAAAATTGCGAAAAAATAACTCCCCACTATATCCCCTTGGGTTAGTGAGGAGTAAAAATAGTAAATTATGCCTCCCCCTTCCGATCTAGTTATATAAAAAAAGTTTCCGATATCGACGTGGGATACGTGTATTGTGAATGGAAGAAAAATATATATTTATACCTACACGCACGCACGCACGCACGCACGCACGCACGCACGCACGCACGCACGCACGCACGCACGCACGCACGCACGCACGCACGCACGCACGCACGCACGCACGCACGCACGCACGCACGCACGCACGCACGCACGCACGCACGCACGCACGCACGCACGCACGCACGCACGCACGCACGCACGCACGCACGCACGCACGCACGCACGCACGCACGCACGCACGCACGCACGCACGCACGCACGCACGCACGCACGCACGCACGCACGCACGCACGCACGCACGCACGCACACACACACACACACACACACACACACACACACACACACACACACACACACACACACACACACACACACACACACACACACACACACACACACACACACACACACACACACACACACACACACACACACACACACACACACACACACACACACACACACACACACACACACACACACACACACACACACACACACACACACACACACACACACACACACACACACACACACACACACACACAGATACATACAAATCTTTTACTTTTTACTCTCCACATTGTGGAATAGGGGAGAGTCATGATTCCGCAAAATTAAAGCGTATTTTTTTTACATCAATTTCTCAATGGGTATCATGTCGAGAATGCACACCATGAGTTTCGTCGTGATGTGTTTCTGTGTATGGCGTATACGCCGTACGCCGCAGCATTTATCTTTTTTGTGTCTTCTCTACAGCCCAAACTATAAGTCCGATCGACTTCATATTAACATCATATGTGTAAAGTGCAAAGACCTAGAGCTGATTAGTTTTCCATAGACAACTTTTGATTTCTTCTCTATGAATTCTTCATTTACGTTGTTTTTTTTTGTGTCCTCTCTGCAGCCCAAACTATAAGTCCGATTGACTTCATATTGATATCATATGTGTTAAGTCCATAAAATTAGAGCTGATTAGTTTTCCATAGACAACGGTTCATTTTTTCTTAATATTTCTTTATGATTTCATCTATTAAAACTGAAAAAATGCTCTCACGACCTAGAAATTAGAGATATTTTAATTTGGTTTCAATAATTTATACAACACCAAGAATTTTCATAAAATTGTATTCAAAGTTGGTCAATGTTAAAAGAAAAATATTCAACGGTTTGAAAAAATATATTTTATTTAATGGATTTTTGTATGAAACATATATGTAACAAGAGAATTTTTTATGTTTGGCAATGTTCAGTTCTTTGATTTCATATTGATATAAGAATACTAATAGCTTGAACTTAGAACTGATTAGCTTTTCATAAATAACATAAAATTTCTTCATATGATATCACATGTCAAAATTGTCAAAATGCTCTAACGCTCTTTGAAACAAAATTTATCTGCTTTTATTAAAATATTTCATACAACATAAGCATTCTACACCATACTGCATTAATAGTTTGTCTATCTTAACATAAAAACATACTATCGTTAGAAAATTTATATTCCTGGTAGTAAAATTTAGAATGAATAAAATATTTCATATAACATAAGCATATTTTACCATATTGAGATTGTCAATATTTGAAGAAGAAAAAATAAACGTTACTATGGTGTGGAGAGTTTAGTGTTGGCCACAACCCACTCGTTTCTTTTATCAACAACGTTCAACAATCGGGAATTTCGGAACCCTAAAAAGTTATGTCTGGTCCGTGCCTCTTATACAACATATTGTTGTGATGAACAACTCGACTTTTTTAGAAACGTGTTCCGAAAATTTATTTTTATTTTCATCGTAGAGTATTCAGACTAACAACACCTTCTTTCAAAAACACGATCAAATCTCTATACGTAATATTATTTTTGAAAAGTGAATTTGAAAACATTCTACGTTATCAAAAAGCATAAACGGCGTGTTTTTCTGTAATGAACGTTCCTCATACAATTTAAAATTCAGCATAAATTCCTTTAAAATATTCTTTTATCAGCATTTTTACTCCTCACTAACCCGAGGGGATATAGTGGCGAGTTATGATTTCGCTATTTTTAAGACTATTTTTATTGCAGATTAACTAGTATCATGCTGAGATTGTATTCTGAGAGTTTCATCACAATGTATCTGTGTGTGTGCTATGTGCTGTGTTCTATGTACGGCGAGTTTATTTTACTTTATCGATTATAAATTCGATTATATTAAAACTCCTCACTAACAAGTCACTACATAAAGTATTCAAATTTTGTATGAAATTTTTTTAGCATTATTACGAAATGAGTTTGTTTACCTTATAATTCTATGGTTTATTCAATTGTTTTTTTATTTAAATATTTTATTATGAAAACTTGATATTTCTTCAATGCCATTTTATGTCTGTGATGAGTCTTTTTACCGATTTGTAAATAAAAATTTCAAATATTAAGTTTCCTGACTTTCGGGTCACTTTGAAATATTTGATAGTTAATAAAATGAGAAGCACTATTCAGATATCCTTCAAAATCTAATGGGGTCTAAGCGAGTATTAGATATAGGTACATATTTGCAAAATTTGAAAAGAATCGAATGAGTGCTTTGGTCTATAATCGATAAAGTAAAATGAACACGCCGTACATAGCACACACACACAGATACATTGTGATGAAACTTTCAGGATACAATCTCAGCATGATACTAGTTGATAATCTGCAATACAAAATAGCCTTAAGAATTGCGAAATCATAACTCCCCACTATATGTCCTTGGGTTAGTGAGGAGTACAAATGATATTGTAAATTATGGTTGGTTAATAAATAAATAAAAATATATTATAGTTTGGTAAAGAAATTGACGATTGCACAGAGTAAAAGAAAATGAAACAAAATTTAATGCAATCTTCCACAAATTCATGTTTCGGGGTGAAAATAGATTATTACATAATTATTATATTCTGATACTGAGTGCCATATGTGAATGTTGTTTAAAGTATTTTTCAGTTGGCAGCAGTAATAAAAAGGGATGTCGCATTTTTGTTGATATTTGTCATGGATATAATTTGACATAATATTATGTATGATTGTTCTTTTGCTTTACATCACTTCAAAGAAATTTATAACATTTATAAATCTTCTTCGTACGATCCATTCAAACAATTAAATTTATTGCATCGTAAATGAATTTTATATATTCACTAGTAAAACCCGGCAGACGTTGTCCTGCGTGTTTAATTATTTACCTCCAAATATATAAAAATGGTTGATCGGTATGTTTCCTTTTTATCACTTAACATTCTTATCTAGATTCGCTAATTATAATTCCGTATTTTTTCCCTTCCATCCCTACAGTCCCTTCCGTCCCTATTCATTCATTAATTTAAATTTTATTTAATTATTCAAACAAATATAGGTACTTGAACCTTTAGCATTATTCCAGTTTTATATAATATACCATTTTATGTATGGGTATATAGGATTTTTGCTGAACAAACCCACTAAGTATCAATTCAATACCAACTTTTTTGTGAGATATTGAATAAATAAATAAATAAATTATAATGTATAAACCTTCTCCTGAATGAGCTGAATGTAGCACATTTCTATTGTATGCATATGCATATAACTGATAAAATTTCGTGGACCAGTGTTGAAATCCTGCCATAACCGATTTCATTCACATATAGGTGAATTAAATTGTTTTTTTTTATTTTTATTTACAATACTCATGGTAACCCTACTTATTATATTTTTATTTACAATACTCATGGTTACCCTACTTATTATATTTTTATTTGCAATACTCATGGTTACCCTACTTATTATATTTTTATTTACAATACTCATGGATACCCTACTTATTATATTTTTATTTACAATACTCATGGTTACCCTACTTATTATATTTTTATTTACAATACTCATGGTTACCCTACTTATTATATTTTTATTTACAATACTCATGGTTACCCTACTTATTATATTTTTATTTACAATACTCATGGTTACCCTACTTATTATATTTTTGTTATTGTATTATTTATATTCTTTAAAAAATATTGTTGCAAATGGTTTATAAGTACCCAACTGGCAACATTAGTGACATGTTGTGTCATTTATGTCTGTCAAAAATGTGAATTATATCTTACCTCGATACAGGTTTATCCTAGTGAGGTTGAATACATTATTTCATACTAGCTTTTATGTCCCGCCGTTGGCCAAGAATGTAAAATTGTGAAAGAAAAAGCAATCGTTTTTATAATATTGTCACCCAATTATTTTGCAATATCAGACTATGAAAAGTGGTTTGAAATTTGATTGAGTTTAAGTATTGTAAAATGTTCAAGTGATGGCCACAACCCATTCTTTTTTATATATTGCTATAAAGTGTGAATGAAGTATAATATTTATACAATTTCTGCTCGCATGGACTATGCGTAATGGTTTTAAATATGACTGTTTATCAACGTTGTAAAGAGATTGGTTTGGCCACAACCCCCATTTTTAAATATTATCATCGAAAACAAATTGTAATGTGTACCTATTGAAAATTTAGTAATTTTGGATGTTGGGATGTGGTTAAAATTTGATTAAACAAACGTAGGTACTGAAAAGATCTAGTATTGGTCACATCCCATTCGTTTTTATATTTTTTCATCAAGTGTGCATTATATTTTTGCTCAATTTGACTGAAAGTCTTCATTAACGAAGAAGGAGAAGACTTGAACTATAGTAAATAGTTTTTAATTTGAATATAAATGTTGTGAAGAGTTCAGTAATGGCCACAACCCCCATTCTTTAAATATTAGGTGTTGAAAATTATTCAAAATAGGATGATATAAATGGTTTAAATTTAATTAAACAAAAGTATTGAAAAGATTCTAGTGCAGGTTATATCGTCACATCCCATATCCCATTCATTTCATATGTATTTTCATCAAGTGTGCATATCGTTAGTAATATTTCTGCACAATAGACTATTAGACTTAAAACTAACCCAAAAGACTAAATAAAAAAGAGAAAAATAAGTATAAGACTATAAGAAATAGTTTGTTTAAAAAACTATTCCAATGGTCTACATAAAATAAGTAAAAATACATATACCTAATAGAAGAATTAGACTATTGGAAATAGATTGTATAAAAGCTCACCCAAAGGTCTACAAAAAAGAAGAAGAAGAATATTTAGACTATTGGAAATAGTTTGTATAAATACTGACCAAAAGGTCTACATAAAAGAAAATGAATAAGACTATTGGAAATAGTTTGTATTAAAACTCTCCCAAAAGTCTACGTACTTAAATGAAGAAGAATAATAATTAGACTAAAGGAAATAATTTTTATAAAAAAATGACCCAAATGTATACATAAAAGAAGAAGAAGATGAATTAGACAATAGGAAATAGTTTGTATAAAAACTGCCCTAAAGGTCTACATAAAATTAAGAAGAAAAAGAATTAGACTCCAGGACCCGCCGCTTCAGGCCCTTCAGTACCTCCCGTCCCTTTAATCCCTCATTACGTCCCTTCCCATCAGGCCCTTCAGTACCTTCCGTCCCTTCAGGCAATTTTATACCTCCCGTCCCTTCAGGCCCTTTAGTGCCTCCCTTCCCTTCATTACATCCCGTCCCATCAGTCGGTTAAGAAAAGTTTAAATCCAGAAACCATCCTGGAAGAACCGCGAAGAGATGAAAGAACCTTCTTTTCCCAGGATGCTCTACTTAATAGGTAAAATGACTAAATACACGAAGAAGAAGAAAAAAGTTTAAACCCAGATACCTGCGAAGAGATGGAAGGACAGTTGGACCTTCTTCTCCCAGGATTCTCCAACTTCATAGGTAAAATGACCAAAAATACACGATGAAGAAGAAGAAGAAGAAATAAGTTTAAATCCAGATACCTGCGAAGAGATGGAAGGAAAATTGGACATTCTTCTCCCAGGTTAGTCCACCTTCAAAGGTAACATGACCAAATAGACGATGAAGAAGAAGAAGAAAAAGTTTAAATCCAGAAACCTGCGAAGAGATGGAAGGAAAATTGGACCTTCATCTCCCAGGATAGTTCATCTTCATAGGTAAGATGACCAAGTACACGTTGAAGAAAAAGAAGAAAAAAGTTTATATGCAGAACCCGTCCTGGAAGACCTGTGAAGAGATGGAGGGACAGTCGGACCTTCTTTTCCCATGATACTCCCCCTTCATAGGTAAAACGACCAAATACACGAAGAAGAAGAAGAATAAGAAAAAAGTTTAAATCCAAAAACCATCCTGGGCATACGCTCGACAATTCACCAAAGTTTCATTATAATCGGACAAACGGTTGATAAATAAATAAATAAAATAATTTTCCTATAGGAAATCAGTATAGGTATATTATTGTTGATTTGTAAGTAAATAGTATTAGGTAGGTACCTACCTACAACAACCTTCTAAATAAATTCGATTCCTAACAAATTTTATTTGAATATCACATTCTTTCTGTAGCCATGGAAACGATTCGAACACGTAAGTAATATCGAATGGTTCGGATACATTTTTTGAATATGTAGGTACCTACATTGGTTTGTTCGATGCCATAAAAATGAAAATTGTCAGAAAAATCAAATATTATTTACAAATTATGCAATTTTATTATGCCTATATCTTTACTAATAAATAACACATTTTTACAATATATGTCTTAAAACTTGCCGTAATGTCTTGTGTTTCATTTTATTATTTCATAATTACATTTATTTCAAAGGTTTATTATTTTCAAGAACATATTCATTCGGTGGGAAAATGAAATATTGTATGAAAAGATATTAAAATGGCGGCGTTTATGTACAAAAGGCTTACTTTAAAAATAAGTAAAACATTATAATTATACCAAATATTCACCATGTTTTTCACTTAAACGCTAAGTTATACTTCAAAATATATTTTTTTTGTGTAAATACCTACTTCTAACTTTTAAACTAACAGATATTTGCGTGCAAAATGTACACTTTTTTGACAGATACGACTTGGAAAATTTTGTATGAAAAAAATAATTATTTAAATATTTTTAAAATTCAGCATTTTTATCGCATTCTTTTTAGCGTGACACTGCATCAGGTATACTGGTACATGTTCGCACTTAAATTAGATTTTTAGATGCTCTTGGTTTTTCAGAAGGCGTGAGACAAACACACACACACACACACACACATACACACACACACACACACACACACAAACACTAACATTTTGATTGCTTTATTACTTTAGATTAACTGTACTTACTCAATAACTTGTAAGATTTTTATAAATAAACAAATAAATAAATAAAATAGATGGGTCGATGGCAGAGCGGTTAGCACATTGGATTAGTAATCCAGTGGTCGCGAGTTCGAATGCTGCCTCGACCGATTTTGTTCACTTATAGCACAAGCATTTAGGCTTATTTTAGGAAACGTAGGAAGATGTATATGTACTTGTTTAACAAGGGCATATTCAATTAAAAAAAAAACAAAAAAAAAAAAAATAGGTACCTCGAGCATTTTCTTATTTTAGGGAATGTGTAAAGATATTTACTTGTTTAAAAACACTTAGAAATCTTGCACAAAAGATTGTAATTTCATTGTTTAAAGCTAATGGTTTTCATAGTAAAATAAATAAATCGTTAATAATTGATGAAGTTTTTATTTTGTAGAATTCCATTATAAATTATGTCCATAACTTTTGTGTTTGTTTCCCTAACAAGGTGAAATAGGCCTAAATTCATGTAGAATCAAAAAGATTTTTAATTATATACACGAAATAAATTGTTATTGAATATTTATTAAAAATAATATGTACTTAAAACTGCGCTGGTTGGGTCATTCGCACTGCATGAGAGATCTGGAACTACCTAAAAGTGTGTAATTTAACGATCAATTGGGGCGACGATGGTGTGTCGGCAGACCAAAAATGCGCTGGTTGGATGCTGTCGCGGTGGACTGTCGTCTGCTGGGCCAGAGAAACTCAAAAGTGGCTGCCAGTGACATAGCAGGATGCTGGCAGCCAACACCCACCAAGGGTTGTATACGCTGAAGATGATGATGTACTCAAAACTGCAATATCTAATTACCTCTCAGCTAGTACATAATGGTGGAGAGTAAAAATTATTGTAATTAATATGATTGTCACGTCACAATCAAGCCAGTTCTACCTGTAATAATATTGCGAGTTATATATGGGCTGCGTGTGAGGCGGTGTTGAGTCATAATCCATTGCTAAAACAGCTAACAACAACTACTAATGACTGATGAGAGAGCTGAAATAGCGTCTGATGCAATAATTACATTAGGTAGGTACTATACCAAAATGTAAGCAACATTTTGTTTACGAAACAAAAAAAACTTCGCCTAAACAATCAGTCTCATTAGCTAATAATTTCGATCGCCGTGGCATAGTGGTAAACCGCTTGGTTTCTGGGCCAGCATCGCGGGTTCGTTTCCCAGCAGAGGATACATTTATTTCTCACGCGAGACTTGTTTCTCTGGACTGGAATCACTGGTTAGTCGGAAGAAATTGCCATCTGGCAATAAATTCGTCACTAGCGCAGGGTACAAGGAAGTGTTAAAATAAATTAACAAGTACAAATATATTAGTTTTATTTAATAACAGATTTTTAATTATCTCAATAGAGACGAAGTTGGAATATTTACTGTAGGAGAACCGGGAAATCAAGGCACCTACAGGGCTTACGACCTGTCATCGGCTGGTTTACGTGATCACTTTATGCGCTTGCGCAACGTTCACCAATTATGCCTTTTAATGAGATCCCTATCAATTCAATTTTGAAAGTTCTATATATTGTAATACTGAAATTCTTTTCGCTTGAAAATAAGGAATTTTTACTACAGCCATCTATTAGAAATTATGAACAACAATCTTATTATTTTTATTTATTTTGTTGGAACGCCATCTATTGAGAGAATTGATTTTTGTAAATAATGAAAGCTACAATTCTTATATCTGAGGTGACAATGCATTTTTCGCATAGAAGTCACCCCTGAATTGCGCCAGACTTATAAGGTCATTTTTGTCTTATTTACCTACTTGTACCAATGTGTAAGTAATCGAATATTTTTATTATTGCATATGCGCAAACATGTTTGCGCATATGCAATAATAAAAATATTCGAGTTTTATTTAAGTTAAAAGCTTTTTTTTTTAAATGAATGTCAAACAAGTACATATACATCTTCCTACGTTCCCTAAAATAAGCATAAATGCTTGTGCTATAAGTGAACGAAATTGGTCGAGGCAGGATTCGAACTCGCGACCACTGGATTACTAACCCAATGCGCTAACCGCTCTGCCATCGACCCATCTTTATACCATTGTAATTTTTATACATTTATACCTTGAATCACAAATCCGCCTCTATTGGTGGCTGTGCCTTATTAAAAAAAAAAAAAAATTATACCTTGAAGTTTAATTACTTTTTTTTGTAGCAAAAATGTATTGCGGAATTATTGTGAGGTAGGTACCCAATAAATTAAATTGTAATATTTAAATTAAGTTATTTTGTATTAATTTGATGTAGGTACCTATTATGGAAAAAAATATATATAAATATAGGTATGAGTATTGTTCGCTATAATTATGTTATAGCGAACAATATTATCATACATATGTACATATATTATATGCACATGGATAGGTAGGTATATGTAATAAATGTTAAATATATAAAACAATGTAATGACATGTCATTGTTTTGTATATTTAACATTTACTCTGGTTGGTTGGAAGAAATTGCCATTAGGCAATAAGCCCGCCAGTGTACTGATTATATGTACAAGAAGATTAAAATAAATAAATATTTTGAGATTTAATATTGTTGCATTTTATCCTGCCTACTTCCTTTCATATCTACAAATTTGCCTACAAAATTCAGTCATCATCAAGAGCACGCCGTGTGAACTTCAGACTCTCATCAAACCTAGTAAAATAATTGATTCAATTCAAACATCGCCATCCAACTTATCAGTTTAGTGTCTGTGAATATTGTGTGAAGTGAGCATCAGGAGGCATTGGGAAAATTTAATTCTGAACCACACCAGGAAAGGTAGGCAAATATTCCTTCTTTTCCTTCCTCATGTCACTGAGTAAAACCAGTGGGACACACAAGTATAAAAATATAGGTTTGAGTATAAAAATATATGTAATCGTTAGATTAGCTGAATATTGCAAAGTATTGTCATAAATATTAGGTAATTAGTACACACATGCATGGCAAATGCCAATAGAAGGTATTTATTTTCTACAGTGTCTAGTTAGATATATACGACCTATTTTCTTGACTTCCTTTCCCGTCACAGGCAAACTTACAATTGTTAATATATTTTTTATTGGCATGTTTACGTTTATAACCTTACATTTCTTGGTCCCAAAATGTTCAATATGTTGCCTGAAGAATACAGTTAATGCCTGGCTTATTATGCATACTTCTGGGGGGCAAGTCTGGCTCGACCGGCGAAATCAAAACCCTATTTGATTACCCATATCATGGATATAATTATAATATGGAGTTCTATGACATCTAAAGATATTGTAGAACTCCATATAATAATTATATCCATGATATGGGTAATCACGAGGGTTTTGATTTCGCCGATTGAACCAGACTTGCCCCCCAGGATTGATGAGTCTTTATTTATTTAATAGGTAAAATAAACAGGGTAAACCTAGACATATTTTACACGATAAACATTTACAATAATTATAATGGTATCTTTATCAATAAAAGTACAAAAATTAAAAAATATTTAAACATTTATTTATTTTATTTATTTAACATAATATTATGTTCCAATACACATAAAATATAATTCACAAGTATTGTAATTTTTACAATAGTTTTTTTTTTGCCATGCCTCATCAAAAAGATTGCAATCTTGTGCTTAATGAGGGAAACACTTACACTGACAAATACAAAATATCAAATATAAAGCAATTAAATCAAAGTCATACATAAAGTAATTAAATCAAAGTCATACATAAAGTAATTAAATCAAAGTCATACATAAAGTAATTAAATCAAAGTCATACATAAAGTAATTAAATCAAAGTCATACATAAAGTAATTAAATCAAAGTCATACATAAAGTAATTAAATCAAAGTCATACATAAAGTAATTAAGTCAAAGTCATACATAAACAAATAATCAAACAAACATTAATAAAAATGAAAAAAAAATCAAGAAATACAGAATATTGAAACATATTAAACACATATAGCATGACGTAATGTATACCAAAAAGTAAATTTCTAAACTATGTAAATAAGTACTGTTTGTATTGATATGTAGTTTTTATAAATTGATTAAATGAATAAATAATTGTAGATTACATCTGAAACATTGATTGATATGCACTTTTAATTTTATTTACACTGACAGCGTTGACTATGTAGAATTCCATTATAAAAATTAAACAATTTTGTTTTTTCATTCTTCATTTATTTTATTCCTCTCCAGGACGACAGTTTCGCCTGGTGAAGGCCTTTTCAAGGTGAAGGCCCAGGCGAAACGGTCGTCCTGGAGAGGAATTAAATAAATGTAGAAGGTAAAAACAAGTGTTTAATTTTTTATTGATTGATATTGTTATGATTTGATAGATCATCTGTGGACAAATGTACTTATTGGTCTGTTTGTGTTTATTTCATTATGTACCTATTTCTTTTTAGATTGTATTTGTCTCTTGAATAAATAAAAGGTATATAACATTTATTTTAAAACTACTTTTACTGACGCAAAATAAGATATCACTTTGTTATAATGAACGAACTGTTCCAAAAAACATATTTGTAAAGCTAAAACATACTATTACACCCAGTGCATTATTACATAAATGAGACCAATTATTATACCAACAAAATTAGCCATTTATATAGAAAAACAAAAAATGAGGCACAAATAATATCTCTCAAGGCCAACATAAAATAACATTCATGACATGATCAATCAATTTGCATAAATTAACTTAAAACACAAAAGGAATTAGGTATCAATCCAATCACAAATGAATGTTTTCATCAAGTATGTGGAAATTCAAAAACCCATTACCTATTTTGGTTTATTCCACTTTAATTTACTTTACATTCACAACACATTTCGCGAATAATATTAAAAAACGCACTGCCTAAGTTGTTTTACTTTTGATTCACAACACACTCCGGAAACATCACAACACATTTCGGGAACATTGCAACACATTTTGGGAAAACATAAATAAAAAACAAACTACGTAATTTTATTTACTTTTGATTCACAACACACTCCGGAAACATCACAACACATTTCGGGAACATCGCGACACATTTTGGGAAATCATAAGTAAAAAACAAACTACGTAATTTTATTTAATTTTGATTCACAACACATTTCGGGAACGTAAGTAAAAAACGAACCTACCTACTTTTATTTAATTTTGATTCACAACAACTTTCGGGTACAAAAGTTAAAAATGCTCTACCTACATTGTTATATTTCAATTAACATAACATTTCGGGAACAAAAGTAAAAGACGCATTACCTATATTGTTATATTCCACTTTTATTTACTTTTAATTCACATATCATTTCGGGAACAAAAGTAAAAAACGCACTACTTACATTATTATATTCCACTTTATTTTACTTTTGATTCACAAAACATATCGTGAACAAAAGTAAAAAAAGAAAAAAATAAACAAAGTAGTGCGTTTATAGCGTACAAACACATATATTTTTAAGAGAAAGGCAAAAGTCTTGCAAGACAACACTAAAAGATAAAGACCAATATTTTTTGTATCCAAATTTGATAGTCACTATAATTTTTTGAAATTGTTATATTGATACTCCACTATACCTACCTATTTCTAAGCATCGCCTCTTTTCGGGAGATTTATCATAATACGCAATACGGCCATGATGTAAGAAAACGAGAGTCGAAATGTGATTATCTAAAGTAATAAAGCAATCAATATGTTAGTGTGTGTGTGTGTGTGTGTGTTTGTCTCACGCCTTTTGAAAAACCAAGAGCATCTAAAAATCTAATTTATGTGCGAACGTGTACCAGTATACCTGATGCAGTGTCACGCTAAAAATAATGCGATTAAAATGCTGAATTTTAAAGATATTTCAATAATTATTTTTTTCATACAAAATTTTCCAAGTCATATCTGTCAAAAAAGTGTACATTTTGCACGCAAATATCTGTTAGTTTAAAAGTTAGAAGTACGTATTTACACGAAAAAAATATATTTTCAAGTATAACTTAGCTTTTAAGTGAAAAACATGGTGAATATTTTGTCTAATTATAATGTTAACTTATTTTTAAAGTAAGCGTTTTGTACAAATGTACATATAACCCCGCCATTTTAATATCTTTTCATACGATATTTAATTTTCCTACCGAATGAATATGTTCTTTAAAATAATATACCTTTGAAATAAATGTGATTATGAAATAATAAAATGAAACACAAGACATTACAGCAAGTTTTAAGACATATATTGTTAAAGTCTGTTAATTATTAGTAAAGATATAGGCGTAATAAAATTGCATAATTTGTATATAATATTTGATTTTTCTGACAATTTTCATTTTTATGGCATCGAACAAACCAATGTAGGTACCTACATATTCAAAAAATGTCTCCATAACATTTGATATTTTTCACATGTTGGAACATGGTTACTATGGTAACGGACACATTCTGATATTCAAATAAAATTTGTTATAAATCGAATTCGAATTAATTTAGAACATCATTGTAGGTAGGTACCTACATACCTAATACTTACTACTTAAAAACCAAGAATATACTGATTTTGTATAGGAAAATTATTAAACTATTTTAGGTTAACTACAATACACATTCAATATACCTACAAACTATTTCCTATAGTGAAATTCTTCTTTTTTCTATGTAGACCTTTGGGTGATTTTTTCTACAAACTATTTCTTGGGGTTTAAATCTTCTTCCTCTTCTTTTGTGAAGTCATTTGGGACAGTTCATAAATAAACTATTTCCTATAGTCTAATTTTTCTTTTTCTTAATTTATGTAGACCTTGGGTGAGTTTTTATACAAACTATTTCCTATAGTCTAATTCGTCTTCTTCTTCCTTTATGTAGACCTTTTGGTTAGTTTTTATACAAACTATTTTTAAACAAACTATCCTTTAGTATAATTCTTCGTTTTCTTATTTTATGTAGATGTTGGGTGAATTTTATATAAAATATTTCCTATAGTTCAATTCATCTTCTTCTTCTTTTATGAAGACATTTTGGTCAGTTTTTTATATAATACATTTCCTAATGTGTAATTCTTCTATTTCATCTTCTATGTAGACCATTGGGTCAGTTTTTATTACAAACTATTTGTTATAGTTTTATACTTCTACTTCTTTTTTTATTTAGTCTTTTGGATTAGTTTTACGTCTAATAGTCTATTGTAACGAAATATTATAAACAACATGCATACTTGATGAAAATACATAAAAACGAATGGGATGTGACCAACACTAGAATCTTCTCATTACTTTTGTTCAATCAAATTTACACCATTTATTATATCATCATATATTGCTTAATTTTCAATAACTACACATTTCATTTTGATGACAATATATAAAAAATCGGGGTTGTGGCCATTGCTGGATCATATTAAAAACTATTTAACATAGCTTAAGTCTTCTTCTTCTGTAATGTAGACTTATGTGTCAGTTTTAAGTCTATCAGTTTTATTGTGCAAAACTATAATAAACTATATGCACACTTGACGAAAAATATAAAAACGAATGGGATGGGACCAACACTAGAATATTTTCAGTACTTTTATTTAATCAATTTTTAAACCATTTTCCATCATCCAAAATTACTAAATATTTAAAACACATCATTTGCGTTCGATGACAATATATAAAAATAGGCGTTGTGGCCAAATACAAACTCTTTACGACGTTGTCTTTTTATAATAAGTCATATTTAAAATCATTTCCCATAGTCCATGCGTGCAGAAATTGTATGTGCTTATATATAAAAGCAAATGGATTGTGGCCATCACTTTAAGATTTTACACCGCTTTAACTCAATTAAATTTCAAACTACTTTTCATACTACGGTTAAAAAAAATTATGTGTGACAATATTATGTAGGTATATAAACGATTGCTTATTCCTTCACTAATTTACATTCTTGGCCAACGGCGGGACATAAAAGCTAGTGATAAATAATACTGACCAACGAATAACATAATCATCAATGTAAATAAATTGTATTATTACAATAATAATAATAATAATCCCACTGATTCACGTAACACAACAACGACTTGCTTTTTAAAACCGGTGCCAATGGAAGTAGTGGTGGGACCACTTTCGATTTCGTACAAACAGTTTGGATCTCCCACAAAATAATCAGACATCAAGAAAGAATATGTTAAGCCAGTATTATATTATATAATACAAGCGTTTGATCAGAACCGCTCATCTGCTTAATAGAGGCGTTGGAAGTGGTTGGATGCGGTCTGCGCAGGGAAAAAACTGTAGAGAACTCAGGAGAAGGCCTATGTGTACATTACTGGATGATAGAGGGCTGAAATGATGATGATGATGAGCTTGATTGATTGCAAATGGTATTTAACGCAGCTGAGAGGTTGATATATGAAGCTGAAAAATATGTCATATAACGCCTCTTATTAACATACTACACTGTTTAAGTGTTCGGAACGAATAGACTAAAGGGTATGCTTGATAGTCTTTCAGGCCCTGAAGTTCAAACCAGTGTTAGAAGAATTTGCTACCTTTCATTGAGTCGTTTTGAAAGAATGTTGTTTGTGCTGTCGTTGGTTTTTATTTATTTACTTGCTGATTTTGAGCAATGCATATTTCTAATTTATTTTAAGCTTGTTGTTTTGTTAAAAAATAATACCGATTTTGATCTGAGTTTGCTGTTTTCATTACTGCTTATTTTGATGTATGTTTGTTGATTCGAACACTAATGCTGATTTTAACGAATTTTTGCAGTTTTGAACATTACTGCTGATTTTATAGCGTGTTTGCTGTTTTGAAAAACAAGGTACTACTGATTTTGATGTATGTTTGTTGATTTGAACACTAATGCTGATTTTAATGTATTTATGTTTGCTGTTTTGAGCGTTACTGCTAATTTTATGGCATGTTTGCTGTTTTGAAACAGTACTGCTGATTTAATCTCAGTCTGCTATTACAAAACAATAATGCTGATTTTGTCGTAAGTTTGCTGTTTTTAAAAAAATATATCTGAATTTATTTTTAGTACGTAAGGAATTTTCAAACACAACAAAATTGACAATTGTCCGTAGTTAGGTGTAGCGCAACACTGAATATTTTTTACTCTCCACACTATGGAATAGGGGAGAGTCATGATTTCGCAAAATTTAAGCGTATTTTTTTTACATCAATTTCTCAATGGGTATCATGTAGAGAATGCACACAATGAGTTTCGTCGTGATGTGTTTGTGTGTATGGCGTATACGCCGTACGCCGTAGCATTTATTTTTGTTAATAATAACAAAACTTCATGTTAAAATAAACCGAACTATGGTGACTACAAAACATTTGGTTTAGTGCAACCAAATGTTTTGTAAACACAGCCAAACAATACAGTCATAAATAGATAAACTTTTACTACTGATAACAAAAGTTTGGCTAAAACGCAGGTAGCCAGTTCGGTTGTCATAATATTTTTTTCAGTGAATGCTGCTGATTTTGTCATAAATTTGTGGTTCTAAAAAAATATGCAGATTATGTCGTACGTAAGTTTGATGTTTGGAAACGTTGAACAATGAATTTGATATATTATGGAATTGGTTTTCCGGTTCAAGGACCCAGCTGGTGTCTGTTTACCAAAATACTTGTTTGGATCAATTGTCATCTTCCATTCGTGAAACATGTCTGTCTCGCTCGTTTCCTATTTAACAGAGCGACACACTCAAATACACAAAGTTCCGGATCAACTAGTAGATTAGAATAAATATTATGTACTAGCACAGCGTTATTTATGCACTCTCTATTCCATGCCTCCTCCCCACCCCATGCTCTCTTCCTTTTATATATAAAAAAAATCTGTCAATCAACGATGGCTATCATGATACAATTTTATTAGTTTTTCTCGCGCAACAACAAAACGTTTTATTTCGTGTAATTTTTGCATCTTGTGTTGTTATTTCTAAAATAAATCCGTTATTGTTTAGTCTATGTGGTGTGTTAGTGTGATCTATTTATGATTTATGACTGACTTAATAAAGGGTAATATTATTATTTTACGAGAATGTAAAAGTCTTTAAATCTCGTTATCTAAAGCCTATTTAATGTACATTTTATCAAATAATAGTTAAACACATGTAAAATATGCTGAAAAATCAATAAAAAATTATAAAATAATAATAGGGGATTTCTGCACCATTAATGCGTAGGTACTATTCTGATATTGCCCATCACTAGCGTTGACAGCATTCAATAGGGTTTTTCCATCCCTAGGTCCTGTAAACAGCAGAGAGGCAACGAAACAATTTGTTTTTTTTTTAATGTTGGCACTGCCAGTTGGCATTGAGTATATTATATTTTTTATAAAACCTACGGATAGGCATTGCTTTTGAGCACTGAAATCATACATTTTGCCGATTTATTTTATAAGGGAGTTGCGTCTCTTATCCGTAAGTATTATACATATTATTACTCTTTGACAGCGGGCACAAACAGCCACAACCGGACAGACAGACACTTTGTTTTATTATACTAGTTGCATGTAACACATGAGATCCAACTGTCGATAGTGATAGTATGTACCTACAGTTGTAGAATAAATACCAAACTATAAACCCATAAATACAAATTATTTAATATTTTAAGATATTTGGTTTTCTATACAATAAATGTACTAACCTAGGTATGTATGTCAAGATAGGATAGTATGGAGGTCAGTCCTTTGATCCTACCCAGAATATGAAAACAGCATGATGGTATGTATGTATGTTTGGAGATTAGTATCAAACTATTAAGTCTTCTTAGATTATTGTGTGTAGCTATTGCCATACAAATTGTATGAAGCAATGTTGTCACTAAATTCAATTGTTAAAAAAAATTGAGATGTACTACTACAATGTTAATATTTTTTATAGAAAATTAAATTATCTAGTTGGGGTGTTTCGGCTTTTTTCTTTATTTAAAAAAAAAATGGAAATATAGGCAGTTAAACTTAAAAATTTATCATAAAAAAAATATTTTTCTTAATAAAGAATGTTTGAGAAACCCTGGATTTTTAAAAAAAAAAATTGAGATTTTGTATTTGTCTATGTTTATACCAAATTTCAGCGTTATAGCTTTTATGGTTTCTGAGATATATGGAAATATAAACCGAAATTTCAATAGTTGATAACCCCAGACTGAAACAGAAATTCAAGATTCTCAGTATAAAAGTTTTGTAGGCCTATAACTGTTTATGTATTCTAAAAAAATGGGCTCTGTAAATTGAGCGGATCAAAAGTTATAAGGGGGGGACAGACACACACCACACATACACAGACACACACACACACACACACACACACACACACACACACACACACACACACACACACACACACACACACACACACACACACACACACACACACACACACACACACACACACACACACACACACACACACACACACACACACACACACACACACACACACACACACACACACACACACACACACACACACACACACACACACACACACACACACACACACACACACACACACACACACACACACACACACACACACACACACACACACACACACACACACACACACACACACACACACACACACACACACACACCTCACATAAAATGTTCTACTCCGAATTCTGAGTAAATCCATGTATGGGAACATATATGCTGCGAGGCCTCTAGTTGGTGTTATTAGCTTGCAAAAAGTCCACTACACCATACAAAATTTTCTTTCGTACACGCATCTTAGCTTAATAATGTCGATT
The DNA here is from genome assembly GCA_963576475.1 of Molanna angustata. NCBI lineage: Eukaryota > Metazoa > Arthropoda > Insecta > Trichoptera > Molannidae > Molanna > Molanna angustata. The sequence goes on from OY754965.1 coordinate 10,637,754, forward strand.
CATTAAGAGAATTGAATTCTCATGAACGAATCGACAGTTGGAATAGGACATATACAATCGGTTACTTCAAGTTTTTAAATGTATCGTGTTACAATAGGTCAATAAACACAATATTTTACTCTTGATTGACTTGTAGAGAAAACTAGCATTGTAAACGATGAAATATTTTAGTTATGATTATACCATTTTTAATAGTGTTTTTAACATAGTTTCTTGACGAGGATATCATGCGATACAGACTGTAAACAACGTTTTTCACAGTGATGTTTTTATGTAGGTAAGTATATGGTTTACTACGAAAACTTGTATTCTCCGTACGTCCCAAAATACATGTCCGATCGACTTCATATTGATATAATATGTGTTTAGTAAATTAACATACTACAGCGGAGACTTTGGACAAAAAATAGGAATGCTGGAAGACTTCCTGAAAGATGGTCTGACGACATTGTCGAGTTGGCAGGTGAGACCTGGATCCGGAGGGGACAGAACAGAGACAAGTTGAAGTGTATGGAAGAGGCCTACATCCAACAGTGGAGGGACGAGGGCTAGAGAAGAAGAAGATATTAACTTAGAGCTGGGGGGCAAGTCTGGTTCGACCGGCGAAATCAAAACCCTAGTGATTACCCATAATATATCATGGATATAATTATCGTATGGAGTTCTATGAAATCTAAAGATATTATAGAACTTCATTTAATAATTATATCCGTGATATGGGTAATCGTGAGGGCTTTGATTTCGCCGATTGAACCAGACTTGCCACCCAGATCTATGAAAAATTGTAGGTAGGAACCGATTCTGTTAATATGTTAAGAGGGTGACTGCTGCCAACGTACCTATTTTTTCAATTTCATATACCATCATTATTACTAAACGAATCATTTTGAAAAAAATAACCTAGTTAGTTTGGATATTAATATAGAGAAATATACCTTGACTTTTTGATTATGTTCGGTATATATTCTTATAGGAAAATAATAAGCATAGGTACCCCGATTTTAGACATTTATCTTGAATTTCTAAAAAAATATAAGGTATAGAGCAATATTTTTTTTTATAAATTAAAGAAGAACAAAATACCTGGAAAAAAATGATATGACGTTGCATTAACGCATTAGGTTAAGTAAATAAACATAAAAAAAATTCATTACGCAATGGCGCTGAATGGAAAATAAATGTTTTTAGGTTTATTTACTAAACCTGAAGCATTAATGCAACGCCACATCATATTTTTCTAGATATTTTTGTCTTCTTTAATTAAAAAAAAATATATATATTACTCTACGCCTTATAGTTTATTAAAAATATATATTAAACGTTGAAAATCGGGGTATGCCATTATTTTTCTACAAGAATTTATACAGAACATTATCAAAAAGTTAAGGTATATTTTTGTTTATTAATATCCAAACTATCTAAACTAGTTGCATGCAACACATGAGATCCAACTGTCGATAGCGATAGTATGTTTAGTTGAATAATAATAATCAAACTATAAACCCATAAATCCAAATTATTGAAAATTTTAACATATGTTGGTATGTATGTCAAGATAGGACAGTATGGAGGTCAGTCCTCTTTTCCTACCGGAACATGAAAACAGCATGATGGTTCTGTATGTATATTTGGATAAAAAGGAGGTACCTATCAAACTATTAAGTCTTCTTACATATTGTGTATAAGCGACTGCCATACAAATTGTATGAAGCAATGTCACTAAATTCAGTTTTTATAAAAAATGGTAGAGAAAAATTGAGATTTGCTAATACAATATAAATATTTTTTAAAGAAAATTAAATTATCTAGTTGGGGTGTTCCGGCTTTTTTCGAAATTTTTAAAAAATTTAGAAATATAGGCAGTTAAACTCATAAATTTATCATATTTTTTTTTTTAATAAAAAATGTTTGAGAAACCCTGGAATTTTTTTGAAAAAATAAATAGCGGATCAAAAGTTATAAGGGGGGGACAGACAGACACACACACAAAACTCACATAAAATGTTCTACTCCGAATTCTGAGTAAATCCATGTGTGGGAACATATATGCTGCGAGGCCTCTAGTTGGTGTTATTAGCATGCAAAAAGTCCACTACACCATACAAAATTTTCCTTCGTACACGCATCTTGGCTTAATAATGTCGATTCATTAAGAGAATTGAATTCTCATGAACGAATCGAGAGTTGGATTATTTTTTTCAAAACGATTTGATAAGAAATAACGATGGTATATCAAATTGAAAAATAGGTACGTTGGCAGCCGTCCCCCCCCCCCCCCCTTAATGTATGTCGATGTACCCTTTTAATAAAATAAAAAATAAAAATACATAATAATTTATCAAAAACAAAATATAAGTAGATGCCTGACTTATATATTATGGTAGGTGCATTCGTATTGACTTTTGTGTTATTCAATTATAAAGTAACAACGGTTAAATTTGCAGTAAATACCATCTTACGTATTATATCGTAACTTACACGCACACCGTATCATTTTATATCGAACAATGAAATAACTGAAGATATGCGTGGTGTTATCATATATGTATGTTGTATACTTATGTAATCTCATTCCGCAAAACAAACACTATAAATGTTCAGATACACATGTTACATAAAGCATGCTAATGACCATGCTCCTGAAATGTTCACCTTTTTTATTTTTAAATAGTGAATATGTTTTTGTAACAAGTAGATAAGTATACATCCTCATACATTCCCTAAACTAAGAACAAATGGGTGAACGAAATCGGTCGTGGCAGGATTCAAACACGCGATCACTGGATTACTAACCCACTGCGCTAACCGCTCAGCCACCACCCATCTAGACCCACCCATTTATTAACGCATACCACTTGTCTTTTTTTTAAGCGCAGTAATAATTTAGCTTGCTCAAAGCAAACAATCCAGGTACACATACTAACGAGGATTAAATAGACATCACAGACCAATAATATATAGACATGACAAAAGCGAAATTTATCGATACACATCGAGGATGATATTCAGAGACTACTGTATAAATTCCACTTATCTTCCCAAAGACTAAATATGCAAATCTCAATAGAGAAAACAAAAAGCATGGTAACCTCAAAATATCCAAAATAAGTACAGAACAAGTGATTAGATTTAAGTACTTGGGCATAGAAATATCCAGCAGCAATGATCTTTATAACGAAGTAAATGAACAAGCAACCAAGGCTGCTGTAGCGGCTGGATGCCTGAGAAGTGCTGTGTGGAGAAATAGGGATATGCTGAGGGAGAGTAAAGTCAGGATCTACAAGACTTGCATAAAACCAATCACGACATACGCCATAGAGACAAGAGCTGACACCACCCGCAAAAAAGTCTCCTTAGAACCACGGAGGTGAAGACTCTACGGCCCATCGCAGAAGTAACCCTCCGAGATCAAATGAGGAGATCCAAAATAAGAAAAAATTGTGATGTTGAGGACGTGGTGCGATGGGGTAGAACAAGAAGACGTTTCTGGAGAGATCACGTGGGGAGAGCAACCTCAGACCGAGTAGTGAGGATATCAGCTGATGAACATCCTACAGGTAGCAGACCTCCAGGAAGACCGCCCAAACAATGGATGGACGTCCTCCTCTCAGGTGCCGAGAACTACAGGACATAGTCCTAGCTGACGAAGAAGACATCGCCACCAAAATTTGGTAGCAATCAATATAACGTATTTAAATAGTATGAATGAAAATTGAAACAGTACTCAACACTTATATCAAAAAGTACATGATAAAAAAAGAGATTTATATTTCGAAAAGCAAATACTGTTACTGCTATAATATAATATATAAATGTGTCATTAATATCCGATTTATATTTGTATGCGTTTGAATGTGTTTGAGAGACCCCCGTTCCACCTCACTTTATGTACCATGTACCAATCCCCTGGCCTAAAGTCGTAGTTTATGTCAACTCTGTATATTGTTTACTCTGTGATAGACATCATGATTTCGCTAAGTGAATATTTTTTTTGTCTTCCAGACGCGCCATTCTTCAAATCACATCTCACTCAACTAGTATTCGCAATCGACTCAATCATGCTAATAAACAAACACGTTTAGACATAGCTAAAATGGCGCGCCCCAACCACCATGAATAGGGTCGGATAAATCATAAAACAATCCGGAACAAGAGTCAGGGCGGTAGTCTTAAAAAGGGCGCTTAAAATTCTAAAATGTTATATAAATCAAAAATCCAAGGGAAGGCGCTCAGTTCTCTTTGCGAACCCGGATAGTGGCTCGGCATGATGGTGTTAATATTTATTTATTTATTTATTAAAATCCTTTTTACAAGTATAATAATAAAAATAAGTACGATATAACTTTATACAGTAGTTTATAAAAATTATAAGTTATACTATAAGTAAGAAAAAGTTTGTCATTAGTGTATACATTTATATATTTTAATTTGTGGATTAGGCTACTCTACTAGGCTATGCCTGTCCCAGAGTAGCGTTATATAAATCAGTTCTATTATTTTAATTCGTCACAGTGTTAGTTATTTTTGTAAGGTTCTGTGGTAGGTTGAAGTAATGATGTGCAAGTATGTATGTATTTTAGTGTTGTATGAAAAAAAAAATGCTTGATGTAAAAAGGGCTAATGCTTATATAATTTTGATTTTTTTTATAAGTCGTAATATGTAATATTATTATGAATATCCAATTTGTGGCTATTTTTTTTATAAACAACTATGTAAGTAGGTTTAGGTAATATTAACAAACTAATAATTCGTCATTTTAGACCCGATGTAATTTTACATAATTTTAAATTGTTCTACATTTAAAATTCCATAAAAATGGAGGGGGGGGGCGGATTCAAATATATTGCTACGGGCGCAAAAACATGTTTATCCGGCCCTGACCATGAACCTCAGACAGCGTGCTCAAAAATCAACAATCAGTTTATTTTCGAGCACACTACTAAAAAGCATAAGTACGCAAAGTACGTACATATTTGTTACTAGGTAGCATTTTCTCGAAAATAACATGCTTTCGCGCTACTAATGATAATGTGTAGGTATCTGTAGCTTATGTTTCGGGTTTCAGTAAATCCGTTGACCTTGTAGGAATGGCATTTGCCTACACCGAGCAGTATAGGAGGCAGGTAGAGTGGCTACAATTTAGAACTGCTCTGACATTTAGTGGCCTTCTGTGAGTTGGCCATAAACAAGATAATAAGGAACGCGGAGAAGTATCAAATTTGTAAGGAGATCGTAAAGAATGAATGCGTGTACAAACAACTAACTGCCGATTGTCCCGACAGACGACACGGGGCTGGTAATGGAGCGATTCGAATTACAGCGCTAATGGTCCATCAAGACAATCGACCAAAGACCGTTTTGGTATTGAGTAAAAATATGGTTGAGATCGTTAATTATACTTATACGTATTGAACAAGGCTAACAACGGCACACATGAAGACATGTATTATAATATATCGGATATTTTAAGCAAGGAAAAATTTGGCTTTTCACAAACTCTTATTTAACACACCAGTCCGACTATGGAACGATCTTCAGAATTGTGTTTACACCTTTTTAAAAACCGGTAATAACAGGTTGCAAACCCTCCCAAAACTACGTAGTGAGCTTCTTCAGAAGAGTACAAAGGACACAAATCCTAACACTTGGTATTCTCAGACTGATACGCAGACTGGTGAATAGGACACAGAGAGGCGATAAGAGACCACAAAGGCGGTCATAAAACGGATGGTCGACATCAAAAGATTCGTTAGACCCCAGTGGATGGGGATAGCTCAGGAACGTGGGGAATAGAATATAAATAAATATGAAGTGAAAAAAAAAACAATTAACTATGTACCATTTCATCATTCCCATAAAGCGTACCAAAGAAATAATATTACATGCATACCATCACGCCATGTCCTCGCGGGGTAGACAGTGAGAACTGAACGCCACATTTTTCTATCTCGTCTCATACATGTTTGTCTGTTGTTCACGCTTTTAACATTTCCGTCTTTCAAAATATCGTTCACATGGTCGTGCCATACCTTCCTTGGGCGTCCCTGACCTCTCATCCATCTCCTGTCCGCACTCTATATTTTCTTCGTCAAATTATCATCTAACGTTTTCTCAATTTCATTCCTATACATCTAACGTTCCTCAATTACATTCTTATTTTTAATCAACCATCCTATATCTTGTTATTTGACCTTGGATGGACAAGATACATACATATAAATGTATATTTTATGCATTGATATACTAATAATTAAAAAAATAGGTTCAATGCACTTTGTAGTTTTGTATCTCAATTTCTTGTTTTAGTTAGACTCTTGATTTTTTTAACGTTATTACTAAAATACGATGTTTTTACGAAATAACCTACATGTTGATTCGAAAAGTTCATAGAAATTCGAAAATATATTATTATATATTTTTTAATTGTTCTTTCACGGTGTTGTTATCCATTATTAATTTAAATTACATGGAAGATCCAATAAATGGTTGAAAAATAATGACAAAAGAGGACCACTTAAATGCTTAGAAATATAAAAAAAATAGCTTTAAAAAGATAAATAATCTAACTACGCAAAACTATCATAAATAGTGCACAAATTATATTTTGAATTATGTATTCGATCGTGTGTTAAATATTGTTTCACAAGTGCAAAATATTTATTTTATTTCATTACATTATATCACAAGCCTGTTGATAGGCACGAATGAAAATTAATAAATGATACAGAGCAGTATGAAATTAACTTTGTAAATAAGAACAAAAAAAAATACAAAAAGAAATTGTAGGTACTACATAACTGGCTCGATGCCAACATCGCTTGTAAACATAAATAGACGTAAAAAGTATTCGGTACGAAAATACACCCCTGTTTGTTATGAATGAAATGGCCTGTTGCTCTTATTAACTCAGATGCATTTGTATCGTTTAGAAACTCATCTGTTTTAAAAGAAATCCAAACATTACAAATGATACGCTTTGAAATTGCGTCATATGGCCTGATAGGATTGTGCAAAACCATACCTTTTTAAAATCCTAAAAATGACAGCGTCTATGTTGTTGTACAGATGCGATACTTTTCACATCTCATTTTGACACAAGATCTCGCGGAAAAGCATTTTTAATAGATCAAATTAAAAGTAATTTACAAATAAACAAACCAATTTGTACCAAACATGCAATTAAATCCAGCACACTGTTGTGTTTTGATGCGAAAACTATTATTTACATCGGTTGTCAGGTGTAATAGCGATCATAATATGTGAAACAAGCATCACACAACACATTGCGTTGAATTTTTGGCGAAATACGCCGCCCCGAGCACCAAATTAAATCTAACTCACCAGATCAATAGGTAATCCAGTAAAGTCTGAAAGCCACGAGAATATCTTGCTCCCATCATACGTATCAGAATTCACATAAGACATTTTAAACACTGCACCCGCACAAAACACACCGACCGAAGCTAAAAAACGACTAATGAAAATAAACTGAACACGAGTCGACTGCGCGCGGGAGCAGCTGACAGTGTAACCTAGCGACCCCTAGCGACGATTCTGTGGTCCATTGCACCTTCATTCAAGACATTCAATAAACAACTACATTCATAAGCTATTATAGATTATATAGGTAAATGAGGTAATTAATTTCGAAGGAATAGGAAATATTTATTATTAATTCGTTTAAGTAGATTTATGTTTTTTTATTTAAGTAGGTATATTTAATTTGATGTCTTTTTATCTTTTTTTCGCATTTCCTTATTTGTAACCACCAAAACTATTTTTTTCCAAATTTAATATTTTTATTTCCATATTTATGTTATTTCCAAAAAATAAATGTCTATAATTTCAGGTTATTAACCCAGATATTACTGAAAATTATTTATCATGGGAAAATCTTAATTTTTAATGGTATAATTTATAGAGTTCCACAGAGTTCGCAACAAGTACGTCAGAGGATCATTTAAGGTAGCCCCAATAGAAGAGAAATCAAAAGTTGGCAGACAACGATAGTATGGCCATGTCATGCGAAGGGAGGACACCTACTCCAAAACTGTGCTCGGTATCCCCTAACGAGTACCGAGAGGGAGTTGGCGGCACAAGGTGTCTCATAGGAGATGACCCAGAGTCGCAGATCATGGCGACTGATGACTAGGAGGCCCGACCCCGGATGAACTGGGATAGAGGGACAGGAAATGATGATGATGATGACATGGTATAATTTGTTTTAAAAATAAGGTTCTAAAAGAAAAAAATATAACAATTTTTTAATCTTATTACAAAAAAATAAGTGTACTTTTAAACAAACAATAGGAACAAATGCCACCAAATACTAAATGTAAACATTGAGTGTAGCATTTAGTGTGATTTTATTATTTGTTATTCATATTGATAAAACAATCAATTTTCTACATTTTGAAAATGACATTTTGTGGCTTGGTCTACATCAGTCATGTCAAACCTATGGCCCAAGGGTTCTATGTGGCCCTCGCATTATAATGATGTAGCCCGAGACCAGGATCATGATCTCAAGATTACATAAAAATAAGATTATCAAAAACATAAAAGTCCAGATCTTCAAAGTCAAAATAAATTATTTACTTTTCTATTATTTTAGTAGAGAATATCAATAATAGTTGCCTATTGTAAAAGGATTAAACCCAGTTAGTGTGTTCTATGATTAAACCTTTGTATGTACCTACCTAAAAAATAAAAAATACTACAGTTCAGTATATTTGACTAGCAATTTTGAGTTAGGCTCACAAACACACCCGAAATATCGTAAATCCAGAATGACACCGCTGCTCTACATTATGTTGTTTTAGATTGATATTATTGATCTCATGAACCTGACTTGGTCAATATCGCGCAAGGTTGTATTCGGTAGTATACAGGCTGATCTCGACTTCAATGTTTAGTAAAATAATATAAAATTTGACAAGAGAAATTTATACAAGAAAGCTAATTTTACAAAAATGCTGAGGGTCGCCTATATTTATTTTTAAATGAAATTATTTTTACTGTCATATCAATGAATAGTTGACGAAAAACTGTAGGTTAATAGTATCACGGATTTTGTGTCTCGTCACATGGATGAAAAAATCCAATTAAATGCTATCTATACAGATTATTGCAATGCTTTTCATAAGGTTGATCACAAACCGCTAATGAAAAAACTTCAATCTATAGGAATAGGCACACGGTAACCTCGTAAGATGGCTCTGTTAATACTTAAGAAATAGGTGATAAATGATGGTGGTCGGCGGATTTACGTCAGTCTGAGTCAATGTCACATCGGATGTCCTGAAGGGATCGATATTAGGACCATTGCTTTTTAACATTTTAGCGAACTACATTATCAGCTGTTTTCTTTTTGCGCCCATTTTACTTTATGCCGACGATATGAAAATATTTATGACGATCCGTAGCATTGATGATTGTTTAAAACTCCAAGAGGATTTAAATTGTCTCAAGACTTACTGTAATATAGTTAATTTCAAATATAACTTGGATAATATTTATTTTACGAGATATAAGAGATCTTGGTGTTACACTTGACGCTAAATTAACTTTGCATAGTATAATTTCGAAGGGTTCCAGCATGTTGGGTTCCATCCTCAGATTATCTAAATCATTTCACTATTTTAATACATTAATTTACTATACTATACATATGTAAGACCCCACCTAGAATTTGGCTCCGAAATATAGAATCCCCAATCATGTGACTAAGGCCCACCGACTGGAAAGAGTACAAGATAAATTCTTAAATTACCTGAACTTTCGTTCTTATCACACACTTGCATCTAAATCAGTTATGTTAACAACCTTTATTATTGAGACATTGGAATTTAGATGAACCGTTACTGACCAAACGAAATTATATAAAATTCAAAATAGTTTTATGATTCTAAAAAACAAAAATGATTCACCCGATATATACTACAAGTAAATTCTCTTCATGTACCAATGGGAAGTGGCAGATGTAACACCCTATTCTACACAGACCGGGTGCATACTACTACAGGACGGAATTAATTCATTGCGCGGGCATGCAATATGTTATGTTTTAAACTGACTGACACACCATTTTGTTGAGATCACTTTTATTATTAACCAAAGAGGATATAATACATTATGTCACTGACAACCAAAACATTGCAACAAAACTTATCTACTGACATTCCTCTGACAAGTGGTGTTGCCACCATTAAGTAATACCTACCTATATAACACAATAGTTACAACAATAACTTTGCAGGCCTAGACATGTTTGTATGTCCCCAATCAGCATGCACAAATCGGTTGAAAAAAAATTTACATATACAATACTTAAAAATATATATTTACATACCTCCATGCATCATTTAAATATTTCAATAAGTTTTTTAGTAAGTGTTATATTTCTATAATCTTGTGATTAGTATGTAATTGGTCTTATTTTTTTGCTATCATTTTTAATTTGACTGTAAACTGATCAAAAAAATATATATATAAATAATATAGGATTTTCAGAAAAACAAGCATATTATACTATTCAGATCTAACAATTTATTTATTAATTTGATAAATTATTTATGTCTAACATATGAAACAATAAATTAACATTCATAGACCTTAATTTTTTGGTGGGTAATATTTTTGATTTCTGCAAATACGTGTAAATAGTAATTTAATTAAAACTAAAATTCAACAAAATATATGTGTACATAGTACACAATAAAATTAATTTATGTATGAATTCATATTGTACAAAATCAAAAATATACTTCTTACCCTTTTGACAATAAATAACAATATTTTTTTAAACTTAATTCATATAATGTAAACATGATTGAGTGACAGAAAAATGCTAAGTAAAAAACATAATACTAACATAAATGAACCCTCCAACAAAAACTAATGTAGGTATTGTTGAAAATTGAAGTATTATTATTATTACTTCAAATGCTCTTGTAACCTCAAATGGAGGAACCATTGATTTTCATATAATATACTAGATGTAGTACTCGGTGCAAAAAAGTGAGTCATGGAATATCCATTTGTTTGGCAACATATTGCAGTTTTCCTTACATTCCACTGTTCTCTAAATCTTAATGAACAAAGTATTTTTTTCGACAAATAAATCCGATGCATATCCGACAATTCAAATTATAGAAAAACGATGTGGTCTGCCAGCCAAGTTGTCGGAAATCCCGCGGAAAAAAGCCTCACTTCGATTCATACGAAATTTGCCAACTACGACATCTAGTATATTATAATGAAAATCTATGGGAGGAACATTGGCCAGATTCAAGTTTGTTATAAAATTGTGCATTTGTTCATGGAAGTATTCAGCATATTTCTTAAAAGTGCACTTCATGGTAATGTTGGTACGACTGTCAGTAAGTCAAATAAATGGAATAATGTTGCCATATCTCAAAATTAAGATCCTCTAATCCCATATTTGAAAATAATTTTCAAAAGAAAATAATCCGAATTTCATACATGTCTTCTATAATTATTCTAAACAAAACAAACTTAATTAACAATTTGAGCAGATTTATCATGAATAAATTGTATAATATTACAAAAGAAGAAATACCTAATTGTAGGGACTATCCTGTTTTTATGTATAACAACACTAAATACAATCACACCAACTTAGCACTTTTTTTAATGAAACGCACTCCAATTAAAAAATTCTTGTCAATCTAAAAATATCTATGGATTTGAATAAAATTTAGTTTAAATTTAGATGGGTGGTGTCAGAGCGGTTATCGCGCTGAGTTCGAATCCTGCCACGACTGATTTGATTCATTGTAAAAGCATTTATGCTTAGTTTAGGGAATGTATGAGGATGTATATGTACTTGTTTCAAGGACATATTCATTCTTTTTTAAAAAATATACATATTTGAAAATAGTTTCAACACAGCAAATCCAATCCAAATATGATCCGATTCACTAAGAACATACTAGAATAATGTGTTAGGTAGGTATGTTTTAGTTGTACTATTCGATTATATTAATATACGCAGGCGACAGGCAGATAAGTTCTAAATAAAAATTTGAAATTAGGATCGGATTAGAGTTTCACGAGTAAGGCTACAGGTTTGAAGATGATTGGAGATCTTAAAATTTTATGAAATACTAACAATTAATACACATACATACTCTCGAAACATTATTTTTCACATACAATAATAGCATAAGTTGGAGGGGTCGAAATATTGAAATGTCACAAAAAATATAAAATCACAGTTACAATTTAAAAAATATGTATGCATACTAAAGATAATAGTATTTATTATGATTTAATACATGTGCAATTCATCAAAATATAATATATAATGTATTATGGCACTATTATGAAGGTTTATTTCTCAAAATTTGAAAAATATATTTTTTATACAGTCTACTATCATTCACTACTAGGTATAAAAAAAATAATACACTGGACGTTGCTTATTGTGATCACAAATAATGTTATCAACTTGGAGGAATAAAAACGAGTTATCAATAAGTTATTGTTTTCGAAACAAGTTGATCCCTGAACAAAAGAATATAAATTTAATCCACTTATTGTAATCAAACATTACTTCTTCTTAGCCTTCCCTCGACTGCTGGATGTAGTGTATAACACAACAATTAAATTATTTAAGATATAACAAGCAACATAGTACATGTATATGGTGAAAATGCACTGTGTTGGTCTTTGGACAGAAGGTGTTTAGAAAAATCTTTGTGCCTCTTTGTGAGAATGGAATAAGAAGGATAAGATACAAACATGAGCTGTAGAACCTCAACGGCGATCCTAGAATAATTAAATATATAAAAATTAATTCACTTTGATGGTTAGAGCAAGTCTAGCGAATGTAGGAAAGTCTAACCCCAAAAAATATCGACACACAACCGGAGGGGAGATGAGGGGTGGGGAGACTCAAGCTGAGGTGGACGGATAGCATACAGGAGGGTTTAAAGAGGATTGGCGTTGTAAACTGGAGAGCTCAGGCGATGGAAAAAGCAAAAGCTCATAATGGGCTGTAGCGCCAATGAGATGATGAACTAACAACATATTCTTTGGGAAAATTTGAGTCAGTGAAGAAAATAAAAAACAGTCTTCATCGAATTTAATCTGAAATTGTCAACCAATGAATGAGCATATAACAATTAATGCACATTCATTCAATGTGCATATAACAATGAATTCATTAAATGTGCATATAACAATGAATGCACATTCATTGAATGTGTATATAACAATTAATGCACATTCATTCAATGTGCATATAACAATGTATGCACATTCATTAACCAATGCATGTGTAAGTGTACTCTTCCATTGATTTGTGCTGTCAAACCATTTCTGTATAAAATCATTTTTATTATAAATAAATAAATAAAATAAAATATCTTCATATCGCAGTTTTAATAATTGAGTTTTGTGTTGTTTGACTATAGATTTAGAAGCCTACACAAAGTGCATCAAAAATTTCCCATCACAATCATGACACAAATGACAGTGGGCACGTCATACGGCAAGACAAAGATTCGATGAATGCACACCACAAATTCTGAAATAGAGACCTTGGAAAGACAAAAGAGGAGTAGGTCGACCCCAGAAAAGATTAGCTGATGATATATTTACATCGACAGCGACACCCAGGATAAATTAGGTTGAATAAGTTGAAGGAGGCTTACATCCAACAGAGCAGAGATGGCTGAGAAAAAGAAGAAGAATCATGATACTGTATTGCTTCTTGGGCAACTAACAAGTACAATGTCAAATATTAATTTAACACGCACCCAATAACAAGTTGCCACATTCTGTAGACTTATGATATTAATTGTCTCACAGATCCAGACTGAAAACACATTAAAACTGTGTCTCCAATAAGAATCGAACCAGCTCAGGAGTCGGGTATTCAACCAACTGACCAACAATATCATGAAAATAATAAAAAAATCACTAAGAATAAATATATTTTTTTAATGTCAATGTTTTTTAGATGAATTGTATATATTATAATAACAAAATTTATTATATTGACAGTAAATATTTGAATAAATCATATATAACTATGAATAGTGCTGTCATATATAAAAATTGATGTCATAAAAAGCTATGAGTCCTATTGTGATCATAATAAATAACGTCCATTGTATGAAGGGATTTCAGTGTGCTAAGAAAAATAATTACAAAAATATTCATGATTTATTAATTAAATTCTATTATTCTAAATTTGGTCTCATAAGATCATTGTAAATTTTAAGAAAAATAAATATTAATTCAAATATAATTCCATATATTTGGGGATTACTTCTGATTCACAATTTTATCTTTTCCAATTGATTCAAATACTGTAATCATATTCTGAAAAATAAATAACTATCATTAAAAAAAATGTGATACTAGAATTCATTTACTACAAAAAATAATTGAATAGAAAGTTATATTATGCGATTTGAAAGAAAATTGGTATTATTTCTATAAAGATAAATCTTTTCCTCCACCGTCTTCATACCCATAAATATATTTGTATCTAACCATCAATTCTTTTCATACAAATAGAATTTTCTTATATTTCTATGTACAAAAATAACATTATTTTTCAGTATAAAATAGCATTGGAAACTATTAAAAGTATATTAAATAGTATTTTGAATTGCTTAGTAAAATATAAATTGATTAATTTAAAAACACAAGCCAATTATATTTGTGAGATCCAAAAGAAAGTCTACTTAACCCGTACCCACGGTGGTTTATAAAACCCATTATTATTAATATTATAATATGCAACTCTGTTAATTTGAAATTTGAATATTTACATGACCTAAAAAAGACATATTTGCATCAAGAAATCACATTGAATTGTTTCAAAATCAATTGATATGTATATAAAAATATTTAAATTTCAATTTAATAAGATTTACTTACTGCAAGCCACCAAAAATGTTCTTCAAATGTAATTTGAAATAAATATGTTTTATTTATAAACTCAGTGACTGTACACAGCAATAAAAATACTTAGCTATGTAATAAGCATACTACGCCAAAGAATCATACAGGAAAAAAATACTTCTTTTTTATTATTGGCAACATTTAAGTTTGAAGCACATAAAACTAAGAGGTTTATCAAAAAATAAATATCCTCCAAACAAAATAAATACTAGATTTATATATTTCCCGATAAAATATTAAAAAAATAAAAATATGTATATGAATTCAAATACATGTGAAAAAACATTTTTGATTGGCAATTTCAAATAAATTATGAGAAATGAGTTTAGTTGAATTATTAGAATATGTTGAGATCAAAGTGTGAAAATATGATGATTGCGAATTAATCAATAATTTATGCAATTCGAGTTGGTTGTTCACGAAATGTTTAACTAAAATTAACTTCACTCCGAAGAAATCTGAATTAAAATATCAGAGGATTAATAGATTCTAAATATTTGATCAGAAAAAGCTAAATTATTCAGAGGCTAAAGTACAAAAGAGAGAACTACATTTTTTAATAATTTTGATGAACTTAAACGATATGAAACATTTTATAATTCAGATATTATTCCAAAAACTATAAAGTTTTGTCAATTTTTAATAAATATATAAAACTACCGATCTCAAAAAATGTATTGTGTTGTTTCATTCTTACGATTTTAAGCCTCTGTATTGTAGATAACATTTCAATTGTTTCTAAATATAAAAACCTATGTACATTAGTGTGTAAATAGGTTATGACCTGTGAAAGTTCAACTCGAAAATGTTCTATTTTACTTATTCACAATTAAAAACCTGGGGGCAAGTCTGGTTCAATCGGCGAAATCAAAATCCTCGTGATTACCCATATCATGGATATGATTATTATATGGAGTTCTATAATATCTTTAGATGTCATAGAACTCCATACGATAATTATATCTATGATATGGGTTATCACCAGGGTTTTGATTTCGCCGGTCGAACCAGACTTGCCCCCCAAGATGTAATTGAAATTTGTTTTTTCTACTTGTATGTTTTAATATGGTTCAATTTTCATCAAAAATAACTAAATATTAATATGAAACATATTAATACATCCCTAAAAATAAATTAAAATTATTCCTATTTAAAAAAATAGGAGAAAGTCCGAAATGGCATATGAACTGAGGTAGCATAGCAGTGAATCTAGTATGCTACAGCTAATGGCAAATAACTTGAGTACATCATGTAGGGTACGCAGAGCGCAAATTTGTGTTTTGTTTGCTTTGTTGGTATATGTGCAAACCGCCCCGATCGACGACAAAAATTCTCAAGTTATTTGCCAGAAACTATAACCTTTGTTATCAATCTGGCATTTAAAAATAATTTTCATCTGAAAATTACAGACTTGCATTGCAATAAAAAAAAAAAATTATAGATGTTCAAGTAAGATTCATAAAATATATTTTCATAGATCCAAAAAAAACTTAAAACTAGTCATAGGTACCATAAAACAATAACATAGATTTTAAAAAATCCAATTGACAACCATTAAATAATATCCAAAATAAAAATGTCATTTAAGCTCTAAACAACAACTGTACCAACACACTACAGTTATTGAAATAACATACTATCGTAAATCTATAAACTAATGATCATATTTTTGATGACTAAACAAAGCACAATATATGTAAATATTATCTAACTAAAAATAGACTGTAGGAAACGACAATAAAATTGTCAACTTAGTCAACAACTTACTAATTATTATCTAAGCTGCATTTTTTCAGAAACCTTACAAAATGTAAACAGACTAAAAAACACATCAACTCTATTCCACAAACAAAATGTACAAATACAATAGTTGTCATTTTTTAGAAAAAAATTATATAAACCTGGGTGCACTATTGGTTGATTCTCTACCAATTTATTATTCTCTATATATTGCCTTGTGGTGGGTTTATTGCCACAAGGCAATTTCTTCCAATCAACCCGAGCAACGTGAAGTCTCTGAAGTTAAACTGGTACAATACTTATTTAGGGAGAAATAAATTGATAAAAAATAAAATAGAGGAGTAAGAAAAAAATAGAAAGAGAAAAAAAAGGAAAGAGAATAAAAAAAGAATAATAAAAATAACACCTCACATAGCAATGAGGAAAAGAAGGAGGTTACGAAAGTATATAGAAGGAATTCAGGAACTATTTGACAGATAAAGTTTTTTTAGTTAACTAGTTTTTTTAGTTTAGTTTAGTTCCTAGAATAGGGGGTAATGTATGTTAAAACTGTTTCCAGTTTGATTCATTTGACAAAATTGAACAATTTTGTTATTCATACAAAGTAAACAAAGCTATACGTCTTCGACTGAACGTTATACTGAATTTTATTCGGCTAGAACAATAATATTTTACTTTTTTTATGTGTTTTCAATGTAAAAACATTGAAAATCATAATAATATACATTTCTAAACGTAATTTAACTGTGAACTAAATTTATTATCGAGTAATTTAATTAATGTATGCTACTGAAAAAATTATTACATATTTAATATGTGAAGAAAACATTGAAAAGAGTGTCCTAAAATTATTTTTTTGATTTACTTTTTTACTATATAATACATGTTTCCCCTGGCTAATTGAATAACAACAAAAATATTTCAAAGTAATTAATTCTCTTAATGACAAAACACTTAAAATATACTATAAAAACATAATTTTTGGAATGCAAACAAATTTACAGTTTTCAACAGAATTTTAAAAGAAAACTTTTTATAATACATTTATTTAATTAGAAAAATAATTGTTTATTGTTAGCAAGGGGAAAATATATGATAATGAGAACTCAACAAATAGCTTTATATTGGAATTAGTTAATAGACTCAACATATTTATTTTATTTTGATCTTGTGGAGTTTGAGTTTGAAACCAAGTAATTCAGAAAGAACACCCGATAGAGCAGAAAGAACTACAATTTTTGTAATATTATACAAGTATGGATTTGCACTCAAACCAGATATTTTGAAAGGACTCTCCAGCTCCTAAAAAGAAAAAAAAAACAAATGTTATCAAAAATCTATGTCATATTTTTAAAATTACATTAAGAACCAAAATATATAGAAAGATAATAATTTTCACAATCAAAATAAGTATATACATTACACTCGGGGCAACCTATTACGGCGTCTTTGACATTTGGGTTCATATGAAGGTTTATAATTATTGACAGCTAAGCGTGAGGGTAAAAATATGGTAGGTGTAGTCAATGTTGTACACAATAAAGTACAGCATTTGTTCCAAAATGTCAAAATGGCCATCATGCATTGCCCCGAGTATAGATAGAAAAGAATATATTATTAACATTCTTTTTTGCATTAAACCAGTGCTCAGTACATATGGGAGCAATATATATCCTTTTTTTAGAACTAGTTGCATGTAACACATGAGATCCAACTGTCGATAGCGATAGTATGTATAGTTGAAGAATAAGAATCAAACTATAAACCCATAAATCCAAATTATTGAAAATTTTAACACATGTTGGTATGTATGTCAAGATAGGACAGTATGGAGGTCAGTCCTGTTTTCCTACCCGGAATATGAAAACAGCATGATGGTTCTGTATGTATGTTTGGAGATTAAGTACCTATCAAACTATTAAGTCTTCTTACATATTGTGTATAGGCGACTGCCCTACAAATTGTTTGAAGCAATGTCGTCACTACATTCAAATTTTATAAAAATTGTTAAAAACTAATATGAGATTTTGTATTTGTCTATATTTGTACCAATTTTCAGCGTTCTAGCTTTTATGGTTTCTAAGATATATGGAAAAATAAAGTAAAAATTCAAAAGTTGATAACCCCTGACTGAAACAAAAATTCAAAATTCTGAGTATAAAAGTTTTGTAGGCCTATAACTGTTTATATATTCTGAAATTTTGGGCTCTGTAAATTGAGCGGATCAAAAGTTATAAGGGACACACACACACACACACACATACACAGACACACACATACACAGACACACACACACACAGACACACGAAATGTTCTACTCCGAATTCTGAGTAAATCCGTGTATGGAACATATATGCTGCGAAGCCTCTAAGTTGGTGTTTTTTGACTTCAAAGTTGGAAAAGCCGTGAAAAAAGTAGACCTCTGCATACAATTCTCGCGTATCCTGGCTTGAAACATTGTCGATATGTTAAGAGAACAAAGTTCTCTTGAACAAATGGACAGTTGGATAATCTACCTCATAAGACTGAACCTGTTTCGAGGTATAACCAAATAAAAAGTGTAAGTATGTGTAAAATGACTCAATGATTTTTTTTTTAAAAAATGAATATGTCCTTGTTAATTAAACAAATATACATCCTCTTACATTCCCTAAAATAAACACAAATGCTTATGCTATAGGTGAACGTAATCGGTCGAGGCAGGATTCGAACTCGCGACCACTGGATTACTAACCCAATGCGCTAACCTCTCTGCTATCGACCCATCTAAATATTTCCATTTAAAGATTTATTCATTCCTTGGTTGAGATCCAATCTCGTGTTCGAGGGAGGAGCATAGTCTTGTCTTCATTTATTTCAATTTAACATAATTTTAATTCTATTTTTATAATTTGATGAGTACATTTTGTATGAATGGTAAGAAGGTGTCAGATTCTGCAACAGAAAGCTAACGCTCATCAGGTCATTGATTTTTATATCATGATCCAAGCAAACAAGACAAAAACATTACCAAAGAATAAGATGCAGTAAATTATGAATTGAAAAATTATTTATTCCATTAACAGATATTTGATTTTGAAGTTTCACAGCCAATACTGTAAATGGACAAGTTAAATTAATAGAAAATAAATGTAACAAAAATGACAAAAGTTGATACACAACATTATATGAAATACCTTGAGGAGATCAGCAGCAAGTTTAAGGACATTGTTGGCAACGGCGAGACGCTCTTTGCTGGCAGGTCTCCTCTCCATGGCAAGATGTAGGTTAATTTGTTCAGTCAGCAAGACAGGAAGACAACGGTGTTTGCGTGCTGCTCTTGTTCCAAGAGCTGCAAGACGAAGAAGCACCGCTCCGAGGGACAGAGCCCATCCCAAGGCCTCCACAGCCCGAGAAGCCTCCGCCTGCAATGGGTCCTAAACTCAAACAATACAACATCATGAATCAATAGGTTTCTTTTTAATGTTGAACATAGATGAAAATTGGATTAATGGGCTCATATCTTCTGTGTAGGTCCTCGCACACCTGCTCTAGATAGTCCTAGCGGTTTTTCCTTCAACCATTCTCTCCAAGATGATGTGTAGGAGATCCTCATGTTGCAACACATGGCATGGCCTATTTGTAGGAGATCCTCATGTCGTAACACATGGCATGGCCTATTTGTAGGAGATCCTCATGTCGTAACACATGGCATGGCCTATTTATAGGAGATCCTCATGTCGCAACACATGGAATGGCCTATTCAGTTTGCATGTCTTTTTGAAATGGTGATCAACATGTGCCAGGTTTCTTCAATTTTACTGAGAATCTCATAATTTGTAATATGGTCCCTCCAAGATATGCCAAATATTCGTCGGTAGGTCCACATCTTGAAGGACATATTTTCACTCCATATACCTACTGAGTTATTTAAAATTATAAGAATGTTTTAATAATAAATCCATATAATTACCTTTAATAATTCAATGACTAAATATGATATAAGTAGAATCATAATGAAAAATGCTGCCGAAACAATTATATCAACTGATCGTTGAGGTCCTCTTCTCTGAAATAAGAAATGAATTTCAATATTGAAACACATGGTATTAATCATTTTTTATTAAGGAACATAAACTCATTCTTCAAATATAGATCTGCGACATAGAAACATAGATCTGTAAATATTTTGGATACCTTGGAGTGAAAAGTACTTTGAAGAATTTAAGGGAAGGTGCGAGATGGGTAGGTATGGAGAATCTGCTATAGTAATGAGTTTTATGATATTTATCGAGCTCCCAGACTCTATCCACCCAAGGCTCCAAAAACTGAGATGTGCCAGACTCATGCACAGAATGCCAAGTACACGAGTGCCAGAGAAGGTTTTAACAGGACATCCAAGGGTAAAAAGAAGGTTCACAGATCCAAGCTTCATCTTCTTCTTCTTTCTTCTTTGTCAGCCATCTCTCCACTGCTGGATGTAGGCCTCCTCCAATGAACTCCATCTCTCTCTGTCCTGTGCTTCTCCCAGCCAACCCTTTCCCGCAACCGGAATAATATCGTCGATCCATCTTTTTTGTGGTCGCCCTACCGGTCTTTTATTTTCCCACGGTCTTCATTTTAGTATTCTGGGTGTCCACGTCTCAGTACCCTGTCTTGCAACATGCCCTGCCCACTGCCATTTCAACTTAGAGCAGACTGTGTTGATCCAAGCTTAATTGGAAGTATTATCTCAGGAAGGGCGCAAGACAACTGCTGCAGGAATCAGACTGGAAGACGACGGTTGAGGATAGAGGGAAGTGAAGTGAAGGCTGAAGTTTAAAGAGGCCAAGGCTTAATATTGGCTGTAATGCCATTGGAAGAAGATCATAATATAACAAAAACAAGAAGAAAAATACAGAGTCGAATACAGAGAAAATAAAATTTTTGTGTTTCTGTCCCATCTACAATATTAATGACTTACCTTTAAATATGATCTGACAGAAAGCCAAGTCTTAATATTTCTGACTTTGTTAAGCCTAAAATGAGGCAATGATGACTGTCTGGCTCTACGTGCTGATGTCAAATGAGAGAAGAGCTTGGCATAGAAGAAACGCTGACGGAATGCTCTCTCTGCCACGGCAAGAAGAAAGAAGACTAGAGCTCCCAATCCAAGACGAAGTATCACTGATATCAGATTTACTACACGTTCCCTAAAATCCCAACATATATTTCAGTGTATTTTAATTAAATACTTATTCAATTTATAAAAATACTTACTTGAGTTATTCAAAGTGTATTTTAATTAAAAATTGAATTTATCAAAATACTTGTTTGATCTTTTTGTCAATTTTTCAACATCTCAATAGAAACGAAGTTGGAATATTAGTTAAGAACTAAGAACTCAAGGCACCCACAGGGCTTACGACCTGTCATCGGCTGATAATACTTATTTGAGTTAGTAATGTAAATTGATAAAATGAACAATAAATATACATTAATCTACCTAGAAGAAATGATGACAGTATTTTTGTTTTAAAAAAAAGTTATTTAAGATAATATGTCAAATCACAGTAATTGTATATTATTTGTCATATTAAATAAGATAGATTAAAATTAAAGAAGGTGAAATCTTACCATACAGTACTTCCAAATGCAGAGCAAATCAAATGAAAGGGAGAATTCACGAGAAAAAGGTAAGGGAGATCCCATATTGTGACATTATCAACACCAGCTGCTTCAGTTTCTCCTAAAATCTGCAGAACAACAAAAACAGTAAAATAAATAAAGCAATTTAAAACAACAATATAATGAAAGAATGGTATTGGTGAGTGGCAATCCTGTATCAAAATAGTAGGTATAACTATTTATTATAGTACAATTTTGTTAATCCAGATTTTGTTGATCCGCACTATGTATTTAAAAAAACATTGGTCACATTTGAATTTCATTAATAAACAATTGTATACTAATTTACATACACAAATCATCACTACATTTTCCAGTAATTCAAATTTTTCGCTAATCCGGCATTCCTATATTTTACCGTAGGAAAAAATGAAATTATTATTATTATCTATACTAAGTATCATACCTTCATGGCTAATAATTCTGATATGTCTGTTCTTACAACAGTATTCATTTGTTCAGTCTGTTAAGACTATTTTAAAACAAAATAACACTTTGTGCAGCAACAAGCTCCGGTGGCAGACCATTCCACGCATCCACAACTCTGTTGGTCAAGAAATGTCTCCAGGGGGGCAAGTCTGGTACAACTGACATCTAAAGATATTATAGAACTCCATATAATAATTATATCTATGATATGGGTAATCATGAGGGTTTTGATTTCGCCGGTTGGACCAGACTTGCCCCCCAGGCTTCAGCTTCACACGGTGTTAGTTAAGTTTCAAACCATGATCTCTTAAATTAGTATTTTGGTTGAGGCAGAACATCAGTTCAGTTCAAATCAAATTGTAACATATTTCTATTGTGATAGTGTCATTGCAGCACAAGAAAAGATAACTCAATGTATGGAAGTGATAGTTGCTTGTTACTACCATACATTGAGATGTCGTTTCTTGTGCTAAATGACACGTTGTTTAGGCACCCAGGGCTGCTCATGAAGTTGATTTAAGATTGGATTCAGACTTTAGAAATCCTTTAGATTAAAATTAACTATGTAATTGATTTTATTCATTGATATAAAAAATTATGACAATTTCACACTGAAATTTGATCTTAACAAATTTATATGGTTGAATGTAGATCGACTACTGATTTATGAATTTTTGAGATTAAGAAAAGATAAGAATGTATTAAGTTTGTGTCATGAGTAGATCATAGATTGGAAGAAAATGAAAAAATCTACATTTTTTTCAGTCACAAAAACAAGCTAAATTATTTCATTGGAAATAATTTAGCTTGTTTTCTTTAGCACAAAGTTAAATTTGACTTTGCAATGCTAAGTAGGTATTTTCAAAATTAATTGAGTTATCTGTAATGAAAAGTATGATTACTTGAAATAATCTTGTTGCGACTGGCAAAGTAGCCAGAAGTGGTGCCAATATGATTCCAGGCCACAAGTCACTGGAACTATGTGCCAGAGTGCGATCAGCTCTACGAACCACAGCCCGACTGATGTCCACAGCAGACAATGGAGCTTTCAGCACTCTACTACTTTCCCATATTGTGCAAGAAACTGCAATCATAATATATATTATTATTTAACACCTTTAAATTATTAATTTGATTCGTCCTTTGATCTATAATAGAATTTTAGTTAATATGGATTAAATTTTCTTTACTGAAATAAATTTAATAATATTTACACACTTATTTATGGATTCTAAATTCATTCTTCAAAAACCACCACTTTTATGATTTTACTTATAAAAGTTTTCAGACTTTTCAGCTGAAGGGAGTCTGGTTTAACATGATAGTAAAACTGATATTTATTGAAATTTAAAATTGTTA
The DNA here is from genome assembly GCA_963576475.1 of Molanna angustata. Taxonomy (NCBI): domain Eukaryota; kingdom Metazoa; phylum Arthropoda; class Insecta; order Trichoptera; family Molannidae; genus Molanna; species Molanna angustata. The sequence continues at coordinate 10,661,869 of OY754965.1, forward strand.
CAAAAGAATTGACTACAACATTGTTTGATAGCGTTTTAATCAAACATGCATTGCATCTATTAAAAAAAAAATCTCTTAGTGAAATACTTCACGCTTAAGTTGTTAGGACTGCAAAATATCAACTTACAAAGTGACTTATGTGATTAATGTAAAAAATTATTATGTAGAACAGATTAAGACCCGAATGCACAGTACAACTCCTAACCTCACTGGAGTATTCATTATTCTTAAGTAAGCAATTGCGTTGCAGAGACATCACTTACTAAATACTACGCCAAACTTAAGGTCGATGGCGTAGAATTTCACATTATTGTGTATGATGAAAGGAGATAGATAGCTTTCTATGGGCTTAGACTGATGTTTAAAATGTTTTTTTCGTAACAACACAAACATATGTAACCAAGCTCACACTGACAGCTCGATGTCACGATATTTCTGAAATTCTAGCGAATTTTCGGCATCTCGTATGGATCGCTGAATACTCTGGTTGGTATTTGAATTGACAAAATTACTAAATACATATTCAACGAAGCCGATAAAATCTTTATCCATCGAAAAAATCTCATATTTTAGTACTAAACCACTCATAAGGTTCCTCGCTATCAACCTTACTTTTTGACAATTCGCAAATGTTAGTTGACGCCGATGCGCATGCGCTAAGTATTTAGATATGTCTCCGCAATATAATACAAAAACTTCGTAGCATCCTCCAGTTAGGAAGCCGCGTGATCTCCTAACTTAAGTGAGCGACTGTGCAATGAAAACATGGTTAGTATTTAGAATTTAATGTTTAGGTAGGACTCTGCATTCGGACCTAACTCTTTCAAGAGCACACTCCATAATTAACCTAAAATAAAATAATTTCACAACAGAATCATTAATGGTGCTTTAAAAATTCTTATTATCTATATATTAATATGTGATGTGAAAACTTAGGACTCTAGTTAAGCAAAAAGTGCGTACAGAGAAGTTTGAGATTTGGCATAGTTAAAGTTTATATAGAGAAGTACAGAAAGCTAATATTTATGCATGTGTGTTAGAAATACATTAAATTAACGATGATATTAAATAAAAAAATATTTCATATCAAACCATTGTTTGTTTTCCTTAGAACATGAAAGAGAGGGGATTGCTAACTTTAATAATATACCCGGATAGTATAAGCTACTGTGGCCAAAGTATTCAAATAACTAATGTATTCACACTTAAGTATCCCCTCCCTTTTGTATTTTCTTCATATTAATAATACTTTATTTTGAAAAATGACAATTTCTTTTTCCTTAATAATGTCAAAACAAAACTTGAGAGTGTTAGGCTGTTGTTGCGGTGAACAGCTAATATAAGAACTATTAATACCACTGATATATAAGAAATTATTAATACCACTGTTATATAAGAAATATGAATAGGTACCTCTGTCGCTTGCAGGACTTAAAATGGCACATGGCTCCCAGGCAGGATCTGCTCCTCTCCCTTCCCATTCAGATTCTTCTGGTTCTGAACTATAACTGCACTCTTCACCTGAAATTGAGAACCATATTATTTACAAAAAATCAAAAAAGAGCATAAATTAAATTAAGTTAATTACTTTTGATTGCAGTTTACTACAGATATGGGTAAAAATTTTGAAAAACTTATTTGATTGATGTAAGTTACTATAATACTACTGATTTCTTCTTCCTCTTCTTATCCTATTGTTTTCATATCATTGCTATGAACTGTTATTATAATCAATCTTTTTTTTGCTTTTCTTCTGTGATATTTATTATGTATTTTTTTTATTTTTCTTATGTCATAACTTTATTGCCATAGTACAAATTGTATTGTATATTATAATCAGCTCTGGTTGGTTGGAAGAAATTATCATTTGGCAATAAACTTGCCAGTGTACAAATTATGTGAACAAGAAGATAAATAAATATAGTACATACTATTTGTTGTTTGGCCAACCCAGTCAGTGTGTTGTGAAGCACCTAATGATGGGGAGGCCGTGTCACATTCCTCTTCACTAGAAGATGAAGGGCATGAGGTACAGTTCTGAAAATTATTTCAATGAATACAAGTTATTTTATTTGTTTATGCGACCCACACAAACTATGAACAGATAAAGAAAACATGAATTACATTGATTAGAAGTAAAGACTATTACAATTTAATACTGTAGGTACATATGAACTTCCATAGACATCAGTACAATATGATACTAGCGATATCATTAGACAATAGGAAGATACACAATTTTTATTTTCATCCGCTGTGAAATTATGTTATATACAGCTTCTCAGCAACTAACAGATACTATGCAACTAACTAACGGGCAACTAACAGATACTATGTCGAATATTAATTCAACAAGCAGCCAATAATAAGTTGCCACATTCTAGAGGATAAAGACTTTTATCGTCTCACAGATCTAGACTGAAAACACAATTCAAAAATGAATTTCCATTGGAAATCGAATCCATGATCTTGGGCTCATGAGTTATGAGCCACGAAGGCTGACGTTATGATAATCAAATATGATTAAGGCACATGGTTTCATAAAGAATTAATCATGTAGTATGATTACAGCGCAGGCATTTATACATTTAAGGACATAATATGTATTGAAAAAGTATTAATGAAAGGACTGAAAGAATTGCATATATATACCAAAAATATTTATTACCTTAGGTTTTCTCGGTTTTCCTTCACCTAATGAATTTCTTTGTTCCAATAGTTCTTGTACCCAGGAATTCCTAAAACGTACGCCTCCCTTGCATCGCCTTTCCCTCCCACACCTCCCTTGATCAGCGCTGAGATTCGTGGAACTTCCACCATCACTACAAGCTCGAAGACCCCTGAACTTAACTGTACTCTCACTGCCCACAGATACCTCCTCAAATATTCCATTGCCTTCTTTCCATTTCTCTCCGTCATCTACAAATTCACTGTCTTCTAAATCACTCTTTCTTAGCTTCCTTATTCGTCTCCGTAATTTTCCTTCATATAAAATACCAGTTGGATTATTTTCATTATTAGCATTTAATTTTTTGTCCTCTACAATTTCCTTTTCTTCTTCATTTTCTTCGTCACTCTCGTGACCATCTTTGGCATCGTCATCTTCCGCAAAAAAGATAAGATCGTCTCCATTTTCACTTCCGTTGGAATTGTTGCCATTTTGGCTTTCAAACCCATCGTCACCTTCCGCACTTACGGTTGGATTTCTTCTTCTTTCTTTGTGAGCTGGGCTCTCCTCTCCGGCAGAAGGTTCTCCCTTGATCAGTCTGCAGCCTCCGAGGTTGAAGGAAACTGTCGGTGGGGGTGTGGGAGTACTAAATCCTAGCCTCCACTCTGGACTGCTTTCTTCAATGTTTTCTATAGTCTCATCCTCTTGGGTTTGGGTGGACATAGACTTCACCTCTATGTGTTCTTTGGAATTTTCTTCGGTTACATTAGTCGGTTCCGTTACTAATGTAGGTTTGTCACTGCACATATTGGTTTTTTGCCTAAAAAAAAATATAAGTTTAACAATAATTTTTGTAATACAATAAAATAACAAAAAAGTAAACACAAAAAATCAATGTATGCTTGACTAGGGCCCCCGCAATAACCCAGGCATACTTTTTTATTTTTGGCTTTTCTTATGTCTATATGTTATAGTAATACCATAATATGCAAAAACAAAAATAAATGGGATATCTCAAACAAAATAATCATAATTCAGTATCCAAAATTTCACAAAGAATCCTATATATGTGTATTTTTTTAATACTTATTAATGTTCATACTTTTGTTGTTCTCACTTAAATTTATTATTTTTGGTTTTATTTTCACTTGTTATTGCTATGTCATGAGCTAATCTTTTGTACATAGGTACTATGTATGGTTGTTGGCAGAAATGGATATGCTATAACTAATGAGTTAACATTAATATAACACAAAATTAGGTACATGGTGATTACCAACCTTAAAATTCCTCTGTCCGGAGAAACAGACATTCTGCATCTTGTTCTCCGTTCTTCTTTGCCAAGTGATCTATATCTGATTAGAGGTCATCACATTATTAGACATGCAAAATACACATCAGTGGATACAAAGTGTATTCATAGCCTGCTTAATTAATACCTGTTCTTTATTTATTTTAACATATCACCTTGCAGATATCTAAATCTTACTCGTTGAATCAAGTAAATGAGTGCCTATGTACTAAAACAGCTTAATTTTATATAGCATGTTGTATAGCAGGGTTCTGTTAATTATACGCTCAAAATATGAGCTTATTCTGACTTCTATTTTCATTACTCATGGAAAGGTATTAATTTTTTAGACTTTATAAAACAAGTAATGAGAGTAGCTCTTGTGGATTGAGATCAAGATATCCTTATTCTAGATAAAACCTGCCAAACTCCATGGAAACATTCACAAGTCTAATAAAGTAATCTCAGTATATATTGGAAAAATATGCATTATGCCAACTTGTATCCTATATAATCATTACAGGTATTCATTAACCAAACCATATATTGATGTATAGTTTTGATGTAATGGTTCGTTAAAGAAGATGGCAGCATTTGTTCTTGTTAAGCCTCGAAATGAGCATTTCGATGAGTTGAAATGAGGCAAACAATGAAAGTGATCACATAAAAATTCAAAACAAAATCAATTCAAAACACATTTCAATGAAACAATACATTGCATGTTTTTATTTTTTAAACTACAAAATATTGCTGAATACAATGTGGTTTTAATGTATATTACAAAGGAAGATGTATAAAACCACAGATATTATGAAATAATAATCCAACTGTCGATTTGTTCAGGAGAACTTTGTTCTCTTAACATATCGACAATGTATCAAGCCAGAATACGCGAGAATTGTATGGAGAGGTCTACTTTTTTCACGGCTTTTCCATCTTTGAAGTCAAAAAACACCAACTTAGAGGCTTCGCAGCATATATGTTCCACACACGGATTTACTCAGAATTCGGAGTAGAACATTTCGTGTGTCTGTGTGTGTGTGTGTGTGTCTGTGTGTCCGTCCCCCCCTTATAACTTTTGATCCGCTCAATTTACAGAGCCTAAAATTTCAGAATATATAAACAGTTACAGGCCTACAAAACTTTTATACTCGGAATTTTTAATTTTTGTTTCAGTCAGGGGTTATCAACTTTTGAGTTTTTATTTTATTTTTCCATATATCTCAGAAACCATAAACGCTAGAACGCTGAAAATTAGTACAAACATAGACAAATACAAAATCTCAAATCAGTTTTTTCAAAAAAATTCCAGGGTTTCTCAAACATTTTTTATTAAGAAAAATATTTTTTTTATGATAAATTTATGAGTTTAACTGCCTATATTTCCAAAACTTTTACAATTATCGAAAAAAGCCGAAACACCCCAACTAGATAATTTAATTTTCTATAAAAAATATTAACATTGTAGTAGAATATCTCAATTTTTTTTTAACAATTTTTTTAAAAATTGAATTTAGTGACGACATCGCTTCATACATTTTGTATGGCAGTCGCCTATACACAATATGTAAGAAGACTTAATAGTTTCATACTTCATCTCCAAACATACATACATACCATCATGCTATTTGCATATTCTGGGTAGGAAAAAGGATCTTCCTCCATACTATCCTATCTTGACATACATACCTACATATGTTGTATAGAAAACAAAATATCTGAAAATATTCAATAATTTGTATCTATGGGTTTATAGTTTGGTACATATTCTTCAACTATACATACTATCGCTATCGACAGTTGGATCTCATGTGTTACATACAACTAGTTTTAAAAAAAACATGAGAATTTAACATGTTTAAGATACAACCAGTTTCATTTAAGTCAACAAAATTAATTATTTGTATGTTTAAAGAGTAGATAAAATTAATAAGAAATGAACAAATTTTCAAATGCTATGATGGACCAATCACAAAAAAAGCTAAATTTAACTTCAATAGCTAAGTGATGTAATTAGGAATAAAATAAGCCTTGATGTAATTTTATAAATTATTATATGAAATATTTTTGGCGTGAATTTCTGCAGTCCTATATTTTTGTCAATACATCGCTTGCTGAGGATTAGAGAATTCTATGTCCATAAAGGATGAAACTGAGAAAAATGAGAATGAAAATTAAAAAAAAATATATTTCGTCCCATTAACATTGACAATGGAAATCGACATTGAACGTTGATATGAGAGGAATCAAATTTTCGAACTTCAAGTATTGGATTTTTTATAGATATATTTTAAAATATCAATTAAACTCTCAATTCATTTTTTTTTAAATGGACATAGAATACTCTAATCCTCAGCAAACGACATATTTACATGACAATACATAGGACTGTGCTGAAACGATACCAGTAACAGCTTCATGGCTAGTTATTTTCAGAATAGCTCTGTCAAAGAAAGATCTCTATACACTCAATATTAGAATCACAATAAATATTAACAGTCTTACTAATAAACATGTTGTATAAGTTACACGACCGTTTAACACCCGTGTAGGCAAAAAACGCTGTGTAGCAGATCAGTTGGTCAACGACTGTGTATCTCTCATACAAATTTTACACATCGTTTGCACGCCTGTTCTAGGTAGTTTAGCGGTGTTTTAAGACAAATTTCATCTATCACAAATCAAATTTTATTTTGATATGCGTGTTTATATTGTTATATCTTGAAATAATATGATGAAACCTCTACAAATTACTATATTCTCGATAGTTGTACATTTTAGGAGCGAAAAGTTGTCAAAAAATTTACTCTTTTATAATGTAGTGGCGCGACGTACGGCGTCACTAGCAGCACAATTCAGGCGAGTGTTGGCAGCTCAGCCGACTATATAAAGCCCGCAAATCCTCCATTTCTCCGTTCAGTTTGCCCAGTCCAGTAGAAAGCGGTTGCTCTGCCCGTTAAACCTCTACTTCGAGTCATCTCGCGTTTTATCGATCGTTTGAATATAATTAATAATTTACCAGTATACATATATAATTGAAATATTACCTTTGCATTGTAATTAGAGTCAACTATCGCAATAAATACGTAAGTTCATTGAAGATTATTTTAATATCTGTCCATATTATTACCTTGCTTATATTCTTCTGATAATTTGTATATCTATGTTTATGGTGTTGCGTAGGTACCTCGCTCTGCTGTGTTAACGTTCGGTAATTAGCTTACCACTAATTACCGAACCACGCACAGCGAGATCGGGTGCATACGTGACATCATTTAGCGTTGTATTTTGAGGAATAGGCCACAGGTTCCTACCAAGCGCCTACATTGACCGGAGCAGCCTCTCTATACCTGAACCTGTTGGGGTAACCTCCGACAGGTTCCTAAACCATACAATTGATATATAATACCCTAAAACTGGCAACGCTAAAATAATATCTACAATGGTGTTTGCTTGGGTATTCGTCTGATGAAATTATTCGTTATATTTTCCATATTCCTATTTTGAAATGTGAAAAACATATGAAAATATTAACTACGACAAACGTCAAAATTAAATGGCTCTTCGCATGCGCAAGTGCGAAATTACAACTTTGTCGGATTATTTTTTGTTGTATGCTTGTTTTAACTACACAGTCGTTATACAGCGTTTATTAGTAAGATTTTCAAATAATCGCTGCACGGGCTTTACACAGTGTGTGACTAAAACACTGGTCAACGGATGTCCAGTAGATTTTTATTAGTAAGACTGTAAGAGTATGGTTTTTATGGATTGCAACATGGATGAAATAAATCAATTGACAAAAGTTTTGCAAGTATAGGGAATGCTATAAAGAGTTGTTATTAGTAACTGTATATATACTTCAATATAATGCAAAAGAAAGGTTAGGTTAGGTAAGTAAATAATGCAAATGATACCTGAGGACGGCTGGTCGTGGTGGAGCAGTGCTAACAATGAGGGCGTGAACAACTCCCAAACCAGACATTAAAAATAATGGCACCAGAATACAGTTTCTCTGAAAAAAAAATGTTTGTTTGATAAGAAATCTTCATGCAAATAACATAATAATCATACTTAGCCAGTTTCAGATTCATACAAATAACAACATCATGCTTATTATGTAACGGCACTTTTTTAGAGCATCAGAAAATTACTTTAAAAATAATGTATTTCAGAAAACCAAAAATGCACTTAAAACTTTGTTTATTTGAACTCCACTTATTTTTATTATAGATTGTGACCTCATACGATTAAAAGAAAAATTTACATACTTTTTAAATCAAATTATTTTAAATATACTACATATTGTATGACCACATACTATTATTTTTGTAATAGAATTTCATAAAAAAAGTAATTGTAAGTTAAAATAAATATCTCGATCGAACAAATGTTTTAACTATGGGAGAGTTATTTGATATGATCATAATTGAAACGACTTTGTCTCAAGATGGATGACAGCTTTCTTCTTGACAAAGAAACAACCTCCTTGAAACCTGTTGTATCAAGAGACTCAATCGTGGTAAAAACAAATTAGTAATAGTTAAATTTGTTTTAAAATGTGGCACAATTTCAGCTCTGAATATATCTGTGGTAAAACAAATATGCAGCTGTTCTACAGAATAACACTTTGAGAGATAATACATCGATTTGATGGTGCGGTGGAGCTAGAAAATACAGCAGAGTGTTGATCCAGTGCAGCAGCCATAGAGCAAGAAGAAATCTAGCGGTGGGAGGTGATGTGTGAGCTGACCACCAGTTGTACCATATCGGCAGCAGTACAACGCGAGCCACAGCAAGTCTAACCACTTCACAGAGACCTTGCACGGGTTTTGCTTTGGGAAATGATGATCCTGAAATACATAATATTTTAAAACATTAGTAAATACTAGCTTTTATGTCCCGCCGTTGGCCAAGAATGTAAATTAGTGAAGGAATAAGCAATCGTTTATATACCTACATAATATTGTCACACATAATTATTTTTAACCGTAGTATGAAAAGTAGTGTGAAATTTAATTGAGTTTAAGCGGTGTAAAATCTTAAAGTGATGGCCACAATCCATTTGCTTTTATATATAAGCACATACAATTTCTGCACGCATGGACTATGGGAAATGATCTTAAATATGACTTATTATAAAAAGACAACGGTCGTAAAGAGTTTGGATTTGGCCACAACCCCTATTTTTATATATTGTCATCGAACGCAAATAATGTGTTTTAAATATTTAGTAATTTTGGATGATGGGAAATGGTTTAAAAATTGATTAAACAAAAGTACTGAAAATATTCTAGTGTTGGTCCCATCCCATTCGTTTTTATATTTTTCGTCAAGTGTGCATATAGTTTATTATAGTTTTGCACAATAAAACTGATAGACTTAAAACTGACACATAAGTCTACATTACAGAAGAAGAAGACTTAAGCTATGTTAAATAGTTTTTAATATGAATATAAACGTTGTGAAGATCCAGCAATGGCCACAACCCCGATTTTTTATATATTGTCATCAAAATTAAATGTGTAGTTATTGAAAATTAAGCAATATATGATGATATAATAAATGGTTTAAATTTGATTGAACAAAAGTAATGAGAAGATTCTAGTGTTGGTCACATCCCATTCGTTTTTATGTATTTTCATCAAGTATGCATGTTGTTTATAATATTTCGTTACAATAGACTATTAGACATAAAACTAATCCAAAAGACTAAATAAAACGAGTGGGTTGTGGCCAACACTAAACTCTCCACACCACAAATATTGACAATGAAATATTTTATTCATTCTAAATTTTACTACCAGGAATATAAATTTTCTAACGATAGTATATTTTCATGTTAAGATAGACAAACTATTAATGCCGTATAGTGAAGAATGCTTATGTTGTATGAAATATTTTAAAAAAAGCAGATAAATTTTGATTTAAAGAACGCGAGAGCATTTTCAAAATTTTGACACGTGATATCATATGAAGATTTTTTTGTTATTTATGGAAAGCTAATCAGTTCTATGTTCAAGCTCTTTACATTATAACATGAAATCAAATTACTGAACGTTTCCATACATAGAAATTTATCTAATTTCATTTTTATTCATACTAAATGTTACTATCAGGAATATAAATTTTCTTCCGATAGTATATTTTTATGTTAAGATAGACAAACTATTAATGCAGTATAGTGAAGAATGCTTATGTTGTATGAAATATTTTTAAAAAAGCACATAAATTTTGTTTTAAAGAACGCAAGAGTATTTTCCAAATTTTGACAGGTGATATCATATGAAGAATTTTTTTGTTATTTATGGAAAGCTAATCAGTTCTATGTTCAAGCTCTTTACATTATAACATGAAATCAAATTACTGAACTTTTCCATACATAGAAATTTATCTAATTACATTTTTATTCATACTAAATGTTACTATCAGGAATATAAATTTTCTTCCGATAGTATATTTTTATGTTAAGATAGACAAACTATTAATGCAGTATAGGGAAGAATGCTTATGTTGTATGAAATATTTTAAAAAAAGCAGATAAATTTTGTTCTAAAGAACGCGAGAGCATTTTCCAAATTTTGACAGGTGATATCATATGAAGATTTTTTTTTGTTATTTATGGAAAGCTAATCAGTTCTATGTTCAAGCTCTTTACATTATAACATGAAATCAAATAACTGAACGTTTCCATACATAGAAATTTATCTAATTACATTTTTATTCATACTAAATGTTACTATCAGGAATATAAATTTTCTTCCGTTAGTATATTTTTATGTTAAGATAGACAAACTATTAATGCAGTATAGGGAAGAATGCTTATGTTGTATGAAATATTTTAAAAAAAGCAGATAAATTTTGTTCTAAAGAACGCGAGAGCATTTTCCAAATTTTGACAGGTGATATCATATGAAGAATTTTTTTGTTATTTATGGAAAGCTAATCAGTTCTATGTTCAAGCTCTTTACATTATAACATGAAATCAAATTACTGAACGTTTCCATACATAGAAATTTATCTAATTACATTTTTATTCATACTAAATGTTACTATCAGGAATATAAATTTTCTTCCGATAGTATATTTTTATGTTAAGATAGACAAACTATTAATGCAGTATAGTGAAGAATGCTTATGTTGTATGAAATATTTTTAAAAAAGCAGATAAATTTTGTTTTAAAGAACGCAAGAGTATTTTCCAAATTTTGACAGGTGATATCATATGAAGAATTTTTTTGTTATTTATGGAAAGCTAATCAGTTCTATGTTCAAGCTCTTTACATTATAACATGAAATCAAATTACTGAACTTTTCCATACATAGAAATTTATCTAATTACATTTTTATTCATACTAAATGTTACTATCAGGAATATAAATTTTCTTCCGATAGTATATTTTTATGTTAAGATAGACAAACTATTAATGCAGTATAGTGAAGAATGCTTATGTTGTATGAAATATTTTTAAAAAAGCAGATAAATTTTGTTTTAAAGAACGCAAGAGTATTTTCCAAATTTTGACAGGTGATATCATATGAAGAATTTTTTTGTTATTTATGGAAAGCTAATCAGTTCTATGTTCAAGCTCTTTACATTATAACATGAAATCAAATTACTGAACTTTTCCATACATAGAAATTTATCTAATTACATTTTTATTCATACTAAATGTTACTACCAGGAATATAAATTTTCTTCCGATAGTATATTTTTATGTTAAGATAAACAAACTATTAATGCAGTATAGTGAAGAATGCTTATGTTGTATGAAATATTTTAAAAAAAGCAGATAAATTTTGATTTAAAGAACGCGAGAGCATTTTCAAAATTTTGACACGTGATATCATATGAAGATTTTTTTGTTATTTATGGAAAGCTAATCAGTTCTATGTTCAAGCTCTTTACATTATAACATGAAATCAAATTACTGAACGTTTCCATACATAGAAATTTATCTAATTACATTTTTATTCATACTAAATGTTACTATCAGGAATATAAATTTTCTTCCGATAGTATATTTTTATGTTAAGATAGACAAACTATTAATGCAGTATAGTGAAGAATGCTTATGTTGTATGAAATATTTTTAAAAAAAGCAGATAAATTTTGCTTTAAAGAACGCGAGAGCATTTTCAAAATTTTGACACGTGATATCATATGAAGATTTTTTTGTTATTTATGGAAAGCTAATCAGTTCTATGTTTAAGCTCTTTACATTATTACATGAAATCAAATTACTGAACGTTTCCATACATAGAAATTTATCTAATTACATTTTTATTCATACTAAATGTTACTATCAGGAATATAAATTTTCTTCCGATAGTATATTTTTATGTTGAGATAGACAAACTATTAATGCAGTATAGGGAAGAATGCTTATGTTGTATGAAATATTTTAAAAAAAGCAGATAAATTTTGTTCTAAAGAACGCGAGAGCATTTTCCAAATTTTGACAGGTGATATCATATGAAGATTTTTTTTGTTATTTATGGAAAGCTAATCAGTTCTATGTTCAAGCTCTTTACATTATAACATGAAATCAAATAACTGAACGTTTCCATACATAGAAATTTATCTAATTACATTTTTATTCATACTAAATGTTACTATCAGGAATATAAATTTTCTTCCGTTAGTATATTTTTATGTTAAGATAGACAAACTATTAATGCAGTATAGGGAAGAATGCTTATGTTGTATGAAATATTTTAAAAAAAGCAGATAAATTTTGTTCTAAAGAACGCGAGAGCATTTTCCAAATTTTGACAGGTGATATCATATGAAGATTTTTTTTGTTATTTATGGAAAGCTAATCAGTTCTATGTTCAAGCTCTTTACATTATAACATGAAATCAAATTACTGAACTTTTCCATACATAGAAATTTATCTAATTACATTTTTATTCATACTAAATGTTACTACCAGGAATATAAATTTTCTTCCGATAGTATATTTTTATGTTAAGATAAACAAACTATTAATGCAGTATAGTGAAGAATGCTTATGTTGTATGAAATATTTTAAAAAAAGCAGATAAATTTTGATTTAAAGAACGCGAGAGCATTTTCAAAATTTTGACACGTGATATCATATGAATATTTTTTTGTTATTTATGGAAAGCTAATCAGTTCGATGTTCAAGCTCTTTACATTATAACATGAAATCAAATTACTGAACGTTTCCATACATAGAAATTTATCTACTTACATTTTTATTCATACTAAATGTTACTATCAGGAATATAAATTTTCTTCCGATAGTATATTTTTATGTTAAGATAGACAAACTATTAATGCAGTATAGTGAAGAATGCTTATGTTGTATGAAATATTTTTAAAAAAGCAGATAAACTTTGATTTAAAGAACGCGAGAGCATTTTCAAAATTTTGACACGTGATATCATATGAAGATTTATTTGTTATTTATGGAAAGCTAATCAGTTCTATGTTCAAGCTCTTTACATTATAAAATGAAATCAAATTACTGAACGTTTCCATACATAGAAATTTATCTAATTACATTTTTATTCATACTAAATGTTACTATCAGGAATATAAATTTTCTTCCGATAGTATATTTTTATGTTAAGATAGACAAACTATTAATGCAGTATAGGGAAGAATGCTTATGTTGTATGAAATATTTTAAAAAAAGCAGATAAATTTTGTTCTAAAGAACGCGAGAGCATTTTCCAAATTTTGACAGGTGATATCATATGAAGATTTTTTTTGTTATTTATGGAAAGCTAATCAGTTATATGTTCAAGCTCTTTACATTATAACATGAAATCAAATTACTGAACTTTTCCATACATAGAAATTTATCTAATTACATTTTTATTCATACTAAATGTTACTATCAGGAATATAAATTTTCTTCCGATAGTATATTTTTATGATAAGATAGACAAAATTTTAATGCAGTATGGTGTAGAATGCTTATGTTGTATGAAATATTTTAAAAAAAGTAGATAAATTTTGTTTTAAAGAACGCAAGAGCATTTTCCAAATTTTGACAGGTGATATCATATGAAGAATTTTTTTGTTATTTATGGAAAGCTTATCAGTTCTATTTTCAAGCTCTTTACATTATAACATGAAATCAAATTACTGAACGTTTCCATACATAGAAATTTATCTAATTACATTTTTATTCATACTAAATGTTACTATCAGGAATATAAATTTTCTTCCGATAGTATATTTTTATGTTAAGATAGACAAACTATTAATGCAGTATAGTGAAGAATGCTTATGTTGTATGAAATATTTTAAAAAAAGCAGATAAATTTTGTTCTAAAGAACGCGAGAGCATTTTCCAAATTTTGATAGGTGATATCATATGAAGATTTTTTTTGTTATTTATGGAAAACTAATCAGTTCTATGTTCAAGCTCTTTACATTATAACATGAAATCAAATTACTGAACATTTCCATACATAGAAATTTATCTAATTACATTTTTATTCATACTAAATGTTACTATCAGGAATATAAATTTTCTTCCGATAGTATATTTTTATGTTAAGATAAACAAACTATTAATGCAGTATAGTGAAGAATGCTTATGTTGTATGAAATATTTTAAAAAAAGCAGATAAATTTTGTTTTAAAGAACGCGAGAGCATTTTCAAAATTTTGACACGTGATATTATATGAAGAATTTTTTTGTTATTTATGGAAAGCTAATCAGTTCTATGTTCAAGCTCTTTACATAATAACATGAAATCAAATTACTGAACGTTTCCATACATAGAAATTTATCTAATTACATTTTTATTCATACTAAATGTTACTATCAGGAATATAAATTTTCTTCCGATAGTATATTTTTATGTTAAGATAGACAAACTATTAATGCAGTATAGGGAAGAATGCTTATGTTGTATGAAATATTTTAAAAAAAGCAGATAAATTTTGTTCTAAATAACGCGAGAGCATTTTCCAAATTTTGACAGGTGATATCATATGAAGATTTTTTTTGTTATTTATGGAAAGCTATTCAGTTCTATGTTCAAGCTCTTTACATTATAACATGAAATCAAATTACTGAACTTTTCCATACATAGAAATTTATCTAATTACATTTTTATTCATACTAAATGTTACTATCAGGAATGTAAATTTTCTTCCGATAGTATATTTTTATGTTAAGATAAACAAACTATTAATGCAGTATAGTGAAGAATGCTTATGTTGTATGAAATATTTTAAAAAAAGCAGATAAATTTTGTTCTAAAGAACGCGAGAGCATTTTCCAAATTTTGACAGGTGATATCATATGAAGATTTTTTTTGTTGTTTATGGAAAGCTAATCAGTTCTATGTTCAAGCTTTTTACATTATAACATGAAATCAAATTACTGAACTTTTCCATACATAGAAATTTATCTAATTACATTTTTATTCATACTAAACGTTACTATCAGGAATATAAATTTTCTTCCGATAGTATATTTTTATGTTAAGATAGACAAACTATTAATGCAGTATAGTGAAGAATGCTTATGTTGTATGAAATATTTAAAAAAAAGCAGATAAATTTTGTTCTAAAGAACGCGAGAGCATTTTCCAAATTTTGACAGGTGATATCATATGAAGATTTTTTTTGTTATTTATGGAAAGCTAATCAGTTCTATGTTCAAGCTCTTTACATTATAACATGAAATCAAATTACTGAACGTTTCCATACATAGAAATTTATCTAATTACATTTTTATTCATACTAAATGTTACTATCAGGAATATAAATTTTCTTCCGATAGTATATTTTTATGTTAAGATAGACAAACTATTAATGCAGTATAGTGAAGAATGCTTATGTTGTATGAAATATTTTAAAAAAAGCAGATAAATTTTGTTCTAAAGAACGCGAGAGCATTTTCCAAATTTTGATAGGTGATATCATATGAAGTTTTTTTTTTGTTATTTATGGAAAACTAATCAGTTCTATGTTCAAGCTCTTTACATTATAACATGAAATCAAATTACTGAACGTTTCCATACATAGAAATTTATCTAATTACATTTTTATTCATACTAAATGTTACTATCAGGAATATAAATTTTCTTCCGATAGTATATTTTTATGTTAAGATAAACAAACTATTAATGCAGTATAGTGAAGAATGCTTATGTTGTATGAAATATTTTAAAAAAAGCAGATAAATTTTGTTTTAAAGAACGCGAGAGCATTTTCAAAATTTTGACACGTGATATTATATGAAGAATTTTTTTGTTATTTATGGAAAGCTAATCAGTTCTATGTTCAAGCTCTTTACATAATAACATGAAATCAAATTACTGAACGTTTCCATACATAGAAATTTATCTAATTACATTTTTATTCATACTAAATGTTACTATCAGGAATATAAATTTTCTTCCGATAGTATATTTTTATGTTAAGATAGACAAACTATTAATGCAGTATAGGGAAGAATGCTTATGTTGTATGAAATATTTTAAAACTAGTTGCATGTAACACATGAGATCCAACTGTCGATAGCGATAGTATGTATAGTTGAAGAATATGTACCAAACTATAAACCCATAGATACAAATTATTGAATATTTTCAGATATTTTGTTTTCTATACAACATATGTAGGTATGTATGTCAAGATAGGATAGTATGGAAGAAGATCCTTTTTCCTACCCAGAATATGCAAATTGCATGATGGTATGTATGTATGTTTGGAGATGAAGTAACAAACTATTAAGTCTTCTTACATATTGTGTATAGGCGACTGCCATACAAAATGTATGAAGCGATGTCGTCACTAAATTCAATTTTTAAAAAAATTGTTAAAAAAAAATTGAGATCTTCTTCTACAATGTTAATATTTTTTATAGAAAATTAAATTATCTAGTTGGGGTGTTTCGGCTTTTTTCGATAATTGTAAAAGTTTTGGAAATATAGGCAGTTAAACTCATAAATTTATCATAAAAAAAATATTTTTCTTAATAAAAAATGTTTGAGAAACCCTGGAATTTTTTTGAAAAAACTAATTTGAGATTTTGTATTTGTCTATGTTTGTACCAATTTTCAGCGTTCTACCGTTTATGGTTTCTGAGATATATGGAAAAATAAAATAAAAATTCAAAAGTTGATAACCCCTGACTGAAACAAAAATTCAAAATTCCGAGTATAAAAGTTTTGTAGGCCTGTAACTGTTTATATATTCTGAAATTTTAGGCTCTGTAAATTGAGCGGATCAAAAGTTATAAGGGGGGGACGGACACACAGACACACACACACACAGACAAACAGACACACACACAGACACACACACACACAGACACACGAAATGTTCTACTCCGAATTCTGAGTAAATCCGTGTATGGAACATATATGCTGCGAAGCCTCTAAGTTGGTGTTTTTTGACTTCAAATTTGGAAAATCCATGAAAAAAGTAGACCTCTCCATACAATTCTCGCGTATTCTGGCTTGATACATTGTCGATATGTTAAGAGAACAAAGTTCTCCTGAACAAATCGACAGTTGGAAAAGCAGATAAATTTTGTTCTAAATAACGCGAGAGCATTTTCCAAATTTTGACAGGTGATATCATATGAAGATTTTTTTTGTTATTTATGGAAAGCTATTCAGTTCTATGTTCAAGCTCTTTACATTATAACATGAAATCAAATTACTGAACTTTTCCATACATAGAAATTTATCTAATTACATTTTTATTCATACTAAATGTTACTATCAGGAATGTAAATTTTCTTCCGATAGTATATTTTTATGTTAAGATAAACAAACTATTAATGCAGTATAGTGAAGAATGCTTATGTTGTATGAAATATTTTAAAAAAAGCAGATAAATTTTGTTCTAAAGAACGCGAGAGCATTTTCAAAATTTTGACAGGTGATATCATATGAAGATTTTTTTTGTTGTTTATGGAAAGCTAATCAGTTCTATGTTCAAGCTTTTTACATTATAACATGAAATCAAATTACTGAACTTTTCCATACATAGAAATTTATCTAATTACATTTTTATTCATACTAAACGTTACTATCAGGAATATAAATTTTCTTCCGATAGTATATTTTTATGTTAAGATAAACAAACTATTAATGCAGTATAGTGAAGAATGCTTATGTTGTATGAAATATTTAAAAAAAAGCAGATAAATTTTGTTCTAAAGAACGCGAGAGCATTTTCCAAATTTTGACAGGTGATATCATATGAAGATTTTTTTTGTTATTTATGGAAAGCTAATCAGTTCTATGTTCAAGCTCTTTACATTATAACATGAAATCAAATTACTGAACTTTTCCATACATAGAAATTTATCTTATTACATTTTTATTCATACTAAATGTTACTATCAGGAATATAAATTTTCTTCCGATAGTATATTTTTATGTTAAGATAAACAAACTATTAATGCAGTATAGTGAAGAATGCTTATGTTGTATGAAATATTTTAAAAAGAGCAGATAAATTTTGTTTTAAAGAACGCGAAGGCATTTTCAAAATTTTGACACGTGATATTATATGAAGATTTTTTTTTGATTTATGGAAAGCTAATCAGTTCTATGTTCAAGTTCTTTACATTATAACATGAAATCAAATTACTGAACGTTTCCATACATAGAAATTTATCTAATTACATTTTTATTCATACTAAATGTTACTATCAGGAATATAAATTTTCTTCCGATAGTATATTTTTATGTTAAGATAAACAAACTATTAATGGAGTATAGGGAAGAATGCTTATGTTGTATGAAATATTTTAAAAAAAGCAGATAAATTTTGTTCTAAAGAACGCGAGAGCATTTTCCAAATTTTGACAGGTGATATCATATGAAGATTTTTTTTGTTATTTATGGAAAGCTAATCAGTTCTATGTTCAAGCTCTTTACATTATAACATGAAATCAAATTACTGAACGTTTCCATAAATAGAAATTTATCTAATTACATTTTTATTCATACTAAATGTTACTAACAGGAATATAAATTTTCTTCCGATAGTATATTTTTATGTTAAGATAGACAAACTATTAATGCAGTATAGTGAAGACTGCTTATGTTGTATGAAATATTTTAAAAAAAGCAGATAAATTTTGTTTCAAAGAGCGTTAGAGCATTTTGACAATGTTGACACGTGATATCATATGAAGAAATTTTATGATATCTATGAAAAGCTAATCAGTTCTAAGTTCAAGCTATTAATATTCTTATATCAATATGAAATCAATGAACTGAACATTGCCAAATATAAAAAAATTCTCTTGTTACATATAAGTTTCATACAAATATCCATTAAATAAAATATAATTTTTGAAACCGTTGAATATTTTTCTTTTAACATTGACCAACTTTGAATACAATTTTATGAAGATTCTTGGTGTTGTATAAATAGTTGAAACCAAATTAAAATATCTCTAATTTCCAGGTCGTGAGAGCATTTTTTCAGTTTTAATAGATGAAATCATAAAGAAACATTGGGAAAAAATGAACCGTTGTCTATGGAAAACTAATCAGCTCTAAGTTTATGGACTTAACACATGTGATATCAATATGAAGTCAATCGGACTTATAGTTTGGGCTGCAGAGAGGACACAAAAAAAAAACAACGTAAATGATGAATTCATAGAGAAGAAATCAAAAGTTGTCTATGGAAAACTAATCAGCTCTAGGTCTTTGCACTTTACACATATGATGTTAATATGAAGTCGATCAGACTTATAGTTTGGGCTGTAGAGAGGACACAAAAAAGATAAATGCTACGGCGTACGGCGTACAGCGTATACGCCATACACACAAACACATCACGACGAAACTCATAGTGTGCATTCTCTACATGATACCCATTGAGAAATTGATGTAAAAAAAATACGCTTAAATTTTGCGAAATCATGACTCTCCCCTATTCCATAGTGTGGAGAGTAAAAAGAAGTAGAAGTATAAAACTATAACAAATAGTTTGTAATAAAAACTGACCCAATGGTCTACATAGAAGATGAAATAGAAGAATTACACATTAGGAAATGTATTATATAAAAAACTGAACAAAATGTCTTCATAAAAGAAGAAGAAGATGAATTGCACTATAGGAAATATTTTATATAAAATTCACCCAACATCTACATAAAATAAGAAAACGAAGAATTAGACTAAAGGATAGTTTGTTTAAAAATAGTTTGTTTAAAAACTAACCAAAAGGTCTACATAAAGGAAGAAGAAGACGAATTAGACTATAGGAAATAGTTTGTATAAAAACTCACCCAAGGTCTACATAAATTAAGAAAAAGAAAAATTAGACTATAGGAAATAGTTTATTTATGAACTGTCCCAAATGAATTCACAAAAGAAGAGGAAGAAGATTTAAACCCCAAGAAATAGTTTGTAGAAAAAATCACCCAAAGGTCTACATAGAAAAAAGAAGAATTTCACTATAGGAAATAGTTTGTAGGTATATTGAATGTGTATTGTAGTTAACCTAAAATAGTTTAATAATTTTCCTATACAAAATCAGTATATTCTTGGTTTTTAAGTAGTATTAGGTATGTAGGTACCTACCTACAATGATGTTCTAAATTAATTCGAATTCGATTTATAACAAATTTTATTTGAATATCAGAATGTGTCGTTACCATAGTAACCATGTTCCAACATGTGAAAAATATCAAATGTTATGGAGACATTTTTTGAATATGTGGGTACCTACATTGGTTTGTTCGATGCCATAAAAATGAAAATTGTCAGAAAAATCAAATATTTTAAACAAATTATGCAATTTTATTACGCCTATATCTTTACTAATAATTAACAGACTTTTACAATATATGTCTTAAAACTTGCTGTAATATCTTGTGTTTCATTTTATTATTTCATAATCACATTTATTTCAAAGGTATATTATTTTAAAGAATATATTCATTCGGTAGGAAAATTAAATATCGTATGAAAAGATATTAAAATGGCGGGGTTATATGTACATTTGTACAAAACGCTTACTTTAAAAATAAGTTAAACATTATAATTAGACAAAATATTCACCATGTTTTTCACTTAAAAGCTAAGTTATACTTGAAAATATATTTTTTTCGTGTAAATACGTACTTCTAACTTTTAAACTAACAGATATTTGCGTGCAAAATGTACACTTTTTTGACAGATATGACTTGGAAAATTTTGTATGAAAAAAATAATTATTGAAATATCTTTAAAATTCAGCATTTTAATCGCATTATTTTTAGCGTGACACTGCATCAGGTATACTGGTACACGTTCGCACATAAATTAGATTTTTAGATGCTCTTGGTTTTTCAAAAGGCGTGAGACAAACACACACACACACACATACACACACACACACACACACTAACATATTGATTGCTTTATTACTTTAGATATATCCACATTACAAATAAAAAAAAAACACTGTGTTAAAGTTCCAGATTCTTTTTGATTCTTCATTGCCATTCATCGTTGTTGTTATAAATTCAGTTTCAGTATAAATAAGACATTTAAACTTACAGTAATTTTGTTAACATAAATGTTTTTTCCACAGAACTCCGCAACTCTACAGTTATTTTTTCCTCCATTTCTTTCCCCTAAAATAGAGTCACTATTTTTCTGAGTTTCCATTAATTCAGCAGTTCAGCAGGTGAAGCTCTAACTCAAGCCCTTATGGAATATTTGTAAAATGACATACACAACTACGATAATCCAGACAAAATGTGGATGAAGTTTGAATATGTATGTTTAGAAAGAGCCAAACCAACCGGTGGAATAAGTACAAATAAAGACCCATCTTGGTGAAATGGTGAAGTTAAGGAAATACTTAAGGAAAAGAAGACACTCTTTAAGAAATGGCAGAATTCAAGACTAGAGGAGGATTTCCTAAACTATAGAACTGTAAAGAAAATGTCTAAACAATAGATAGCACATGCCAAAGCTGAAGCAACTAATGACTTTTATCAGAAACTTGAAAATGCTAACAATGAACAAGAGATATTCAAAATCGCCATACGAAGACAAAATAACACAAAAGATATCAAATATAATAAATATATTAAAAACAAAGATGATCAACTACTAACATCAAACAATGACATCAACTTACGATGGAAGGAATATTATGAAAATCTGCTCAACGAAGAGTTCCCCAGCAAAACACTACCAAAACTAGAATCTACATTGGGCCCAATACCAGAAATTAGCCAAAGTGAGGTTCAGCTTGCTATCTCAAAAATGAAAAATAATAAGTCTGTAGAACCAGATGGGATCCCGGCTGATATCTGGAAAAAGCTAGGAAACGTGGGTGTGGAATGGCTAGCCAATTTATTAAACCTAATACTATCGACACAGCTACTTATTACCTTTCCATAAAAATAAGGGAGAGATTGGAAGATGTGAGAACTACAGAGGCATCAAGCTGACCTCACACACAATAAAAATTTGAGAAAGAATCTTAAATGACAGAATATGAAAAATATCCAATATAATGGAAAATCAGGTTGGCTTTACTCAAGGCAAATCTACTACAGATGCCATACAGGCGACAAGAATACCAATGGAGAAACATCGTACAGATTGCAAAAATCTTCATCTACTCTTCATTGATCTGGAAAAAGCATTTGACAGAGTCCCACGTCCCAGAGACAGCATTGATACCTTGACGACACAGGACAGAGTGTCCTGGTGATTACGTACCAGGAGAGCCGACCCTGACTAAGACGGGAAAGGGGCAAAGAAGAAAAAGGAGTACCAAAATACTTAATAATTAAAATCATAAAATAATAAAATGACAATTAAAAATAATATATATATTTTTTTTATTTGGTATATACTTACCACCTCACTAATAATAAAGCCTTATTATTAGTCCATTTTTTTACAATTCCTTTTATACCACCTCACTAGGCTAATATAATTATATGAATATTCATCAACTTAAACTCAACAATCACACTAATATCCTACTTTACTTTCACTCCTTGAAATACCAAAACCTAGGGCCAAAAATAGTTGTTCCAAGGAAAAACATGAATAAAAAATATGAACAGGTAGGGGGTCTCCTGTGATATATTTTTGTATTGGATCTATACACGGGGGACAGGGGAGACACCACATCATTCTAACATAACTTTTAAAGTGGAAAGTGTTTCTGCCTTGAAAACATGATTAACATAACTCAAGAAATTATAACCTCTGGTTACATTTTATCAATAACTAAAAGTAAAACATGTATCTATATACACACCCCGAATGAGATCCACATCTATGAGATCTGGCCTCAGTTTTGCAGACTTCAAAGGAACTTGAGCTAACCCATGAAGGATTCTTTGTTCTATTGTTGTCTCCCATTCTTGTTTGTCATACGTGCCAATTTTCTTTTGATACCTGGAAAAAGGAATAGATGATTTCAATTTATTTTAAAAGTGATAAAGTCCAAATTTGGCCAAATACACAGTCGATTATTAAAGGCATCAAAACATGTGTATATAAATGTAAAATTGCTTCCAGGGAACTTTTTATCACTCTGTTTATTAAAATAGATAGTTGCAATGCCACCTAATCCCTGTTTAACCTCTTAGTAAATGTATTATATATTTATGTGTATGCTATAACTAAAAATAAAATACTACATCCAACACTGAATCGATTCAAAACTAAGAAAATAACCGTGTCCTTAGTGGGTATTGAACCTGGGACTTGTGGCTCAGGAGTCAGGTAAATAACCAACTGAATCACGACAGCCAACAATATGTGAAGACCTTCAAATGATATGCGATTACTTTCAAAGTACCTACCCACTTGTGATTTCCACACAGATATTATTTGACACTGCGCATTTGATACACGTCACTAATTTAAATATTTACATTGATACTGAATATGATAAATACATGATACTATTTTAATATCACGTGAGATTCACTTATATGCATGAAAACACAAGATTTATACAATACTTTTGGACCAAAGACAAGTTAATAGAAACCCAGATATCACCAAAGTCATACAAATACAATAAATAAATTTTGTGACTGTGAATTTGGTATCATAATCATAATGAGTACGATCCAAAACATGACTTGTAAATTAAATCCAAATATTCTTCAATTGTTTTTATTTTTTTTAAAAAGTTTGAATATGTCCTTGTAACAATTGGATATACATCCTCATATATTTGCTAAATTAAGCATAAATGCTTGTGCTATTGGTGAATTGCTTGTGAACGAAATTGGTCATGGCAGGATTCAAGCTCACGGTCACTGGATTACTAACCCAGCGTGCTAACTGCTCTGCCACCACCCATCATTTATAATAATTACTGAAAAAGCCGATTGGCTCATAACAATAATAAATGGTTAAGATTGCAATATGGTAATCATTCATGTACAACACTTTACTTCAGGTTCTTGATACAAAGTCTAATTTTCGATTCCTGTTGGAATGCCTTTGTGTTCATAGTTTTTAGTTGTTCTGGTAAATTAGTTTCATTGTTACCTTAATACATATACATATACTTACTTATTCAAGTCTTATTTATATTAGTTTCAACATACATATTTACTAATACTATCAACTGTCAAAGTTTCATTTTTGACTATGTGTATTATATCTAATTAAAACTATATTTTTGTTTCATATAATTTACTTATATTTTTAAAATACTGTGTATAAGTATACTACATTAATATCGTTGTTAATGACTTAGATGCATAGACAAATAAATATTTTTTTAGATTATTTTTATCACTGTGTAACTAGTTAGTGTTTTAAACATAATAAAAATGTATAAACAACTTACATTTTTATCCCAAATTTATAAAAACAATCAACATACTTTTGGAACAATACCGTAGAAAAACATTTTTAATTGTAACAAGCATTGAAATTATTTTTATCAAATACCCAAGATTGTAGCATGATATTATCATTCCAAATATATATTTTTATCAAAGGAATGATAATAAACATGATACTGAATAATATATTATTTGAGATAACATATTACTTAATTGATCTTAATTGAATGAATTTTTATTCATTTGTGTGTAAAGTTATATTTTAGAAAGAGTTATTTGAATCATTCAAATGGTGTAAAGTGAAAACATGCCTTTCTTAGCTAGTGTAAAATATAGAAAAGTTGAAATTTGTTCGAAAGATTCTTATGTTCAAAATTTCTATAAATTGAAGAGAACTTTTGAAAATACATAGAAAAAAAAATGATTAAGGTTTGTGTCCGAAATCTCCATACCAAAAAAAGAAATGGAATAAAAGTGAAGTTTCGCAATTTAAGGGTAAAATTAGTTTTTAAGGCATTTATTATTCCTCAAACATTAAAATAAAAATAAAAAATGAACATTTTCAAAATTATGATAGCCTAGTTATCAAATAGAGAAAGGTATGAAATAAATCATATTCATAGAGAAAATGATAAATTCAACACAAAAAAAAGAAATAAAATTGTACTTACCAGGCAGCAAGCTCAGTCATATTCAATATTTTTAAGCAATAGATGTATAATTATATTCTATTAATATACAATTTTCATCTAAATGCCATTGTAATGGTTGCTAATTTGATTCCATGTAGCTGCAACAAATTATAATGATACATGTATTATGAAATGGCACAAAAACAAAATAATATTTTGTTTTTGTGTAATATATTATATTACATTACACCTATCAATTTATAACAGAATATTTTTTTGCAGTGTTATATAAATTTGTGATACTCATTATAATACAGCAAAAATAAAAATAATATAAATATGTAGGCATGGCCAACTTTTCCTATTTTAGGGGTCAAATTGTTTGCTTATACAACCTACTTATTAATGGAAATATACAGAGTTATCTTAATTATTGGTCACAGACCCCAATATTTATATAGATAAGAATAAAATACTCTGCATTGTACATTTACATTTCAGACCTCGTCACAATCATAACTAGATTGCATACTTTTACAAACAAAATGTACCTACTTACCTAGGTCATTGACACATATTGGAGTATGATTTAATGCACATTAGTATTGTATTAACTGATTATTTAACTGTAAAAGCTAACAATTCAATTTGACTGATCAAATTAGTGACATCATTGTGACTTATTTTCATTTGATTATGGTGTGCGGGAAAGTTTTATAGGATAATTATATCAATCATCAAATAACGAATACATTTAACAGTAAAAAAAATAAATTTTATACTATACATTACTAAACATGATACAAAAGAGAAAGGCAATCGTGGTTACACTGGATTGAACATGAATCCAGGCCCACGAGCACAGGCGACCAGAGTACCAGCCAGAACAGGCGAGCCACATGGGCTTGCGACCATGTATGCGGGATTAAGGGGCCCCTTTATGACTCAAGTCACGCTCACCACTCACTCACCAATCTCCGACCGATACTCCACTCCCCTGCACAACTAAATCCAATAGGATGCGGATAATGCTGCTTTTACCACCCTATCCAAAAGTTCTTTTATTTTACCTCTTGGGAGACCCCTGCAGGTCTTTAAAGTAGGAATATAAAGATTTTGCTGGCAGGCCTCTCGCCTCCACCTCTACAGCATATATATTCATGCTAAAGCCATTTTGAACTGTTTAATCTATCAATTCCTTGTACTTGTTTAGTTTGCGTTGGTGGTCTTTTGGAATATTTGTGTCCCACTGAACAGTCAGCTTCACATAAATAAGTCTTTTCAATGAAAGAGAGTAAATTGTCAAGTCAGGCCTAAGAGACGAGATGCAGATCTCCTTTGGAAGGGTATATCTCTCTGTTCTTTTATCCATTAGGATGTTCCAGTCACTCGACTTCCCAATTATTGATATTAATTTCTTTGTTGTAGGTCTAACTTTTTGTCCCAGTTTTCCAAATGTTATAATTGACTGTTTCCATGTGGTTAATCCTTTGATTGCTCTTGCCACCGCAAGGCTAATCGTAATTTGCTTTTTCGAGTTGCTATTAATTTATTACGTACAGTTTGTTGGCGTTCGTGGCGCAGGTTGATAACTGACTCCATAAATAAAGATCCTGGGTATGATTCCCGGTGGAAATACAATTTTTAATTGTTTTGTCAGTATGGATCTGTGAGACGATAATAAAGGTAAGTCTCCAGAAAGTGTTATTGGTATTGAGAGTTAAAATAATATTTGACATAGTACCTACCTGTTAGTTGCCCGAGAAGAAATACAAAATAAAATAAAATAAAACAGTAAAGTTTATTTAGTAGAGGTTTAGCTTTATTTTAATAAATCCTACAACAATTAATGGTTTAGTAAAATTTTGTTTTAGAAAAAAAAACAATATGATTGTATTATAAATTAAGCAATAATTTGATTCATAAAAATTTTATACCGCATAAAAAAGATTAATGCTGATAATTCTATACAAAATTTAAATATCTTGCAGTGTCATTTCATTTTAAGGTCTAAAACTAAGATTCACCAAAGATCCAACATATTCATTATCTGAAAAAAATCAAATAGTAGGCTACATCATTATGAAAATTTTAAGCCGCTTCAGAAATTGAAAGTAAAAAGAATTGTTTGTTGAGAAAAATTTATAATTTTCAATTGTAACAACTTAATAACACTAAAGCCAAATGAATTAATTAAAAATCATAATTTTTAAATTAGATTTTGAAATTTATAACAAATGAACTATTTACATTAAGAGACTCAGTCTACCAAATTGATAAATGTTACTGAATATCAAAGACCATTTCAAAAAACATATTTCAAAGAATCTTGATAGACCTCATATAATTCATTCCTTAATTTGCCCACTGCAAATTTTGGCAAAACACCAAACTGATATAATACATTTAATTTCATTGAGTTTATTTTTATGTTTCAATATTGCGACCTTGAGATAAAATCCGAAATTCAAAGATAAAATTAAAACACAATATTTATTTATAAACACGGGGGAGTTTCTTGATTACTAACTATAATTTTATCACACATTACAAATTGAAAACTATGAATATTTAACCAAATTATAGCTTTAAAACGAAATATACCGAAGAGTAAAAGATATTATCAAAAAGATACATTATCAATGTTTGCGAGATGCAAAAAACAAACAATTATTGTGTTATGTTATCATTACGATGCAATAGAAAATAATCAATATGAACGTCAATGGTAAATCTATTGAAAAAAAACAAAGAGAAATACAAAACACCAAACAATTTGTTATGAAAACCGACTAACACTATTTGTGAAACAATAAATTATCATAAAACAGCTTACCAAGAAAATTGTTAAACGTTCACTATAAACCAAATATAATATAACTAGGAAGATTTGGATGAAGTAAGTAATAAACACAATCTAAATACAACAGTCGTTTTATAACGTTGGGGAAAATCAAAAAATGTAAATAAATTCACTTAAAACGAAACTTCAGTTTTCAATTCGTTTAATTTATGAATTTTCATTAAAATATTAACAAAAGAAACCTTCCGGAATATACAATTAGTTTTGACTTCTGTTTGACAGAATCGAAAACACAAGACAAAATAATGTAGAGACCAGCTGTTACCAGTGTTACCAATATAATTTTCCAAATTCCCCAAAAATCTAGATCAAATTTCTCAAATTGAGGAAGTACAAAGTCCCGAATCCTCACATAATTATAGTCTCAAGAAAAATACAAGATTTCATAAATAAAAAAAAATAATATTTACACATTAAACACTGAACACATTACTCCAGTAACTCTCCACATTATCATGTTCATCAAGGCCGGTCGAATAAAATCTAGCAAAGTGTGAGCTCACTATTCGTCATTAATTTTTGTATATTCGCACAAAGTTTTCAAAGACTGGCGTCTGTGGCGTCAGTGTCATAGATTTGTTGAGCTTTTGAAGGATTGACAATATATATAATAGAAATAAAAAGGATCTCTAAAATCAAATCTCTTAACAATGTCCGACGTTAAAGAAATCTGAAATAGCTGAACGGTGTACATTTTCATATTTTTTCAAATTTATAGAGGTTTTAACGATACATTATCTCCAATTGAATTATGATTCCCCGCAATTTGGGAAATTCTCCACAAACTGGCAACGCTGGCTGTTAAGTGTGTTGCTGTCATTTTTCAACAATATTGCTAGCTAAAAAAATAAATTATCATTTCAGAAACTATTTTTTTTTCCTGTACATTGATATATATACTGATGAGACCTCTCGTCTACCACGAGGAAACATCAAGCCAAGGTGTGGGGAAGAAAAGGAGAAAAATGATGGCGACACTT
Organism: Molanna angustata; assembly: GCA_963576475.1. NCBI lineage: Eukaryota > Metazoa > Arthropoda > Insecta > Trichoptera > Molannidae > Molanna > Molanna angustata. Next base: position 10,691,098 of record OY754965.1, read on the forward strand.
AAAAATTGTTTTAGTACGGCGCTTTTTTATTTATAATATTCACAAATGGTCCATGGCAAAAGAAACAATGAAATAAAAAAAAAAACAACAGACAACAAATAAAAACATGTGGCATCTACCGAAACGAACTGTCAAACACACGCGAACACACGAAAAGACGCCGACCAGAATATACCGCCCCAGGGTACAGCGAAATCCTTACTCCAGGCATGTCACTGTCTTCCACGTGGTGACGGTAGATCGGTGGGGCCCAGCCTCTGCATCAGGCTAGCAGGTCTTCCTCGTGTCCGGCGTGGTTTCTTCTTCTCCTCCTGATCTCCTCCTCCAGACCGTCACCCATGGCTGGCTCTGTGCCCCACGGCACGCTATGACGGCGCATCTCGACAGAGGTGGCATACCAGTTGGGGCCTCACCGGAGGCGAACCGACGCTCCAGACGACACGGATTGCCCTTCGTGGTCCAATCTGCGAGCCGCCGCGTTCCCTACGCGGTGGCCCCACACTGCGCTCTGCCTCCAACCTCCTGTCCTGTTGATGCCCTCATCTTGGTTCTGGGGCACCATCAGCGTCCATGCGCGTGACGGGTCCTGTCACACAGGCCTCCTCGTGCTCTTGAAAATATGGCCGCCATCGGGACGCGCGTGTCGACCGATGACGGCGTCACACCAAACCGTCCGTCCTTCACCAGCGTCGAATGCCAAGAGAGCGCGTGCTATAGCGCGTGCTAGCTGCAAGCTCCGTTTTTCGCCCGCAACGAGCGCTAGCTGTTTTCCGAAATGTTGCCGTGGAACAAAATAAAAATCATTGTTTTTCGGCATTATTTTTTTCGAGCATAACAATACATAGGTATTATGATCAAGATATTACCATGGGTTATTTATTTATTTATTTATTTATTTTATTTATTATGTAAACAGACAGTTACATTTACTTATTTTACTAACATACATAATATGACATGTGAACCAATTAAGTTTACAAGTATAATCGTTATTATATTTACAAAAAGAAGTAGTTTTGAGGAAGGGAGTAGGAAAGTAGGAAAAGGGGAACACACGTACACCACCTAACCACGAAGCAGTAATCTAGAAATTGAACATTTAAATACGTTTAAGGAGTTATTGAAAAGGTCTATTTCATTAAAGAACACGTTATAGTTACAACACGTTCTATATATGTAGGAGTTCTGAGCATAATTAGTACTACAATTAGGTGGCCTAAATGTATGAGTCTTTCTAGTAAGCCTATTTGGTGCATGAAAGTTTAATTTAGATAATAACTCACTAGAATCCGTTATACAGTTCACCAACTTATATAAGTAAGACATGTCAGCTACAGTTCGCCGGGCTTCTAAGGTAGTTAATTTATGATATTGGGCTGATTGTGCGGGATCAACAAAAGAACGTCTGCTTCTATAATCTAAATGTTTTAAGAATTTATTTTGTATATTTTCCAATCTGTTTATATGCGTGACGTAATGTGGGTTCCATACAACAGACGCATATTCAATACAATTACGGACATAGCAACAGTACAGTGATTTTAGAGTACCCGTGGACTTGAACGGCCTTGATACCCTAATTATGAAATTCAATTGTTTAAAAGCCTTGTCTATAATATAGTCAATATGGCTTTTAAATGTCATCTTCGTATCCACAATAACTCCAAGGTCCCTAATTTCATGCTTTCTAATAAGAATCTTTCCGTTAATTGTATACTCATGAGAAATTGGGGTTTTGGAGCGCGTAAAGGTGATATTATTACATTTTTCAATATTAAGAAATAATTGGTTATTTGAGCAATATACAGAAAGGCGATTTAAATCTGCTTGTAATGCGATTATGTCATTCCGGTTGCATATTTTCTTGAAAATTTTCATGTCGTCCGCATAAACGAGGAAGTTAGACGAGCGGAAACAGCTAGATACATCATTTATATACAAACTAAATAGAATTGGTCCCAAGTGAGAACCTTGCGGCACGCCCGAAACACATTCACGGAATTCCGACCTACAATTATTAATTGCAACGGCTTGTAATCGATTTCTCACATATGACGACAACCATCTCAATAGGTCCCCGTGCACACCATAATACTGCAATTTATGTATTAATATGTTATGATTGATCTTGTCAAAGGCCTTCGAGAAGTCCGTATAAATGGAATCAACTTGTCCCCCCCCTCCAATTGACGTTAAAATGTATTCCGTATACTCTAGCAAGTTTGATTCGACTGATCTACCCGGAAAGAATCCATGTTGATTAGGCATAAGAAATGGCCTTATCGAAGGCATCAGCTGTTCGACCACAATCTGTTCCATCACCTTACTGAACACACATAGCTTAGAGATCGGTCGATAGTTTTTTATGTTACGCTTATCACCAGCCTTATAAATAGGTGTGACAAATGACATTTTCCAAATTGAGGGAAAAACACCCGAACTGAATGACAATTTAAAAAGTCTACACAATGGGTCTGCCAGCTCATCAGCACAGTTTCTAATGAAAAGTGAAGGAATACCATCCGCGCCTGGCCCTTTATTTAAGTCTAGACTTTTAAGTTTCTTATTCACATTCGATAATTCGAAATGTATACTATAAATATCTAATTCACTCTTACATAGAACATCAGGCAAATCGGCTGCGCCCCGTACAAATGTGGAATGAAAAAAGTCACTAAAGAGTCCAGAAATAATTCTTGTGTCACTTGAAGTTACTTTATCGTAAAACATATTCAGTGGATACGAAGATTGGGGTTTTTTAGATTTAATGTAACTATGCAGGAACTTTGGGTCACTTGAGATAGACCTTTCAGTTTGTTGGATATAATAATTATAGCATTCTATCTGCAAGGATTTCTGTCTAGTTCGCAGTAGTGCAAACTCGTCATAGTCAAGTGGTAATCCTGTCCTTTTCCATCTTTTGTGAGCTCTCAGTTTTTCTTTGACCACTTTAATAAGGGGTTTTGAAAACCATTTTGGGAATTTATTTGACCCCGTTATATGCTTAGTCGGAACAAATCTTGTAACGCAGTCGTTTAAGATGGTATAAAAATTTTCTGTGGACTGGTCCACGTTGTTAGTGACGAATTGTGCTTCCCTGTCTACACCCAGTAGATGTTTCTTAATAGATGTGTAGTCTGCCTTATGAAAGAGTTTTGCAATCCTCGGCAGGTCCTTCACAAAGAGTTCAGTATCCGCAACAAATGTTATGATAAGGGGTTTGTGATGGATATCCACATTGATCAATGGATCTGTGCATTCTATAGTATTGCATATGTTAGTAGCCAAAACCAGATCCAATATTCTACCATTCGCATTAGTAATGCCATTATATTGCTTTAGAGTGCTGTAAGATAAAAGATCAACAAAGTGAGAACTAGTAGCGTCATAATAGTTACAGGGAGATAAAGAGTTACATGCATTGGAGCATATCCAGGTGATATTAGGTAAGTTGAAATCTCCAACCAATATGAACGTGTCGTCAGGATAATTTAACATTAGATCAGAAGTGTTATCGAAAAATAGTCTCAACATATTAGTATAGTTATTACCCTGTGGCAAATATACACAGCATAAATTTATACTAGACCCACTATTTGACTGAATTCCAACCCAAATATCCTCACCACCAGTACACCATTCACTATTCTGTTTAGCGGACAGGTTCGATTTCACAGCAATAAGCACACCACCGCCGAGCTTTTGACCTGTATCTTTATAATCTCGATCTCTTCTGAAAACATTGTATCTAGTATCGAAAAGTTCATTGTCATAAATATTTTCATTAAGCCAAGATTCTGTAAGACATATTACATCGTAATTATTGCTCAGTACATTATTCAGAAAAGTATGTGTTTTTGTTCTAAGACCTCGGACGTTCTGATAATAAATCTTTAATTCCATTTCAAAAACATAAAATATAATATAAGCTTAGTGGAAAAATCACCATTACGCGATTTTGGGACGTACGTGTATGAGGAGAGAGTGGAAAGAGAAAAAAATGTAAAGGGGTAGGAGATGAAAGAAGGAAAGGAAAGAGTGTGAATGCGAAAAGTAGTAGACATAGTATTAGGAAAGAGCGATTGTGCGATCGAGGGAAGGGAGACATACAATTTAAGAAAAAATACATAGTAATTAAGTATAGAATCAAGAAATAAAGAAATATTATATGGCAGTTCATTGAGAAGCGTTTGCTGGTTTGTGTATAGTCACAGTATTTTATTCAAGTCAGAAGCCTTTTTTATAATTATAACAGGTGACTGGGAGTTCTTCCTTATATATATGCAGCATCGCTTTATCCAACAGTACTGATAATTCTTGATCTTGGTACTGCTTCTGGCTTGTTTGAACAATATTTTATTAGTGGGAGTAAGATGGTAGTTTAAAAATATTCTGGATTCGGCTCCATTGTAGTTCAGATCCTTGGTAGTCAAACCTTTGTTTTTTCGAACATTTGAGATAAAATTGTCAACTATATCTCTGTTTTTAAATTTCACCACTATCTTATGGGGAGTATTTTTGTGCTCACTCCACGAAGACACTCTATGGCAGAAGACGACATCGGAATCAGTTAAAGCAACATCCAGCTTTGATGCAATTTTGTTAATAACTTCCTTTATGGATTCATCCTTCACCACTGGTACACCGGAAATTTCCAAGTTACTTAAACGTTGATATTGCTCTCTATCGTTGCCATCCCTTGTCAGTTGTTCAATCGCAGACCTGAGTGAAACAACCTCCTCTTCAAGAGCCTCCTCTCGGTGGCTCTTTATACTAAGGTTCTCCAGTGTAGCTTCAAGAGATTTCATTCTTTCCTCATTCGCTTCAATTCTTTTCTCGATCTCATCAATCAGATTCAGCTTAGAATCCACAACCTTAGATTTTTCAATAAGCATGTCCATCATTAATTTACTTGATTCAACGTTAGCCTTAAAGGTTTGAAACTCATTAAAGATCATAGAAAAATCATCTCTCAGCGACGTTAGCATCAGCATTAAATCAGCATTTGTTGGTTGCAACTGGGCTGATTCAATAGACTGTGTGCCGGTATGGCCGACAGGTGTTGATTGTCCCTTTGTTATGATGGATATACTCTCAGAGTTTGTTGCGGCCATTTGAGGAAATTTACACCTTTGACATTTCCAAGTATGTTTCTTATGACCCATCTTTCTGAAATTTTGCTCGTTCATACCACAGCAGGCAAAATGAAAATTATGTTCACAAGCCTTGCAAGTAATTTTGTCTTCGGCAATTATTTCGCTGTTACAGATTTTACATTTCATCTTAAATAATTTTGGTAAAAATCGTTTGCCGTGAATATAAGTAGGATACTATTAGATAATAATTTGTATAAATGACTGTATGGCCACTATTATAATTGTATATATAATCTATGTTCTTTGTATATTATGTACATATATAGTATAGGTATGTGGGTAGGGGCTCAACAGAGCTCTATTTAGTATGAGAAAAAGCTTATTTTCATAGATAACTTTCAAACCTTGTAAGATAGAACATTGATCCCGCGAGGTTTTCTGTGCCAAATTTGATGGGCTTTCTAATGGTGTATAAATAAACAACACATACCCATCACCAAAAGCGGCACTTCACTAAAATGTCACTTTTCAGATATAAACTGGTATAACTTTATTGATTTTATTTTATTTCGAAAACTAAAAATGTAGTTTTGTAGCACTTTTCAAATGGACTGCAAAAAGATAAAAAAAAATTTCTTTGGAAAAACTTTGAAAATTTTCACTACGGAAAAATCATTTTCCTTCCTCAGCGTTAGGAATTAGAGTAGCGCTTCCGCGACGTTTTTTCTTCGGGTTGATACCCTCTATATTTTACAAACAAAATTTTATCACTTTGACAAGCGGGAAGAGCAGCGTTTTCAATTTTCTCACAGTTTTCCGATGATTATTCACTTTTTCCACAACAGCCTTTCTAATTCAATTAATTTTACAAAACAAAGTTTATCACACTGTAAAGCAGAAAAATTGCTATCGAATGATATATATAAGTAATGGATTGCACAGAGTTTTCACTACAAAAATTAAATACTATTGGAGAGAGAGATAGAGCACGTCAATTCAAGAAATATATGAATATTGTAATGGTAGCATAGAAGCCAAACATCTATTATTTTGTTTCAACAAAATACCTTGATTCTTGGAAAACTTTCTCTTATAATGGTTTTATCATATTAACGGGTCTTTGGGTCCTTAATGTGTTTAAACAATGCTTATATTTTGTATATATGTGATTTCTAATAATTTTATATTCAATGCATATTCCTGGAACTTTATACTTTCTAACTTGGTAGGTGAAATGGAAGCTTCCTATTGGTAGATGGTAGAACGCGCCCCGCCGCGCGGTGGGGTAGCTCCTCCCTCCCTGTCTCCAGCGGTGAACGCGATAGCTGGTTTGGATCAGTATTGAATAGACGTTCTGCCGGGATAGACGAATTTTAACTCACGCGTACGAAAGATAACTTATATATTTTTTTTAAAAACGAACGTAGACCGCGAACGTTAAAAAAAAGTCTTATCTCTGCGAGGCGTCTGCTTGATGCTCAGCATTAAATTTCATATTTGCATGGTAGTGAATAAGTGTGTTTCAGGTCCATACATAACCAACGAGGGGTGAATTTAAGATAGTTTAAGTTAATATTAAAAATAACTTTTAATAATAAAAATAACTTAAATAATCGCATAATAGTGAATAAGTGTGTTTCAGGTCCACATAACCAACGAGGGGTGAATTTAAGATAGTTTTAAGTTATTTTAAATTAATAAAAAGTGATATTATGTAGTGTAAGTGTTTCATCTACAGACCCGTAACGAGAGCAGTGGTTGGTAAGATCTTTCTGATTTATTATTATTTGTTTTCTTTGCTTTGAACGTTTTGTGTCGTAATTTATTTTAGCAAGATTGTCATCAATATTACACGTGCATTTCATGTATTTGATTATTCTTTTCAGCACTGTTATTCTCGGTTCCACGTGTATTTCCTGTATGTAATAATTCTTTTCAGCGGCCGTCATCACTGGTTTTCTAATTAATTTTCTTCTTAATTTTACAGCAATTTTTACTAACCGATAATTACTATTACGCGTGTATTTCTGTCAATTGAAGCATTGTTTTAATTTATACTCTCAACACGTTCTTTCGTCTCCACCATATTTAATTGTTGTATTGACTAGCCGGCATTTAAACACTTATCAACGCTCTTCTTTGTTATATGCGATAACAACTGTGATCCAATCCTTTTTTACTCTAGGCAGGCAATTGCCATAGAACACACTAACTAGTAACAGTAGCAATTGCTAGATGGCCTTACCAAGAAACACAAAGGGGGCACACTTTCTGAGAAAAATAGGGTTAAGAAGATAATATGCTAACAAGCCAAATAAGGAAATAAGCCTGAATTTACTAAGTCAAAGAACGGAGCACTGAAAAAAATGTACAAAAGCAGGTTTATTTTGTTTTAAAAAGGAATAAAGTTATTTATTCCTGGTACAAAACAACAGCATCAAGATAATCTGTTAGTCACACAGGTCATCTGATATCTTCCAGAAGACATTTCGGTGTCTCTTTCTTTTTCGTGTCCGGCTAAGCTCTACCATTCCAATAAGCAGCGACTGACATCGCGTTAACATTTGTCATAATCAGATCCCCAGGACATCAGACCACTCCCATCAGTGGGTACATCAGCAAGTGGCTGTCATCCTGGGTTACGCCGCATTCGCATCGGGTGTCATCTGATGCAGACAGGTACCCCCACCTTTGCAGGGTTTTTTTTCATCTGGTGACGCCAACCCTGAGTCTATTGAGGGTCTTCCATAGAGCATATGGTATGTGCTCTCCAACTCCGATACTCTCATTTGGTTCCATCCATGGTGCCGCTCCAGAGGCCAGTCGCCAGAGTTCTTCTCTACGCTGTTGAAAGGACTCAACAGAGGGTGTAGCCTTGATAAAACTTTTTCTGGACTTCAGGCGCGACACCACTGGCTGGTGATGGTATAAAGGGTGGCGTAGGTGGGTTTGTTTGTACGTCCAATATGTGGTGGAGCAATTCCAATTATTGGGTACAGTCTCTCAGTTGGCGTGGGCTTTAAGCACCCCGAGACTATTCGTGCTATATCATTCAAGGCAACGTCCACCTGTTTGGAGTGGGTAGATTTCTGCCAAACCGGACACGCATATTCCGCCGCCGACAGGCATAAACCCTGAGCTGACGTCCTCAGCACTGATGGCATCGCACCCCACATTGTCTCAGTGAGCTTGGGCAAAATATTGTTTCTGGCGCATACTTTTTGTTTTGTGTTCAGGCAGTGTTCTTTAAAGGTCAGGGTTCTTCATTTCAGTGTTAAAACTAATCATTTTGTATAGATAGAATTTATGTAGAAGTGGACTCTCATAAACAGTTTCTCACTCCATTTTGAGATAGATATGTTCATAATAAAAATGGCGAAAAATTGTAAAGGATGAAATCTCTTGGCAAGGATGATGGTTGTTTTGGTATTCATGTCTATTAAGATGGGTCATACATCGTTGTATAGGTATTTTTTATTGAACAAAAATAGTATTACAAACACGTAAAAGTTGTCTGTTTTGAAATAAATATATTTATAGAAGATACTGATCCAACTGTCGATTCGTTCAAGAGAATGAAATTCTATTGAAGGAAGAGGCAGTTTAAATCCAATATGCGTGTACGAAGGAACATTTTGTATGGAGTAGTGGACTTTTTGCATGCTAAAAACACCAACTTAGAGGCTTCGCAGCATATATGTTCCCATACATCGATTTACTCAGAATTCGGAGTTTATGTGAGTTTTGTGTCGTGTCCCCCCCTTATAACATTTAATCCGCTCAATTTACAGAGCCCAAAATTTCAGAATATATAAACAGTTATAGGCCTACAAAACTTTTATACTCAGAATTTTGAATTTTTGTTTCAGTCAGGGGTTATCAACTTTTGAATTTTTACTTTATTTTTCCATATATCTCAGAAACCATAAAAGCTAGAACGCTGAAAATTGGTATAAAGATAGACAAATACAAAATCTCAAATCAGTTTTTTCAAGAAAATTCCAGGGTTTCTCAAACATTTTTTACTAAGAAAAATATTTTTTTTATGATAAATTTATGAGTTTAACTGCATATATTTCCAAATTTTTTAAAAATATCGAAAAAAGCCGAAACACCCCAACTAGATAATTTGATTTTCTATAAAAAATATTAACATTGTATTAGCACAACTCAATTTTTTTTTAACAATTTTTATAAAAATTGAATTTAGTGACGACATTGCTTCATACAATTTGTATGGCAGTTGCCTACACACATTGTTTGATACTAATCTCCAAACATACATACATACCATCATGCAGTTTTCATATTCTGGGTAGTATCAAAGGACTGACCTCCATACTATCTTATCTTGACATACATACCTAGGTAAATGTGTTGTATAGAAAACCAAAAATCTTAAATAATTTGTATTTATGGGTTTATAGTTTGGTACTTATTCTTCAACTATACATACTATCGCTATTGACAGTTGGATCTCATGTGTTACATGCAACTAGTTTTATGAAAAACTCATCAAAAAAATACTCTGCATTACTCTTGATCGGACAGTGAATCGGGAATAGCGCCACGGTTATTCTCATTCCACCCAAAATGACTTTTCCTATCCAATGATGTATCAGTATCATTCATTTCAATTGGTGCCAGTACCAGGTTCCATATATTTGTGTCCATCATCCTTTGTACAAATAACTCCAATATCAAGCGGATTACAGAAGTAGTAGGTAATTTTCTAAATATAAAAAACAAGTTATAAAAATAGAATTTAATTCTCAAAAGAATGAATAAATCAACAAAGTATTGCAATATTACAAACATGTTTGTTTTCTATATTTGTACATATTATATGTTATGGCTTTTTTAATAATCATAACAGGTTTTAAAAATAATTGAAGGCAAAAATTTTAAATCATGCCAAATATAAACAATGAATATTATCACAAAATAGCAGAATAAATTATTCACTTTTAAACATTTTTCAATAAATCAATCAATAAGATTTCATTTAGTGCAAAACACAATGAACACCAGGAATAATATTGATATTACACTTACGAGTCAGTAAAAAGTCATTCTATTTTTTCAACATGGCAACAAAAATATGTGTCTGTGGAATGATTTTAGTGGTAATATAGTTTTGGTTGGTACGGAAAAGTACCTGATAACAGATTATAAACAAAAAAGGGATGATCATTGATGAAAGTTTAGAAATTTGTATATCCTGGCATACTGAAAGTTTTGCTGAATGACTCAACTTCTTCTCTCAGTGCTTTGACTTTGTATTTAATATCGGCATTCTCACTAAGAACTTTATTGTAATCAACTAGTTTAGGACCAGATATTTTGGAAACTTCCAAGGACAGTTGTAAGCCTTTATCGATGAAGTCGACTACTTTGTCAATATCAGCTTCTTTAAATCCTCTTGTAGTTAGTGCGGGAGTTCCTGAAAATAAACATAAATTATAGTCATAAGCCCGGTATTACAGTCAGCCCTCAACTCATTGAGTTTGTTAAACTCAAGATTAATGTTAAGGGGAGATTTAATCCATTTCCGTATTACAGTGCAATATGACATGTCAGTTACTAAATCTTCAATTATAGACATATTTTACTTTTTCTGTGGTTATTATCTGTCAAATTTTAAATAACCTCAAATAATACCAACTACAAAACGGGACACTCTCACTTGAAATACTATTGTTTTATTATCCAACATGGTAAATTTAATTTTTTTCACCAAAATAATGCTTTTAAGTGCCCATGTTCGTTTCAATATGGCTGTCAGTTTGTTTTGTTGTGTGGCGCCACCGTCGATACAACTAACGCCTCTAGTGATAGAACACTGAACCACACTCGTTGCCTAACGCCTCTAGTGATAGAAACTGAAACTACACGCGTTGCCTAGCAAATGATAGTTGACTCACCATTAAGTACATAATCTTTAAAACTTTAGTTAAATATTTGTCGTTTTAGTGACGTATTTGAGGGAGATTAGGCCTAAACGGACACTGTAATACGCTATATTTTTGTAAAACTTGAGTTTAGCTCTTAAACTGAGACTGTAATACCGGGCCATAATGAATAGCATAATCAAACATCTAATAAATAAAAAATAAATTATTTATAATTTCATATTGCAAAGTTATTGAATTAAGAAAGCTGTTATCCTATGTTATTATTTTTAAGTAAACACCGTTTTATTTAACACCTTTTTATCATTTCACATTATCAAATACATGCATCTTCCATATTATATATTACAACCATAGATCATAGAATACACCATAGATCCTCCTTATATATTTATTGTTACTTAATCATAGATAATTTAAAAATATGCTTTGCTTATTTCAACATCCTATAATGATTATTATTCTTTAGTTAAATAATTTGATAACCATCCTTAATATCATTAGACATTTTCACGGTCAATGTCAATGTGCTATATTTGATAACATACAGACCGAAATGTTTTTTCAAGATATTCGCATTGAAACAATGGTATTAAATACCAATCATATAAGATAAACAAAAAAAAACTTTTCTATGTGTAATTATTCACTAATTAATAATAAAAAATGTGTCACCTAATCGGAATCCAGAAGGATTCAAGGCACTTTTGTCTCCAGGAACTGTATTTTTGTTGCAAGCAATGGAAATCATTTCCAAGATTCTTTCAGCTTTAGCCCCAGAAATTCCATTTCCTCTTAGATCCACTAAGACAATGTGAACATCAGTTCCTCCAGTAGCTACTTTATATCCTCGTGACAATAGACCAGAACATAATCTCTTTGCATTCAAAACAACCTGGAATTGAAAATTATATACTGTGTAATTAAATAAATAAGATAGTTTGACATATTTTGCAATAAAATGGAAAAAAATAGTATATACCTGTTTTTGGTATTCAACAAACTCAGGAGTCTTTGCCAACTTCATTGCTGTAGCTATTCCAGCTATGGCGTGATTGTGTGGTCCACCCTGTAGTCCTGGGAAGACAGCTTGATTTATTTTGCTTTCTAAGTCATACATAACCTGAAAGTATTGAATTATACAAATTAAGAACACTAAGTAACAGATTATTGTACTAGGGTCAAGTAAAAAAATACTGCCTGGCACATAAAAAAAGTTGCATTGATTGAAATTTTTACTTGCTAGGTTGGTAATAGTTATCGCTATCTTTTAGAAAAAAGACTAACTTCAAGTTCCAAATTAGTCAATTTATTGGAATTAATAAACTGGATAACATTCTACAATAGAAATTTATTCAAATTGGTTTATGTTTATAAAAATCAAAGTATAAGTTCGACGACCAAGAAATCGGAAGCTGAAATATTGTTGTACATTTCTTGAAATGATCATTATAGAAGACCGGTTAAAAGTACAATCACAAATACAATTATTAATTTAAAGAATGATACTAAAAAATTACATATTGAGTCTCCTAGAATAAATTAATTGTAATAAAGATATACAAATTGACAAAAAAGTAAATGTATATCTTATCACCATTAGGCTTGACTGTTCGTACTCCTTTTCTAAAGAATATAATACCAGCTCTAGGACCACGCAGAGTTTTGTGCATTGTTGAGCTGACTATATCACTGTATTTAAAAGTAAATGTATACCTTATCACCATTAGGCTTGACTGTTCGTACTCCTTTCCTAAAGAATATAATACCAGCTCTAGGACCACGCAGAGTTTTGTGGGTTGTTGAGCTGACTATATCACTGTATTCAAAAGGACTAGGAACGACGCCTGAAAATAAATACATACATACTTATTATTCATTTATGTTACAACCAATCTAACTAAAATGAAAAAAGATAATATGTCATGTAAAATTCATATAACATTTGTATAAAATTCATTTTGTAGTGAAAAAGAGTTGATAAAATACAAAATGAAAAATAACAAGACTTCAGGCTTAAGATAGATTTACTTAAAAGGTATATATAAATATCCCATTTCATTTTTGTAACAGGTAAAGAAAATTAAAAGCCACACCATTCTATCTAAACATACAATTTTAGCTCATACATACTCTTCTATTATTTATATCTATTGCTTCTCGGGCAACTAACAGGTACCTTTTAAAATATTATAATTTAATACGAACCCAATAACAATTTCTGGAAACACAAACAGTGTTATTTAGAAACGTGTCTCAAATATCAAAACTCAATTTGATCACTTTTCTTATTTATAAACATGGATCAAGAGTTGAACCGCGATTCAACTCAAATTTCAAAATGAACCGGTGACAAGGGTAGTTTAAATCAAGTTCAACTTGACATTTCACAATTTCGATGTAGCTTTGACCCATTTAAATAATATAGACAGGTTTTTTTAAACATAAGATATGAGAAGAACATAAAAAGCGATTTATTCCATTAGAATTATTGATTAACATTAATGTAACACTGATGATGTTTAACGTCTCACAGATCTAGACTGTGAAAACACTGACTTTCTATTACTCTGACTCCCTATCTTTATCCTATTTAAATGATTGTTTCAGACTTTTCTTGGTAAACTTCTTCTGCTTTTTTCCACTCTTATCAGCCGTGTTGTATAATTGTTTCGTCAACATATTTATTTTTGTGTTCTTTTCATCAAAATCTTTTTCAAGGCAAAAGAAAAATTACCTGCAGCAACCAAACCAGAAATGTGTGCCATATCTGATAGTAAATAAGCACCATTCTCATTGGCAATATCTCTGAACTTTTTATAGTCCAGACAACGAGAATAACAACTTATTCCGGCAATAATCATCTTTGGCTTGAAGAGTTTAGCTGTCTCAGCCAACATTTCATAATCAATTAAACCAGTATCCGGATGAACCTGCAAAGTAAATTAAAATACATTAATAATTCAGTTGAACAATAAAATTTCCATTGACTATCAAAAATAATAATTATTTTCAGGTTGATTTATATGGCAAAATATATACTTACTTTGTATGGCATACTCTCAAAGAAAATAGACGTGGCTGAGATTTTCTTGGTCGGCGTAAAGAAACCATGACTGAGATGGCCACCATCAGGTAGATCCAAGCCCATGATGCGACCATGAGGTTCCACAACACCAGTGTAAACAGCGAGGTTTGCAGGAGAACCTGAAATATTTCTTTGATAGATAGATAAAAAGTTCTCTAGATTTTACTGTCCAAATCACATCATAGTATAAATGAGTGGGTTATGGCCAACGCTATACTTCTCACTACAAAGTCACTGCACAAAGTATTCAAATTTTGTATGGAAAATTTACAGCATCTTCATAAAATGAGTTTGTTATATTATTTTTGATTTAAACATTTTGATTGAATTTGAAGTAGGTACTTATTATTGTTTACGAAAATCAATAATAACTATGTCAATATGTATAAGTTGAATATCAATATCAGTCTTTACCTGAATACGGTTGCACGTTGACTCCCCATTCTTCAGGATTTAAATTATATGCTTCGAGACATCTTTTTTGACACAGCAGTTCAATTTCATCTATGTATTCATTTCCTCCATAATATCTGGAAAAAAATAGAGGAATTTTATTATTGATCACAGCTAGTTAATTTTTAGCATATTTGTCATACAGTTTATTAAGCATATTTGTATCGGGCGTTGCAAGGTCAGAACATTTTTAAAATTTTAAGTTTTCAAAATGTTAGGTTAGGTTAGTCTATTTTGTTTTTAAGTGCGAGACATTTTAATTTTCAATATTATCGTCGTAAAAAAGATCGCAATGACAGTTGACATATGACGTTTTACGTACGAGAATGTTGCGCAGGTCATGGTTCTGTTTAACTCACAAACACTGTAGTAGGTATGTTGTTATATTGGTAGTGTGATGGGCTCCACCCTAAACTGAACTAATATCTAAACTATATTTCTGTGGATCCATAACCTCCTAAACTAACTAGCTAAACTACCTATTAAAATCTAACGTCTATTTCCTAGTACTATAGCTAATTTCCCTATCTAGTTTATCCTCTACCTGTAAGGTAAATCTAGAATTTATTACATCTATTTGAATATTCATTATTGAATGATTCTATCATGAAAGAACATCGTATTCTTCTATCTTATTTCGCTAATTTTATATGTTTTTCAACGGATTTTGGCCAATGATCGTCTAGTGATTATTATTATTATTCACGTTAAAAAGGACCCTCTACGTTGTGTTTTATTTACGAGTTATAAACAGACGAATATTTATAATAAAATTTATATATATTATATTAATAATTAATAAATTAACAGACTCCACGACTGTTGAAAGATAGTTAATATTTACATACAAAATTATAACTACAGGATTATTAAATTCGTATAATGTAATGATAAAACTTCGATTCTCAACCCAAATTATGTAACTTAATTGTTACTCAATTTGATCGATATATGTATATTAATATACCTACAGACTTGGTAAATTTTACTTTATAATAAAATGAATCTTTAACAAATCTACTCTCTTATATTTATATATATATATAGAAGACAATGCATTCATATACCTACAGACTTAATAGGATGACGAAAGTTTTCATAAAACAAGTTCATATGATTCTCATAAAAAAAACATAAATAAAACTCAATAGAAAATACGATATATGTTTATTAACGCTTTTTCACACTCATGGAGGTTAGTAAATAACGAACTTCAGTTTTCCTACCTTTTCGTATATCCTGCTGTAATGAAAACATATCAAAACAATACCAAAATACATTATATAACAAAAGACAATATTTATATGCAATCGACGATCTTTCCATGAGTGTGACGTAAATAGTTTTATATCAAATTTTGTTAGATGTCCAATATATCTTTATAATGTTAGTTTTCAGGACACGAATTTTCCTTCTACAGTAACAGATTGAAACATGAATATTTTGATTACTTTAGATAAAATGGTTATTTCAAGACACATAGGGTGATACTTTGATTTCCATTAGCGATGTCTAAGTGACATTTTAAGGCTTCTACAAAATGGGCTAATAAAGTTTTGTGTTTTTCACTCGATTTTCATACTTCATCTGACATTTTAAGGTTAGGGAAATTCAGATCTTCAAGAAGATCATGCTAATTTTTCATGCTTCATGCAGTTTGAAAGGCCCCAGTACACGCCTTTCTACGTCTCAAAACACCGACAATCACTACTTTTTGAGTCCGAGTGCACTAGACTACGAATTAATAGACTATCTGTAACACCATGCAGTACTGTATATTAAAATCAATAATTCTAGATATGATAATATCCAAGGTATCATCTGGGACCTCTTAGTCTAGCGAGAGTCTCTAACCATTAACCACATAAAGGATATAATCGACCAATGGACCTGAGACCAAATCAGGTTTTTAAGGTAGTTAGGACAAAGGTATTACCGATTTTAGTATTATATTTGATTAGTGAAGTATTTTACCACGATAGTCGATAAATAAAATACTGGTATTAAGGACAGGAAATAATACTTATTAATTTTCTACGAGATAGGATAACTTATCAATTTAACATGCATTTATAGGAAAGGAATTATTGAATTTTTGTTAGTATTATAATGCTATTAGTAATTTAAATAAAGAAAATAATTTATGAATCACTAAATTCTACATGCAAGCAATTTATATGGAAATAGGATTATACACGTTTACTTCATTTCACTCTGTCAGTTATAAAACACAATACTTCAAATATAAAATTAATAAAATTATAGAAAATTTTCAAATAGGTTATAATGTTTAAAATAAGATTATGTTATTTCAAATTGTAGGTACTTGAAAGAAAATTCAAAATAGTTTAAAAATGATTATATTTTCCAATTTATGTTCAATTTTTCATGTATTCTCATCTTATTACGTCAAAAGAAAATAATTAAAATAATTAAAATAAAATAATTAAATTGTTAGTAAATAATAAAAAAAAGACTCATCGATATCCAACGTAATTCTTCTCGTACTGCACTGAATTTAATTTACGATAGCGAATAAGTTACTGATTATTGTTAATAGAGAATAAAAAAAAGGAAAATATCACTTTACTTCACGATATGAATACACAATCAAATAATATTATTTTTTAAAAAAAAACAAACTCTTTCGCATGTCGCGAGCAAACGACCGCCCCCCTTCTCCCCCCAAATGCTATCTTATAACGAGTGCATTTAACTCCTTTCAAAATAAGACCGCGATAACCGACAACTAATTCCCGATTGCCCCCTATTTAACTCTCTTCGAAAACCGCCCGTCTCTGTTCGCGAGTTGAGACCAATTAAACACACAAATCCCTTCTCCACCCCGTCTCATAGTTCCAGAGACAAACAAAAAACCTTCCCCCCCACTCAGTGCTAAGCAATCACCGAGAACATATCTACACATATATATATATACATATATAGATAAGTACCTCTATCAACATGCGGACGCCAAGCCCGACAAATTATATAAACACAGATTATATGCACCATATGCACCACTGCAGTGTTTTTCAGGCAGAGATCCTGGCGATTCAAGAAGCAATAGGATGGATACAAAGGGCCGCAATGCAAGGCAGCGAAGTCCGTATCCTCACAGACAGCCAAGCAGCGATCAAGGCTCTGCGAGGCGCATTAACGACCTCTAAAGTTGCCCTGAACTGCCGCATAGCATTAAACAAAGCAGCCGAGCGGTTTAACATACTTGTTATGTGGGTACCAGGTCACAATGATATAACAGGTAACTGTAAGGCAGATGAACTGGCCAGGGCAGGTACCCTGTTACCTTTAGAAACAATAAATCATCGACCCGGGGTTCCCATGGCAACATGTAAACTCCGGGTCGATGAGAAAACGATAACTCGTGCCAATCAAAGATGGTCTGAAGAAAGCACGTGTGCCATTGCCAAACAAACATGGCCAAAATATGATCTCAAAAGAACAAGGGAGATGCTCTCGTTCAGAAGGGACTCACTAGCCAGAGTCACATCGGTATTAACAGGGCACTGGCTCATAGGAAAACATGCCAGAAGGCTTGGTTTAGAGGCATTTGATTATTGCAGAGCATGCCAAGACGAAGAGGAAGAAGAGACGGTAGTCCACTTCCTCTGTCAATGCCCTGCTCTCTCCAGAAATAGGAGGAAATTCTTGGGAAGTTTCTTCTACGATGACCTGATGGACATAGCGTATGCTGACATTAGCGACGTTCTGACATTTATTAACCACTCAGGCTGGTTCAATGTGGTTTAGTGAAGGGGAAGGACAACCCCACTGTGGTATCACAAAGGGCCAACCGGCCTAAGTGTGTTCTCCTTGGAGAGCTGCCACTCAAAAAAAAAAAAAAAAAATGCACCATATAAGAAAACAAATAATAAATCGAACCAAATAGAGTCATCACAGTAGGTACCATATAATCTGTGAGTGCACGCGCACCGACATGCTTTGAATATTACGACACAATATTATTTCATATTAAGCTACAGATAGAATTGCTTTGTTTTTTTGCAAAATATTTGTCATACTGTTTAGCAAATTTCATCGTCCTAATTCATTCATATTAAGCTGCAGATAGAATTACTTTGTTTTTTTGGAAAATATTTGTCATACTGTTTAGCAAATGTCATCCTAATTCATTCATATTAAGCTACAGATAGAATTGCTTTGTTCTTTGTTCAAGTCATGTGATTTAATCATTCAGATTTCTTATTAAAATATCTTTGCAGCTTCATTTCTATTAAAGAATTTCAACATTGTTTAAAAGTTTTGTTAATCCATGTGGTATTTCATCTGGGGGGCAAGTCAGTTCAACCGGCGGAATAAAAACCACCCATGTTTACCCATATTGTGAATATTATTATGATTATTATATCCATGATATGGGTAAACATGGATGATTTTGATTCAGATTGTTGTTGATAATTTTCTATTTGATGATATTGCAATTAAAATCTTTAAGGGGTTATGAATGTTAATTTGGTGATGAAAATATATATAAGTGCTACATAATAATACTCGGGAAATTAATGTGTGCACAAATATGTGTAATAATACAAATACATATTATCATTATAATATAATGTCAGCAGACTTCACTTCTGTAACTCATAAAATATATAATCATTGGTTATTTATATACAAAAATTATAAATAATTTTATCTGAAATAACATTATCTAAAACTAGCTACGTAATTTAAATCATTTGTGAAAAATATTATCAGAACTTGTGAGAATATTTAAATGAACACATAGCAAGTAAATAATGTGGTGTATATGTAAGTAAAAAAATAATTGCATAATAATTCTGTTATGGTGCAGAATTGCTAATAAAAAAAATATGCAATGGATTTATGTTATATAAAATGAGTATTTTTCTTATCCGGAGACATAGGACAGTCGGAAGAAATTGCCATTTGGAAAAAAACTCGTCACATATAACACAATGCCATAATTAATAGATTTACAATTTTAATTATCCAATTGATAACGAACATAAGAAAAAAAATAATCAAGTATAACATTCTCAAACTAAATAGAAAAATCAATAAATAAATGTGATAGATAGATTTGGTGTACATACAGGATCAAAAATACTATTTGAAACTTGATAATAATCCAATGCTTAGGCAGTAATTGTTTTATTTTATTTTTAATATTGCTTCTCGGGCAACTAACAGGTACTATATCAAATATTAATTTAACACGCACCCAATAACAAGTTGCCATATTCTGGAAAATTATGATATTAATCGTCTCACAGATCCAGACCGAAAACACAATTAAATACTGTGTCTCCACCGGGAATCGAACCCGGGTCGTTTGTTGGATTACCAATCAGATACACAATCGACTGAGCCACGAAGGCCGACAAAAAACTGAGTAAGCGTCACATTGGATTAAAACTCAAAACGTAAATAGTAAGTAAGACCAACAAAATATTTCAAGTATAAAAAGAAAATGAAATAATTTAGTTAAACAACATGTATTTAGAGATTTAAGGTGTTTAATATTTATATGTTCTTTAAATATTATATAAAAATTAAAAAAAAAAAAATTTTTATGATTCACGAATTAAAAGTATAATATTCCAATAAAGCACAAAATTTTTTTCAATTTTTTTTTTTTGATAAATATAACTATCGATATGGAAAGTATATCGATAATTTGAAACACACATATTCGTCCAACTATTTCAGGCCCATCGTTCAATGCACGACTCTCCGTGTAAAACTTGTTTCGATATAATATTAGTATGGACAGGTACCTAAGTAGTACCCAAAATGTTTTTTTTGTCGTAAAGAAAAATAATTTATACTATAGATGAGTTGGTCTTGGCCAAGCCCCAGGTGTGTGTATGAGTGCACATTTGAAACGCATAAATATAAATAGTGTTTTTATTATAATCATCTGATTTATATTGGAGCCTTGAACTCGACCAATTTGGTTGATTAGGATGATTATTATTAATTTCGTTTATTTTATACATATACCTCACCAATCAATACAAGGATTAAAAATAATTGTTTAATTTTTTATTGAAATCAATCATTCATAAATAATTACCTTAAACCAGGTAATCCTTCTGAATACTTGTTATGTAAACAAGAACTTAAGCATTGCAACACAGCTAATGATGTAAAATTTTCTGAAGCGATCATCTCCAGGCCGGATTCTTGGCGTTGCTTCTCTTTTTGGATTAAATCAAATAATTCGGGATCTGAATCCCACAGATCAGTGTTCATTGGATTCTTCTTATCGGAAGTCATGA
Source organism: Molanna angustata (assembly GCA_963576475.1). Classification (NCBI taxonomy): domain Eukaryota; kingdom Metazoa; phylum Arthropoda; class Insecta; order Trichoptera; family Molannidae; genus Molanna; species Molanna angustata. Next base: position 10,711,934 of record OY754965.1, read on the forward strand.
CGAAGCTGTTGCGTGTAAACAATTTGCTAACAGATGCTCCTAAAGTTGACTGAAAATAGAAAATATATAAATTAACCATTTTGATAAATTATTAAATAATTTTTCAATATCGATTGTTAGTCGGCCTTCGTGGGTTAGTTAGTTATATCTGACTCCTGAGTAAAAGGTCCCAGGTTTGATTCCCAGTGGACAGTTTCTAATTGTTATTGGGCAAGTGATAAATTTATATTTGACATGGTACCTGTTAGTTGCCCGAGAAGCCATACAAAATAAAATTAATATTTTTAAAATAATCTTCTTTAAGAAAACAAAAATGAAAATTCAAAAATTTCATTTTTTATGTTTCATCTAAATATAATTATAAATGAAATTATTTCATTCATACCACTGCCATTATTTCTACGAAAGATATCACACACTAACAATATGATTGATTATGATCTACAAAAACCACCTCTTGAATTTCTCAACAAACACACATTAAATGAAATATACTCGAAGCAGCCAATATATCATAAGAAATGAATTATTTATGAATCAAATCAACATGAATATATAAATATTATTGTTTACTGATATCAATTCCATTAATGTATCAAAAACATCTAAGTTATTTTGTACATATATATATATATATATATGTAAGTAATCAGTAAAATATTTTGATACAACAAATCATTTAGTGCATTACGATATTTAAAGATCAATTTAGATTATAAAGAAATATGAAAACAGTTATTATATTTCAAAATAATGTTATAATACAGAATTAGCAAAGTATAGGAGGAACTGATAAATCAAAGGTTTCTAATTAAGTTATTATCTATCCAGCCCCCCTAGACAACGTGTCATTTAGCTCAAGAAAAGAAACAAGAAAAGATAACTCAATGTATGGAAGCGACAGTTACCAGTCACGTGACAACTTTCACTTCCATATATTGAGTTATCTTTTCTTGTTTCTTTTCTTGAGCTAAATGACACATTGTCTAGGGGGGCTGATTAAGAAAGGGTTGCTTCAAAACTGGTTGTATTAAATAATTCACTTGTGGTTAAAAAGAAGAAAAAAGATTCTAATTCCCTTTATGAGATAGGGAAGGGAATGGTACAATATGGAAAAAGGACATAACAAAAATTATTATTTTATTTATATATTGCATCTCGGGCAACTAACAGGTATTATGTCAAGTATTAATTTAACATGCACCCAATAACAAATTGCCACATTTTTAATGGATTCATCTATTGATATATTTAAAAATAAACTAAAACTATATTTGTATCATAGGTAAGATTGACATTGTAAGTTGCACATAAAAATAGACATTTTTTTTTACCTTTATAAGACAAGCTACTTCTGACACACCATCAATGAAAATAATAAAAAAAATCAAATGTGTTAGCTTAATATCTACATCAAGTAAATAATACTGATGTAATTCATGCACACATTTATTGCACAAGTGTTTTCAGTACACAATGTCAAGTGTGTATAGCTTATTAATATATTTTTAAATCTGCAGCAAAACATATCACATAAAACAAACAGAAAAAAAAATTATGACATTCTTTGAAGCAGAAAATATATGCAGACATTAGTTACTGTCTTCATAATAAACAACGCTTAAGAACATTGATTCCACTGGATGGTATCCAAATCGGATTAGCTATCAGATTGACTAAGGATATATTAATATGGTCATTATGTCCTAAATAATATTGAGGCTGTTGTAAATGATACACAGTTTATCTTAGTGTCCATGTATTGACTCATTTACATTTTTTTATATTTTGACTTGCTAACATTATCATCTTGCTAGATCTCATTTATGCAAAGGAGATGCAGGGTGGTGGCAGAGTGGTTAGCGCGCTGGATTAGTAATCCAGTGGTTGCGAAATCGAATCCTACCACAACCGATTTCGTTCACATATAGTACAAGCTAATGCTTAATTTAGGGTATTTATTGAGACATAAATTTGACTATCATCCTTTTGATGGGTACGTCTGAAAGCATTTAATCACAAAATCTCTTGTAATCATACATTCCTTAGTAATATATATAATATATTTCTCATTCTGTCATACACTGTTTTGAATTGCATTTCGATTAGCTAACAGGTAACTAATATTAATTTAATATACAGCCAATAACAAGTTGTCACATTCTCACAAATCCAGTCAAGAACTGTGTCTCCATTGGTATCTTTGGCTCAGGGCTACGTTCACAATGAACGCCGAGTGCACTTAATGACGCTCTAAGCCGTTCATAATGACTGGAAACAGACGCTCGAAATACACTCTGTGGCGTTCAGACTGAACGTCGAGTGTATGCACCAAACGCTCGGTAAAATTGCCGGGTGAAAAACGCTCTGACAATTATGTATAGTATCTGTTGACTTCTATTTTATCTGTGGAATGATGACTTCTATTTGTTTCTGTGGTATCTATTATATCAGTTGACATTATTTATGATGACAATATGCATTCACAAAGAGGTTAATTTATATAAATATCATTCAATAATTTCTAATAAAAGGTCAGAGATCATTATTTACACCAATGCCTAATTGTTGTCTTTCGATGAAAACATAACCTAAAAAACATACATGATAAATGACATTTCAGGTACATTCAACGCTCGACGTTGAGCGTTGAATCTGAACACAGCCCAGGAGTCAGTATTTTACCTATCAATACAGGTCAAATTGTATAATAAACCTAGAACTATTTTACAACGCAGAAATTTCAGGTAACTACTTTCTCCTATGATTGTGGGTCGATTCATTTTATTGCATAAATGAACATCATTTTTAGTTATGAAATTTGTGATATAATAAAAAATATCCAAGTCTTAGATTATATATGATACAGATACCTAGTCAGCGCAATGAAAGTATGACCACAAAAACTCAGGTAAAAACCGGAGTTTCACTTGCCCGGCCGTATACGTACACCTACCGATACGCACACCTACATAATACGTCTGTAGACCAACCAATATACCGCCTCACAGACACATGTAAAAAACTTGCCTCACATTTGAATTCGAAATTTGTACTACACACGGCTTCTGTACCTTATAATTCTATGATCCAAGTATAGTTGTCACCAAATATCTTGAGCAGTTTCGCCGAGAAGAGGGCGATTTGCATGTATACCGACAAAGCAAAAGACAATTGAATTTGATTTCCTCAATCTGGGGGGCATGTCTGGTCCAACCGGTGAAATAAAAAACCTCACGATTACCCATATCATGGATATAATTATTATACGGAGTTCTATAATATCTTTAGATGTCATAGAACTCCATATGATAATTATATCCATGATATGGGTAATTACGAGGGTTTTGATTTTGCCGGTTGGACCAGACTTGCCCTGAATGCAACCACCAATTTGACAGCACTTACAATATAGACAGCTATATCAAAATGGTTCATTTGTAGATATTAATCTGCTGATTTTCTTTGTTTAGGTTATTCACTCTGAGTTATTTTTATTTGTGTATCAAAAGGATTCAAATAAATTACTTTGTAATTGTGATACAGTTGATAATATGAATATTATTAACTAAAATAATGATAGAAGAAAACACACATGGGTAACTTTTAGAATTAATTTAAATGTAAACTTAAGTTCAATCGTTTAGTTGAACAAAGTAAACATCTTGTGACCTAGAATATTATTCAAGTATTTATTTAAAAAAAAGAGCATTTACATTATAAAGTAAATAATTACGAATCGAACAAAAAAACGTGGAACTACTTCAATACTAACGTTAACTTGTAATCAAAAATATAATAACTTTTGTTGACTTACCAATGACAGCTAAATAAGTTTTTGATACAAATGATTACCTATTGGAAAGTTTAAATGATATAAAAACAGCAACAATCAACAATCATTTATCTGCGAACACAAAAAATCGTAATATGTTTCTGTTTCTAATCAAAATACCAACTTACCGAAAACTTTACTTGTCGATGGAAAGAGACACGTTGTGAAGAGTTTAGAAGCGTTCCAGTGCGATGGAAAGAGATAGAAAATAATCTCATCCAAGACTGTTGCATTTCGTTGGTTGGTGAAAACTTGTTCGTAATTTCAAAATATAACCTAATTGGTTCTTGCTGGCATGCTGATACCCGACTAACAAATTATGAACAAATATTTTATAGTGGACATTTATTTGTAATGTGTCAATTGAACGCGATAACCTATTTCCAGATAATACAAAAGATGACTCTTAATATCAATAATGATCCTAAATATATATTTGACAATAAACTCAACGAAATCATTCTGACAGTATCCAGTGGTATCTGGTGGTCATAGAACACACTAACTAAAGAACACAAGCCACCATACATACTTTGTACGCCAATACAGTGTACTGTCATCTATACTTGCGGTGTAAAAGCTTTGGGAAGGTTGGACCACCCAGGCGGAATATTTTATTTATTTATTTGTTGTATTACATTACTCCTTTGCAAATTCATCCTCCATAATGTTTGAATAACATATTTTTTTATAGTTATTCAAACATTATAAAGAACAATACACAAAGGAGCAATGAATAATTAATTTAGGTAAAATTATTTCAGTAAAAAAAACTTTATTTTTATTTTTTATTAGTAATAAAAACAATATACATATGACGAAATACACAAATATACTAATACAATAATAACTTGTGTAGTTAAAATAGAAAATATAATTAATTAGCTCAATTTCAAAGACTTTCACTATTGTTATTAAATAAAAATCCATCCATCGTAACAATGTGTTTAGATCGCGAATGAACGGAAAACAGAGTTGTTTCTATGTCAAATCCTTTGAGTTACACGAACCGACACTGCAATAGTAATGGGATTCTTTCTTCAAATTTTCCATTGTCTTTTTTACACAACAAATAACACACTTATTTTATTTACTTCAGCGTGACGCAGTTCTTCATTTCAACATAAAATGATCCATCCATCGTAACATTGTCCTTGATCGCGAATGGACGAAAAACGGAATTGTTTGTGTCAAATCCTTTGAGTAACACGAACCGACACTTTAATAGCAATGGGATTGGGATTTTTTCTTCAAGTTTTCCATTTTTTAACACAATTCGATAAAATTTAACGACAACAGCAATGACAACGAAGGTCAAACAAAAATGGCGATTCATTTCCAACTGTTTTCAACGCGTTGAAAATATTGCCATATAGGGAAATCTGTTCCCATAATGCATAAGTAAAATTTTAATATAACAAATGATTTGATGCTTTTTAATATTCATAAAACACAGAAGTATTCATTTTTTTATTTAAAAACTATTTCGAAAGTAAAAAATATGTTTTTTTAATACCAAACTATAAAAAATAATAATAACATAAATAACATGCGTAACTTTTTAAAAATTTTTTTTTCTTATGGTATCAACGAGGAGTGCCGCCGGTGGCGCCGTCTGAGAAGTGCGGTCCTCACTAAAAAGTGGAAAAAAAAAGACAGACAGACAGTCTATCTCAGTCTATCTGGCGTAAATTATTTGTTCGAGGCTTGCGGGCCCTGCTGGTGGTATCATGGTCCACGAGCGACATGCGCACAAAAGTAAATACATATATTTATTTTTAATTTTACATAGTGATGAGACCTCTCGTCTACCACGAGGAAACATCAAGCCAAGGTGTGGGGAAGAAAAGGAGATAAATGATGACGACACTTAAAATTTGTTTTAGTACGGCGCTTTTTTATTTATAATGTTCACAAATGGTCCATGGCGATAAAATAATAAAAAAAACAAAACAACAGACAACAAATAAAACAGAAACACGTGGCATTTATCGAAACGAACTGTCAAACACACGAAAAGACGCCGACCAGAATATACCGCCCCAGGGTACAGCGACATCCTTACTCCAGGCATGTCACTGTCTTCCACGTGGTGACGGTAGATCGGTGGGGCCCAGCCTCTGCGTCAGGCTAGCAGGTCTTCCTCGTGTCCGGCGTGGTTTCTTCTTCTCCTCCTGATCTCCTCCTCCAGACCGTCACCCATGGCTGGCTCTGTGCCCCACGGCACGCTATGACGGCGCATCTCGACAGAGGTGGCATACCAGTCGGGACCTCACCGGAAGGCGAACCGACGCCCCAGACGACACGGATTGCCCTTCGTGGTCCAATCTGCGAGCCGCCGCGTTCCCTACGCGGTGGCCCCACACTGCGCTCTGCCTCCAACCTCCTGTCCTGTTGATGCCCTCATCTTGGTTCTGGGGCACCATCAGCGTCCATGCGCGTGACGGGTCCTGTCACACAGACCTCCTCGTGCTCTTGAAATATGGCCGCCATCGGGACGCGCGTGTCGACCGATGACGGCGTCACACCAAACCGTCCGTCCTCCACCAGCGTCGAATGCCAAGAGAGCGCGTGCCATCGCGCGTGCTATAAGCTTCCTTGTCGTTCTCTCACGCCGTCAGGGGCGCTAGTAGTCTTCCGCCAAAATGTTGCCGCGGAATAAATTAAAATTATTGTTTTTCGACAACACTGTTTTTCGGCTATAACAATAGGTATTTTTTTATTTGATCAGTGGAAAATATACATTAATTCTTTTTTTAAAACTATTTCCGAATTCACGCAATCTATGCCTATAAATTTTAAATTTACGCGCTCTTTAGAAATATTTTCTATGGTTTTCTTTTTTTATAATCATAATATCAATCATGCACTTGATGGAATAAGAAATAATAATCGTACATAATGATTGACTATTTTATATAATTGTAATTATTATTATCAAGACCGTGGTGGTCATGGTCTTGCATTCACAGGTGTAGTCTTGACCTTCTTAATTCTTGGATTTTTTTTCTGTCAATATTATGAAACATGAAATATAAAGTAAATTTTTAGTAAAATTTCGATAGCAAGTAGTAAATTGCTTACATACTTTTTGATTAAAACAATATTGTGTTATAAAATTTTACTAGACTGTAAGACTTGCGTTCATGTCTTGTAAGACATTAAATTTGGTCTTGTAAGCCTTAATTTTGGTCTTGATCATGCTGTGACACATTCAGTTATGTCTTGCATTTTATGCCAAACCAAGATTTTCTCATCACTAGTCATCACCTAATAATAAGATTTAAAAAGCTTATAATTGAAATAAATAGCTAAATTTCGCTTATTTAACCAGTTTTATCCCATAAGAACCATTTATTGTAGAAAAACATTTTTGCCAGTACAAATTGGCGGTCATATTGCCTAGAGGCAATTTATTTCCGACAGCCACCAATAAAAAGTTGATGATTTACACAGTATATAGATGTATACCTACCATTCGATCATAGAGGGTCTTTGTTGCTGAAACAGGAATTTATTTCTTTATTTTATTTTATTTTACTTCTCGGGCAACTAACAGGTACTATGTCAAATATTGATTTAACACGCACCCAATAACAAGTTGCCACATTCTGGAGACTTACGATATTAATCGTCTCACAGATCCAGACTGAAAACACAATTAAAAACTGTGTCTCCACCGGGAATCGAACCCGGGACCTTTGGATCAGCAGTCAGATACCTAACCAACTGAGCCATGAAGGCCGACCTTTCTATTTCTATTTGAGAATTTCTATTTGGTTTATCCATAGGGTTTATCTTTGGATCATATGCTGTAATCATCACCATTTTTACTCCTCACTAACCGAAGGGGATATAATGGGGAGTTGTGATTTTGCATTTTTAGGCTATTTTTCTTTATAGCAGATTATCAGCTAGTGTCATGCTGAGATTGTATTCTGAAAGTTTCATTACAATGTATATGTGTGCTGTATACTATGTACCTACGGCGCGGCATGTTTATTTTACTATATCGATATCGATATATGTAGACTAAAGTACTCATTCGATTCCTTTAAAATTTTGCAAATTTGTTTATATAATATTCGCTTAGACCCCATTAGATTTGGAAGGATATCTGAATAGTGCATCTCAAAGTTTATTAACTATCAAATATTTCAAAGTGACCCCAAGCTCAGGAAACCTAAAATTTGAATTTTTTATTTTAAAATTGGTAAAAAGGCACATCACTTTGATAAAATGGCATTGAAGAATTATTAAGTTTTCATTATAAAATATTTGAATAAAAAATAATTTAATAAAATATTTAAATCAAAAGTAATTAAAAAAAACGCAAAATATTCATCATCATGAAAATGCTGATTATTTTCCATACAAATATTGAATACTTTATAGAATAACTTGTTAGTGAGGAGTTTAGCGTTGACCACAACCCACTCGTTTTAAAATTAAATTGTATCGATTTTTTTGCAGAAAATATAATATTTTTAAAATAATAACAAATGCGTTGTGTATATACAAATTCATTTTATTGAAAATTCTTAATAGATAAAATTATCACAAATTTACATTACCTCTAATATTTTTATCTTAAAATACTATAAATAATCGTAAATTATTTGTTGAAATTTAATACTTGGTACAAAATTAAAAATCCTTAGAGATATAATTATTTTCATACTTTTTATACATCATTTTAATTAATTTCACATGTCTGTCTGTACTGGAATTTTACATTCTACTTTTAACTAACCTACCGACATTTAGAGGTCCGAAACTTTCAGAATGTGTGTATTCCCGATGATAATGAAAACTGCGTGTTTGATTCATTTCATATTTGGATAACATTTAACGGTTTTGTATTTCATTCAAAGTAAACGAAAATGCTATATTTATTGCATTAAATCAGGAGTAGTTTTGTGAATTTCTTTCTACGCGAAGAAATTAATATTTTACATCACGTGGGCTGCGCAGGGCGCAAATTTCTGAAAAAACTCCAACGAAACATGTCAATATATATTTGCCGATTTACCTATACCTAAATGAACATATTGAAGACCAACCGGAAAAAACAAGGAATGTCAGTTTTTTGTCAAATAGAGCTAACGATGCCATTTGGTAGCCATTGTAGGAAAGTATCCTCTAAAAAATATGTTTAGCAAAAACATGAAGAATCATGGCTGAAAAGCCTGTTAAAAGTTTTAAAATATACTTGTTAAAAAACAAGAAACGACAATAATTAATTTACATAAACCAGGAATGTCTGTATGTAATTTGCAAAAAAACAAGACATGTCAATATTTGTAATATACAAAAACAAGAAAACGTAATATATTTTTGTGTTTATCTTATATCAATATTTAAAAAAAGAATGTAAGTACATACAATATTTTATTTATTATCCCAACCCGAAAAAAATGACAAAACAAGGAATGACCCTGACAATCCTTGTTTTCGTAATTTTTGACATGCTCAATTCTCACTTATATTGTTTTATAAAACTTAATAATCTGCTATTTTAAATTTAAACAAAAAATAATCTACTATTTTGAATTTAAACAAAAAATAATCTACTATTTTAAATTTAAACAAAAAATAATCTAATATTTTAAACTTAAACACGCCGGCAAGTCTAGAAATTAGATTTGGCGTGACTCAGAAACATTTTTTTTGTAATATTATATGTTTTTTTCCTGTTTTTCAATAAAAAAAAATAATTTGCATTTGCTTACGTAGCTAATGTAGCTAACAATCCTTTAAATCAAAATAGCTGCCCTGTTCCTGGAAAATATAGACTTTTAATCTTTAAATTTCAATTATTATCTGAATACTAATACTGAGTAACATTCCTTGTTTTTCCCGCGTGGTCTTCAATTACAATTTTTACAGCAAGCGAGGCTTTGCGTTGACAGACACAATAATCATATATTATAATCGATTCGGAATCATAAAATGCCTTCACTTTTATTCACATAAAAATAAATATTAAAATTATATATATCATTAAAAAATAGAATTATAATATTTAGTACGTCAATGAAATCACAAAATTATTTGTTAAGTTTCCATTTCGACCGATTGTTCCAACATTTGATAGTACTATTTTACCAAACGTTACATTTTTTGACAGGGTTCATGGGACTGCCAACGGGGCAGTTGAAGACCTGTGAAAAATCGTCTGAATTTGAGACAGTCCCAATGACTCTAAATTTTCCTGGACTGTGAACGGCAGTCTTTAATTTATTCTTCATTGCTTCTGGTCTCATAGCGCCGCACCACACCTGGAAATTAAAATGAACACTGTTTATTTGTGTCATCAAGATTCAACTGCAAATGATTTTTGAAACGTGTGATTATTCATATATTTATGTTTTCTGATAATTCTCGTTTTTTACCTGAGCAAAATTTAAGAAGAACAACTGCGAATTAGACACATTCAAGCCTGGTAACGGTTCGTCGATATTTCCATTCTGCTCCAACCATTTTGTATATGCTCGAAAAGATTGTTTTATTCCTCCATTATCAGCGATGTTTTCGCCCTACAAATTAATTTTCATATTTTTAAAAATTAAAAATATATAGAATATTTTTTAGGCAAGGGATATTCTTACGACTCAACCATAGATAAATTCTCATCATTCTTTCCATACCCATAGAAAGCGCAGATAAATCAAGTTATAAAAATATTTACCTTTGTTTATACTTTGTTATAATAGTAGATCTCGATGAAAAAATGATTTATAAAATTAAGTAAATGTAATAAGATGCCAATATTATTTATTTTTTCTTCAACTTGGTTTCCATGATGCTTGGGGTTGATATCTAGAGAAAGCGGAGAATATACTCGTCCCACGTTGGGACGCGAAATTGATATCTAGAGAAGGCGGAGAAAAATACAAGTCCCACGTTGGGACGCGAGATTGATATAAGGAGGCTGGGAAGAAATATATTGGTCCCATGTTGGGACGCGAAATTGATAACTAAAGAAGCTGAAAAGCATAATAAAAATAAACATTAAACTCTGCCCCTGAAAATAAAAATCAAATAAAACATAATCGGCTGCGATGTGCCTGAAAAGACAAATACATACAAATACAGGCATGGTAAAAATAATATATACATAACTGGAAAGATCTTACCAAACTGCTGCTATCGTAACGGGACTGTAGAGGAAACACTTACACTACATATCACTTTTTAGTATTTAAAAATAACTTAAAACTAGCTTAAATTCACCCCTCGTTGGTTATATGGACCTGAAACACACTTATTCACTATTATGCGATTATTTAAGTTATTTTTATTCTTAAAAGTTATTTTTAATAGTAACTTAAACTATCTTTAATTCACCCCCGATGATAGGTAGAGAACCTGAAAAGAACTTAATCACTACTTTATACAATTAGAAAAAAAAAACTGCTAAGGCCGTCCGATAGCCTAGCAACCTCGCACTCTCGCACGCAGGTCTCTACAACTCCCGACCAACCACTGACGCCAACCGAATGACAACTGATCGACTACCGCCGGGCGACCCAGCGCCCGTGGAACATGGAGTAGGGGAGGGGGGGGGTTATACTGAAGAACCAACCCGTACCACCGGGTGAAAGCCAATATTCCAGGAATCTGCTTGATGCATTTTACATTTATTTTCAATAGAAAAGACAATACTTAAATATATGAACAAGGCCTGGGGGGCCGCTATAATCCGTACTTAGAATTTATAAAAGAAATACATCAGGCCAAAGTAAAATAATGGTTATTGGGTTTCTTTGATATTATAATGCATGGAAATATATCGATCACAATACCTATGGAAATATCAATCGCCTCTCCTTTTATGATCGAGATAATCCATGCAAAGACAAAAGAAACCAAATATCGTATAATTAGACAAAAGTTAACGCATTACCAGAGCGAGAACGTATACGACTAAACACGATTCTTCTTTCCACCGCAATGTTCTACATAATAACATTTTCTTTTCCGATAAACGTATATGTAACGCTTAATATCGCTTCCAGAAAACCGCATCGCGAAGGAGCTTCACCTTAATTATAATGGGGCCAATACCATACCGCAATCGCTTCCAACCATCGAACAAACAAAACCGTATAACAACTATCCATAATACAATTCGATTTCCGATAACTCAACGTCATAACGCATTTACATAGTTTTACGCTCGTATCTATCTTCAATCGCAATACAACATCTTCCGCAAGTGCCTTTATCTAATACCTCTACTTCGTCGGCTGATTCATTCGTGTCCATCCGTTATCTCATTTTCCTCTGTGATTTACTTAACGTTGTCCTCTCAATTAAATAATAAAAATACCGCACTTTTTCCCAAAGGCATATAACACACTAAAAATCCATCACGCCGTATTCTGCTATTTACCTATCAATTATCACGTCTTTGTCTCATCTTTTTAAATCATTATCTCATCCGATTACGTCATTATCTCATCCTTTTACGTCATTATCTCATCATATTGCGTCATTATCTCGTCTTATTATATAGTTAGCTTATCTTACTTCGTCAAGATCTCATCTCATTGCGTCATTATTTCATCTTATTACATTTCGTTAACCGGCTACTACTAAAACTTATTCCTTTCATCTAAACGTTCGATTTCGAGTAGTCTAATTCTGCTTTCGTTACAAATCGTTATCTCTTTGGGTCAAATGTCCATCCAAATCTGCGCGAATTAAACTGCGAGTGGCTGTAGAGTCTATCAATGCTACATAGAGAGAATCATCAATCGTCTAGTTTATCTGCGGGGAGGCTAATCCTACCAATAACACATAGATCGTCTATATTGTATTCTTATTCGTAATTCCGTCATTCTACTCCTCTTCGTACCTATTCATCTCATTACTACTCAGCGCAACTACTGGCGTACCTAACTCATGATCCGGCGCGACTACCGGTCTTCTCTCTTTGAATTTCTCAGGATCTTCTCATCATCCGACGTATCATCATCATCATTTTGCTACCTCTCGACGTTTCTACTTGCTTCCTTTCATCCGACGTATCTTCATCATCATCTTGCTACCTATCGACGTATCTGCTTGCTTCCTTTCATCCTACGTATCTAATCAACTATCAGCTTCCTACTGCTCGACGTATCTGGCGCGACTACCAGTTCTACTTCCGACGCGAATTCTGAACTACTTCTTATGATGCGTATCTTCTCGCTATTAGCCTCCACGGTCTTTACATCGTCATCATCCTCTCTATGCACACACAGCCTCCACAACCACTACAGCAAAATCTAAAGAATTGGGATCATCATTATCCTCCAAACAACTTCATTCTTCATTCACAGAATTTTTATTACTCATCAAAACCATCTACAGATTTACTAATCACCTTCATCGTCAGACTTATAAACCACCATAACTTCATCATCTACAGATTTATTATCCACCTTCATCGTCAGAGTTATAAACCACCATGCTTCATCAACTACATATTTATTATCATCCTCCACCGTCAGAGCTATAAATCACCATAACATCATGATCTACAGATTTATAATTCACCTTTATCGTCAGAGTTATATACCACAACAACTTCATCAGCTACAGATTTAATCTCCACCTCCATCGTCAGATTTATTTTAAATTCTTCACCTACAGAATTATGCTTTGCCTACAGAATTATAATACACGAAACTTCGTCAGAGTTATAATAAATTCGTCACCTACAGAATTATTATTCATCAATATTCATATACAGAGTTATTTTTCTAAAACTTCACCTACAAATTCAATAATAATTACAGCCTCCTGTGAGGTCACGATATCTTCAAACAATCGTTATATTATTATTATTAGGGCGCCAGTTCCACGTGTAAAGACCTGGTGGAACACAGGTTCAATTTATTCAGATACTCGTTAGACCATTTGCAATAAAAAATCTCATTCGATAAAAAAACGCTATCATATCCTCTGCTATCCGACGTCGTAAAAATAGTACTAAATATTCTATTAATTTAACATATTTAAAAATAAAATAAATATCTTACTCCTGGGCTAACAAATAACAGCAATTCTATATTACCGCGGCTCATATTATCATTTATATTATTCGCTACAAACCTAGTCTCATATTTTTATAAGTATACCACAAATTTCGTCATCATGTTCTACTATCCAATAATTGCATACATATATAACGACCGAAAATATATAAAGAAAATCCACCTCAAAAAAAACATAACTATCAAAACAGTAATAAATTTCTACAACTGAAAATCTCCACGTGGTCTGTGAAAACAACAGTTATCACAGACCACGCTCAAGTATCCCGACAAATAAATATTTCAATATCAGTAAAATAAATATACCTAAAAATCATTCTTAAAAATTACACGCTTCAAAAAAAACACAGCTATCTACAAACAAAACTTAAATCTCAGGGCGGTTCGTTAAAAACTACTGTTTTTAAAATGTCCCACGTTTTGGGGGCCAATTGACAAATGAAGAGAAAGGGGGAGAATATACTGGCCCCACGTTGGGCGCCAATTGATATCTAGAGAAAGCGGAGAATATACTCGTCCCACGTTGGGACGCGAAATTGATATCTAGAGAAGGCGGAGAAAAATACAAGTCCCACGTTGGGACGCGAGATTGATATAAGGAGGCTGGGAAGAAATATATTGGTCCCATGTTGGGACGCGAAATTGATAACTAAAGAAGCTGAAAAGCATAATAAAAATAAACATTAAACTCTGCCCCTGAAAATAAAAATCAAATAAAACATAATCGGCTGCGATGTGCCTGAAAAGACAAATACATACAAATACAGGCATGGTAAAAATAATATATACATAACTGGAAAGATCTTACCAAACTGCTGCTATCGTAACGGGACTGTAGAGGAAACACTTACACTACATATCACTTTTTAGTATTTAAAAATAACTTAAAACTAGCTTAAATTCACCCCTCGTTGGTTATATGGACCTGAAACACACTTATTCACTATTATGCGATTATTTAAGTTATTTTTATTCTTAAAAGTTATTTTTAATAGTAACTTAAACTATCTTTAATTCACCCCCGATGATAGGTAGAGAACCTGAAAAGAACTTAATCACTACTTTATACAATTAGAAAAAAAAAACTGCTAAGGCCGTCCGATAGCCTAGCAACCTCGCACTCTCGCACGCAGGTCTCTACAACTCCCGACCAACCACTGACGCCAACCGAATGACAACTGATCGACTACCGCCGGGCGACCCAGCGCCCGTGGAACATGGAGTAGGGGAGGGGGGGGGTTATACTGAAGAACCAACCCGTACCACCGGGTGAAAGCCAATATTCCAGGAATCTGCTTGATGCATTTTACATTTATTTTCAATAGAAAAGACAATACTTAAATATATGAACAAGGCCTGGGGGGCCGCTATAATCCGTACTTAGAATTTATAAAAGAAATACATCAGGCCAAAGTAAAATAATGGTTATTGGGTTTCTTTGATATTATAATGCATGGAAATATATCGATCACAATACCTATGGAAATATCAGGGTCCATGACCATTGAAAAAATGACAAAGGTAAATATTTTTGTATTTTGATTTATCTGCGCTTTCTATGGTTATAAATGACCTAAAAACATAGACGACGTCAGAAAATTTGTCGTGTAAATAGACACTTTTTGGCGGGAAAACGCTTTTCCCGCCAATTCCGGTCGTAAAAATAGTGGCACCGTATTTTTTATGGTCTTATATTAAGACCCTTGTATACCCTGGATGTACGGATGTACATTGCACAAAATTCACGAAACAATTTTGTATATCAACTAATATGTGATATACAACATTTTTTCTTGAAGAATGGGTAAAATTTAGAGTTTTTTTAAATAGCAAGAATAGTGATCAAAATGATAATAAAAAATCAACCGGTAGATATTCATATTCTCTTTCTATTGAAAAAAAATCTACTTAATAGGCCTTGAGGGTTAAAAAAAGGGTTTTACGAAAACAAATTTGAAAAAAAGTATTAAAGAAATTCAAATTTCAAAAAACCCATGCAATAGAATAAAGGTGTAAATGAAAACTGTTATTTATTTAAAAGACGTATCTCTTGGGGTAACGGGGAGAAAATTTTCAAAATAAACTTTATAGCCTACTATACCTATGTAGCATCTTAAGCAAAAGTCATGTAATATATTACATTGGATTGTTTTGCTGCCGAGATTCAGTGATAATTTTTGACTAAAATATCAATAGAGACGAAACGGGAACATATCTGTATAAGAGAACCGGGAAACCGGTCACCTACAGAGTATAGATTATAGATGGTAGGTCGTAAGCCCTGTAGGTGCCTGATTTCCCGGTTTTCCTATAATATATGTTACATACCCTTTCGCCCCGATTGAGGTATTGAAAATTTGTCAAAACCTGAAAAATTTATATTATGTGGAAATTAAAATACAAATTCTAAAAATATTGTTATCATAAATAAAAATATTGCCATAAAAATAAATCTTATATGGCACAAAGAGGAAGAAGAATATTTAAATAAAGGATGTCAAAGAGTGTAGAATTACTCTCTCAACGCTATACTCCTCACTACCAAGTCTTAAAAATTTGCATGGAATATTTTCAACATTTTTATAAAATGAATTATTACAATAGTTTTTAATTTAATTATTTTATTACGAAAACTAAATATTTCTTCAATGCTATTTAATGAAAGTGATGTGCCTTTTTACCAATTTGAAAATATCTGAGCTTGGGGTCACTTTGAAATATTTGACAGTTAAAAAAAATGAGAAGCACTATTCAGATACCCTTCAAAATCTAATGGGGTTTAAGCGGGTATTAGATATACATATTTACAAAATTTGAAAAGAATCGAACGAGTTCTTTAGTCTATAATCGATAAAGTAAAATAAACACGTCTTACATATCGCATACACAAAGATACATTGTGATGAAACTTTCAGAATACAATCTCAGAATGATACTTGTTGATAATCTGCAATAAAAAATTGCCTTAAAAATTGCGAAATCATAACTCCTACTAATATACCTTTGGGTTAGTGAGGAGTAAAATATTTGATCAAATGAATATTTTACCTGGGTATTAACACCATCCAAAGACATAGAAACTTCAGTTACTTGATAATCACTATATTGATCTATTAGACACTGTGCTTTTTTATGAAATAATTTTATTGCATCATCATGCCACCATCTAAAAGTTAAAAAAAACATTTACAATATAGATAAAATATTTTAGAGGTGAACGTCGTTCAAAATAATAAAAAAAAAATATAATGTACTTCAGTATCGAACAAAACCCCAACCGCCCACGGCAAGAGGCTGTGGAACGTCCACTAGTGGTCGAAAGGAACCAGTGACCTTATTCTTGAAACTCTAATCCAAACCTAATTTCGAATTTTCGATAAGCGACCTTAGGTCCTCTCTCTACTGCAAATTCGATCCTAATTTTGATCGAATATTTTTTTAAAATATTCGATCAAAATTTTAAATAAAAATATTCGATTTACATATACATTGGTACAAGTAGGTAAAACAAGCTAAAAATGAAATAATATTTCTGACGCAGTTCAGGGGTGACATCTGTGCGAGACACCGTCACCTCATTTGTAAGGACTGTTGCATTCATTGTTTACAAATAAACTAATTTCTCAATAGATGGCGTTACACAAAAAGGTTTCTTCGTTACTTCATAGATGGCAATAGTATAATTCCTTATTTTCAGGTAAATTATTCAAATATATAGATCTTTCAAAAATTACATTGATAAGGGAACTCAATAAGACGGCATAATTGGTGAACGTTGCGCAAGAGCATAAAGTGATCACGTAAGATTATGTGTCCCCCAGAAGCCAACTATATATGTGACAATTTTATTTCCCTGGTGACAATAATTCGGCTGTGTTTGTTTTTAATCTATTTATTTTATTGAATTTATTTAAATTTGTGACGTCCAATATTGACTCTATCTATCTTAATTTATGACGTCCTAATTTATTGACAATTTTATTTATTTCATTATTTTATTTTGTTTCATAATCGTGCCGTCTGACCTTTGACCATTAAAAATTTGACATTCTTTTTTTGTATAGTCAAACCACGATTGCATTAAGTAATATTTTCTTTTAATTTAAATTGTGATGTGAAATTTATTGTGCTTCGACCTGATATTGACGTTAAAAAGGCGAGCTCTACCTCCGAACCTCTTGGGAGGAGGGTATCAGTACCTATGTATTAATCGTAATAGTACCTAATTTGGATGTACGCAGGCGACAGGTAGGTAGGTTCTAAGCGTTGATTGTAATTACCTGTGTAAAATTACCTATTTACCTGTGTAAGTTTCCATATTTATCAAAAAGCCTCCCTTTATCGTCGAACCCATGTGTTATTTCATGACCTATCACAACTCCAATACCTCCGTAATTTAAACTTTTAGGGAAATGCTTGTGATAAAATGGCGGCTGTAATATTCCAGCGGGAAACATGATTTGGTTTTTGTTACGACTGTAATAAGCATTGACAACGGCAGGTGCTGTATTCCATTGAGTTTTGTTGACTGGTTGACCAATTCTGAAAAAAATATACACATTCTAACGTTTACATGAATTTATATTTAAACCAATTTAATTTCATGTGAAATATTAATTCAAATTTAAGTGTATACCTATATAAGTGTTGAATAGATCTTATTTATACAAATTTTGGTTGGTATTATGGTATATTGTTATTCTAGCAAATTAATGGATATTTCCTTCAACTCTTTGGGCTTATTTGCAACTTGACTATATATTTATATAATCCGTTGCTATTTTACCCAGTTTTTTGTACGGCAGAAACTGGCTACGCGTCGGATAGTCAAGTTCTAAATATAGTTTAAGTAGTAGGTAGGTAAATGATAAGACCGTTATTTAATTATATCCGTAAATAAACATTATAAAGGTTCATAAATTCCTAATTCAATGAATTTAGAGTAATGAGATCAAATAAAACTTTATCCGCGTATCTCCAGGGACGGATTTGTATTTTTCAGAGACAAGCGCACAATATTGAGATGATCGAAATCGGAGGAATGCCAATTTACAATTATTAGTGATGAGCAAATGCAAGACCAAGACTAGGGTGGTCATTCGCAGGTGCGGTCTTGGTCTTGCATACTCGTTCGAGTCTTGATCATGTAAACTTTGCAGGTCTTGCATCTTTTCACAAAAAAGTTAAAATTCAGTTATTAGGTAACTGAAATATGACAAAAAAACACCTATTTATAGTATAATGTTGATAACATGTAGTTAATAGCTTACTTTTTAATTAAAAATAAATAAGTTTATAAAACTTTGCGAGACTGTAAGACTCTTGCATAAAGTTTTGCAAGAATCTTGGTCTTACATGCGGTCTTGGTTTTGCCAGTTTCACAATATCAGAATTGCACACTTACAAGACTTTTGTTCATCACTTATAATAGTTTAACCATGAAATGCAGCTACAGATTTATTTTTGTCAAATATATCTGCTTTTGGTTCTTCTGTATTTTTTGCTTTTGAGTTCCGCAATTATTAAAAAATTTAACGAATGAGTAAATATATTTACCTGGCTTGTTCAATTCTCGTTAAGTGTCGCAATATATGGAGTGTATTTTCAAAATATGTATCAGGTCGTATATGCACTTCCTTGTACCTATCGTTTAATTCCTTCTCGTTCAATATAAAGTCTGGGTAGCCGATTCTCAACATCATGGCATCAACTTTATCGTGTGCTAATGTTTTTGTCTCATCGTCAATCCAAGAAGTGTGATCTAGAATTTCTCTGAAAGCATCTTGTATTTCTTTCGTCATTAACAAAGTGTCATTTTTGCTGTTTTCATCAAAATATTCCCTCACAAACATCGATCCTAAAGCCATTCCCATATTGGAGTTCACTTGAGTCACACAATTTTTCCAGCGAGGGGGAGCTTGCTCTCTACCGAACAGTGTGTTATAAAATCTAGAAATAAACGAGTTTTTTCAAAAATAAATATTAATTTACCATAGATAATGCAAGACATTAGAGTGTTTTCAACATTTTATCACTTAAGGTAAAGTATAACTATTATAAACGGTTTTTATATAAAATAATCAAGTCTAGATAACTGCTAATGATGAGTAAGTCTTGCAGTCATGGTTTTGCAAACCCGAGTCAAGATCAAAACCGCATTTATCGCTGCAAGACCAAGACCAGTATTTGCAAGAATCTTACGGTTTCTCAAAATTAAAAAAAAAATAATGCAAAAGTATTAATTGTAATTACTGAATTTAAACAGAAAAAAAAAATTGCCACTCCGGTCTTGGTCTTGCTCATCACTAATAACTACAAATTATTATATTCATTCATTAAAATTATTTTAAAAATCGAAATAGTTTATCAAAGAAGAGATTTATTTATTGCGACTTACGACCTAAAACGTGTTAAATATACAAATTTTTGACTGGTGAGATTTTATATAAGATGAAATAAATTATGTCTCATACTTTTGTTTAGCTTCTTGAAATTTGTCATCAAGATTATTCACACGATGTCTTACAAATCTCCAAAACAGATAATTTGCTACTATTTTTTGATCGGTCTCTTCCACAAGCTTTACTAATTCCTGAAAAAGAATAAAAAACTATATAAATTTCTTAATATCAAGATGTAGAGTATCAAGACATTTTAATTAAAATGTTGTTAGCGGTGGTGAACTTGAATAATAAAATATGGCAAGTTGTTCAGTCTTTTTCAAACTTAATGATGCTTCCTACTCTTTTATTAATAGACGGTATGTTTTTGTGAAAGAGAACATGCCATCACGCCATGTTCATCATGGGGCTAGATACAGATAACTGAGTGCCACACATCTCTATACTCGTGTCTTTGTATTAAAGCATTTTCTCACAAATAAAATAATAATTTATTACGTACCTCTGCGTATTTCAATGCGAAAATAACAACAGTTTCATTCCATTCAACGCTTCTGTTCAAAACAACCGTCAGATATCGCTTCCATTTTATTTTCGGAATTGTATTTTGTAATTCTCTTAATGTCGTTCTATGATACAGTTCTGATACATTTCTTCTATCTTCAGGGGCCGATGTTATTTTTGCTAATCTGAAAATTGAAAATAAACCCAACAACCTGAACCATACACATTTTTAAATAAATTATAAAGTTTGATACATAAATATAAGAACATCATGGCGTTTTCCCATTTTACGGATAGACCAAGAGAACCATAAGCTACTTTTTTTCGTCTGTTAAATATTTAAAAAAAAAAATTCATACAGTTATAGGTACATTCATTCAATTTAACGTCATTCGAAGTTCTTCCTTATAATACGGTTGTATTAGCTTTTTCGTGACCGACATTATTAGTCTTATTTCACTGATATGAGCATAATATGCTTTTTATTTGTATCGTTTACAAACTGGATTGGCGCACCTGGAAGTCGCTTGAGAACGGGCATCGGCAGATCTAAGGACAACCTAAAAACATGGGGGATCTTAAGGGATGATGACTGCCCATCGTGTGAATGCGACGTGCCGCAGACTACAGGCCAACTGCGAGACTTCCCTGCTTGCCCTGCTACCTGCTCATTGAGGACCTGCTACGCTGTAGAGGCGCAGCGGTCTACGTTGCCAAGTACTGGTCGAAAAGTGTTTGACTGCTGCTGACACGAGAGGAGAAGAAGAAATTATCTACGAAAAATAAAATTATACTTTTGTATTTACCTAACTTCAAATTTGATAACATCTTCGGCACTTTGGAACACCGTTTCGTTAGATGCTCCCATCAACATTGCTACCTTTACCAGATAACTTTTGTATGCCTCCAAGTAAATTTTATTACTAGACTGAAGAAAATAATCTCTTGTTGGCAACCCTGAAACAAAATAATTATTATTTAAACAACCAATTATTATAGCATAGTTTGGAGCTACTGTACGACACAAAACAATTCTTACCTAAGCTTGTTTGATCAAATTGAATGACAAATTCGTCAGAATTTTTTATATCAGGTCCAACCCACTCAGACAAAAGGACGTCATTATTGAATAGTCTCAATAAAGCCATCAGTTCCACCCAATCGAAGCGAGATTGGTTCCACGGCTGAATTATTGGCCATCCACCGAAACTAGCCAACAAATCCAATAAAGGTTGATGACCTCTTTTTGCCAAGATTTCGTAGTTCATACACGACTCATATAAATATTTGGCCTTTGTCACAGCATCAATAGAGCCTTCCTTTTCTTCTTCTGTCTCACCACTAGATGCTTTCCTTTTGATTCTGGACTGTTTTCTTATAAAATTCAATTTTGAATTATCATTCAAATTTTCACTCGTAATAATTATGTCTCTTTTATTACGAAACACAGCTTTGTAGCGGTTCAGGGATCTTGTTTTATTTTTATTTGCATAATTTGTATTTAAAATATTTCTTCTTTCTCGTTTGTTTAACGTCGAAGATTTATCATCATTATTTGAAATTTCGTGCGATTTGTATTCTTCCATTACGTAATCGATTACTTTGAAAGAATCTAATTGCAAGTTTGCATTAATTTTCACATGGCTTTTGACATAGTTGTCGGCAGTGAATGGAGTATCTTCCCATTTCCTTACTTTATCGGAAGTCAACAGCTCCTTCAATATCGTGTCCAAGTTCTCTCGAAGCATCTCGAAGGTATCAAACCTGTGAAAATTGTTTAGTTTACGCCCTATTTGAGCATTTATTAAAAAAAAGCCTTAACAGATATGAATCAACTGTATAGTTGAAAAGAAATATCTATTCATTAACCAGATGCTGCATATGATATATGAGTAAGAGTTATATGAGTAACTTAAATGAGGATTCGGGGCACTTATATATCATAAAATAATAGAGTTCATCTAATGAGTATTGCACAATATAATATATAAAAATATAAGTTTCCAATCTCAAATCAGCAGTAAATTTGGCGGTGAACAGCATTTCAAATCATAATAGGTAGGTAGAAGTCTAAGTGATAGCAACGTCAAAAAACAATTTATTCTTTAATGGCTGGTTTTTTTATATTTCCTTCCTCATTGAATATAGGTATGAAAAAGGTAAGTCTGGCACCTGGGAATGTTTGCATTTACCAGTGCGCATCCCCTTTCTTTAGGTGCGAAATTGCAAGATTTTTGGTAAATCCAACTTTTCCAAGAAATATGAAATATTTAAACTCCCCTATCTCCAAACTATAGTATTTGCACGCATTTCAGTTTTAGACTCACGGTGCGATATGTGGAATATAATTAAACAAAAAATATTAAGCAAAAAATCACAGAGAAAAATCATTTGTCAATTACAAAAATCAATTACCCAGCTTTATCAGCAGGAATTGGATTGAACTGCGCCCAATTACCACAGGCATACTGGTAAAAGTCTTCACAAGGGTCCGCATTCGCGTCCATTTGACATTTCATGATAGCAGCTTGTTGGGATCTAATCTCTGTCGGATTATCCTGGTTGTACCAAAACGATTGAATTGCTGGGAACGTTAATAATCAGTTTGAGATTCACAGTATTTTATATCAATTAGACACGAAATACTTAAATAAATAAAAACTTAATTTCTAAATATGTATCCATCCAAAGAATATTCAAAAATGAAATTTAATAAAATTTTTAAATTACTAAATTTGTTGTTATACTCGTTAAATTACTAAATTTGTTGTTATGAGTTTTTTTATACATCGTTTAATTTATACACTTCAGTTATCAATAATCAACTGTTTATGTACAAAATTAAATTAAGTTAAACTTCAGTAATTAGCCATTTATGTACAAAATTATAATAAGTTACCTATATAAACTAAAATATTATAAACAAGATTCAAAATTAAAGTTGACAATAGAACACAAAATTGAATTAAAAAAAAACTAAAAAAAGCGATGCCTTTTTCACTGAACCAAGGTGGTAGGAGCAATAGATTTGTTGATAGTAGGAATACCAGGAATTGGATGCTCTGGACAAGATGGACAAGATAATAATACGAAGTATGAAGGTTAGGATGCAGGAAGAGACAAATATTCAAAAAAACACCCTTACCGTGGTTACATGGCTTTGAAGAAGAAGATCTTTTCCCCATCCTTTGCACTTTTTTATTCGAAACATAATTCATTTGTTCCCAAATGTCACTGAAATAAAATATCTAGTTTATACAATACTTACCTACATTAAAAATGGGATATCACTCTCCCATTCCAATTAGATGGATGATATTACTCGATCTGTAGGTCTAAAATAATTTTAATCAAATCTAAAATTATCAATTATGTATGAATCAATAATCTAAAACGTTAAAACATCAACAAGTAAGCAATTCTAAGTTTTTTTTTATAGTAAAGTATTCTTTAAAGGAACATAACATAATTTGTTGAATATTATTTGCTGCGACGTGTCTCATTGAGGTGTAGTGGAGGTAATCAAATAATTTGAGAAACGCTGGGCTAGACAAAACAGTTTTGTTAACCTTTAAGACCTTGACAATAGATCCAAATATGTATGTCTTATACAAATCAATCCCCTTTACTAGTTACAAATGAGAGTAATTTCTAGGTCACCATTTTGAATGATAGTGACCGACTTTTAGTAGATACATAATGTACCTAATAAAATTTTATAGATCTTCTGACTACCGGATATTGACTTAAATTGAACATCTGTACAAGACTCCTCGTAAGTTTCTTATTGAAAAAAATACTGAATCGTAGTAAAAATGTTCCGATTAAATTCACTAAAAATAAATACAGAATAAACAAAATTTATCAAACA
Organism: Molanna angustata; assembly: GCA_963576475.1. Taxonomy (NCBI): domain Eukaryota; kingdom Metazoa; phylum Arthropoda; class Insecta; order Trichoptera; family Molannidae; genus Molanna; species Molanna angustata. The sequence goes on from OY754965.1 coordinate 10,736,591, forward strand.
AATGACTAAACTAGGTACATTCAAAGAAAAACAAACAGATACTAAACAAACTTAATTTTTCTAAGCAAACGATTGAACTACATTGAGAGAAAAACAAATAAACTTAATTTTAACAAACTTACTCTAAACAAACTTAATTTTACTAAGCAAACGATTGAACTAGATTGAGCAAACGATTGAACTAGATTGAGAGAAAAACAAATATATACAAAACAAACAACTTAATTTTATTAAACAAACGATTGAACTACATTGAGAGAAAAACAAATAGGTATCTACTAAACAAACTTGATTTTTTTAAACAAACGATTGAACTACATAATATATTGAGAGAAAAATAAATAGATACTAAACAAACTTAATTTTACTAAACAAACATGAAAATGAAAATGAAAAAATGTCTCATGAAACCTTCATGAGACATGTAAATAAATAGATAGTAAATAAACTAATTTTTACTATACAAATGAATAAACTATATTGAGAGATAAAGAAATAGATAGTAAACAAATACCCAGACAGCAGAAATACCCAGAAGGATCGGACTAGGTTGGGCAGCCTTTGGGAAACTTAAACATGTCCTAAAAAACAGAGATATTCCCACATGTCTGAAAAGAAAAGTGTTTGAAACATGTATCCTGCCT